>BPTQ01000002.1:270974280-271293261 GCA_019973895.1 Chrysanthemum seticuspe
TAGGAGTAGGAGACAAAAGGTTAGACGAACCATGCCTCAAATCAAGGGAAGGTGTTGAGAACTTGAGATCTCAGCAAGCATAAACAAGCCTTCTAATGTATCAGTTAAACACAACATTGTGTAGTAAACCAATTGAAAAGTCTATTTTTGTTGCATTTAAGCAAATGTGCCATACAAAACGGACCTTGAGTTTAACCAGTTGGTTATTTGTAACTGCACATTCTCTTTGTTTCCGATTTCTGAGTATCAATATGATGTAGCTTATCTTAGGTTGTTTTTGACAATTTGTCTACCATACTTGGAATGAAACTTATCTTTTTTGTTTAATTAGTTTACTTTTTGGTTGTTTTTTTGTTGTTTCTTGGATCCTTTCTTTTTTAATTATCTTGTTAACCGAGGAGGGATGTCATGTATTGTATCTACTCTAGTGATTCTTTTGACGAATCATTTGTGATTCATACAGAATCCCATGGGATTTATACAAAATCCCATAGGATTATACAGAATCCCATAGGATTTACACAGAATCCCATGGGATTTATACAGATCACAAGTGAATTTTTTACGAATCCCATGGGATTTTATTACGAATCCCGTGGGATTTTTTTATGAATCCCGTGGGATTTTTCTGGACGGAAATTTTGAAAAAAAAAGTTCGTCTTTTTACGAATCCCGTGGGATTTTTTTACGAATCCCGTGGGATTTTTCTGGGCGGAAATTTGAAATAAAAAAGTTCGTCTTTTTACGAATCCCGTGGGATTTTGTTACGAATCCCGTGGGATTTTTGTACGAATCCCGTGGGATTTTTTTACGAATCTCGTGAGATTTTTCTGGACGGAAATTTTGAAAAAAAAAAAGTTCGTCTTTTTACGAATCCCGTGGGATTTTTTTACGAATCCCGTTTGATTTTTCTGGAAGGAAATTTTGAAAAAAAAATTCGTCTTTTTACAAATCCCGTTTGATTTTTCTGGACGGAAATTTTGAAAAAAAAAGTTCGTCCAGTTAGGTGTTAATGGTATGGTAGACGAGATCATGTGAATGGGAACTTGTGCATGGTAGAACAATTGTCCAGTTAGGCGTTAATGGTATGGTAGACGAGAACATGTGCATTATTTTGTCTTTTTAAAACTTCTGAATGGTATAACAGAACGTTTGCGTGGTAGAACTATTATTTGTCTTTTTATCAGTTAATTATGTGAATCCCAGGGGATTCATTCATAATCCCAAAGGATTCTTTATGTTAGACTTTTTTTCCACAATCTTTTGAAAATATGTGTATGGTAGAAGAGAATATGGAAATAATCCCATGGGATTCATACACAATCCCATGGGTTTCATACACAATCCCATGGGATTCCACTTAATCTATTAACATATTTCTGTATCCCTTAGGGATTCATATACAATCCCATGGGATTCATACATACAAGTAAGAAACAAGATATATTCAAAGTGAATCCCATGGGATTCATATACAATCCCATGGGATTCTTACATAATATAAGTAAGAAACAAGATATATTCAAAGTAAAAAAGAATTTTCTTTTCAAATCATCTAAATAATCAAGTAAAGAAGAAAAAATAACTAACAAAACCAGAAACCAGAATATAAATAATCAATAAACTTTTGGTTTCGGCTTTCGCCCTGCATTTGGCTTCTCCGGACAGGTTGGTTTTGGCTTTCGCCTATTCGGGTTCCCCTATGAACATATTAACATCCCGCATTTCATTCTTAAAATCTGCAACTGTCCCATGAACATATTCATACCCACCCTTCATACTCGTTAGCAAGTTGTGAGCCTGTGTTGGACCAATCTTGTTCTTTGCAGCTTTAACAACAAACATTTTTTCTGCTTGTGTCATTCTTCTTTGCTTTTTGGTAAAATGTTTGTACTCTTTTGGTATGAGCATATGGTTGTGTTTTGCAATAAACTGAACTAGCTTGTATTTTCCAAAAATGACATCCAATTCTAACCTTATACGAGCTTTACAACCTGTTATATAAAAAAAAAATATATTTTAAAAACATGTTATACAAAAAAAATAAAAATAAGAATCCCATGGGATTTACAATGAATCCCATGGGATTTACAATGAATCCTATGGGATTTCATAAAGAATCCCATGGGATTGTGTATGAATCCCTTGGGATTCACTGTGAATCACATGGGATTCACTGTGAATCACATGGGATTCATCCATGAATCCCATGGGATCTCAAATGAATTTAAGTATCTTTTTTAGTTTACCATTAAACAACAAAATCAGAATCAGAGGGATTCATCCATGAATCCCATGGGATTCAGGATTCAATGAATATACATGAATCCCATGGGATTCATCTATGAATCCCATTAATCAACAAAATCAGATTCCCAAGGGATTTTACCATCATGTTCCTTCATATCAACTTCTGTGAGTACTTCATCTACATCATCATCTGTAACGACATCATCTACATCATATGTAACCACATCATCTATGTCAATCAGATTTGTTGATGAATCCGGCGGATTTGATGACGAATCCGGCGAGTTTGATGACGATTCCGATGGTTTTGATGTCGATGCCGACGGATTTGATGAAGAATCCGGTTGGTTTGATGGTGGTTTCAATGATTCCGGCGGCGGCTTCAATGAATCCGGCGGCGGCTTCAATGAATCCGGCGGTGGTTTCATTATTCCGGTGTTGTTTCAATTGATTATGGCGAGATGGAGATGAGATCCGACGAGATGGAGATGAGATCTGGAATTGGGTTTTTTGATGAGAGAGAAAGTGGTTTGTTGAATGAGTGGATTTGGGATTATTTTTTGCTTTTATTGTAACATGTGATTTTACTAATATGCCCTTCTTTTTTATTATCAGATGAATTATGAACCATTGGATGAAAGAGTTCTTCGGATAACAATGATTTTGCATAGATCTCACCTCCAAAACTCTTATATTAATTTTTGTTACAAAAGCTAACCCTAAACACCAACACATAAAACGCAGCCTCTTCTTCCATAGCTTTCTTCTTCCTTTAGCTGCTCCAAAACCTGCAACAACATTAAACGCAAACACAAAAACACATTAAATTAGCAAGTGTTATATTTGAGGGGGTTGTTAGCAGCATATATGGAACCTACTAAGGAGCGGAGAAGCAGTTTCTCACGAAACTTTTCTGCTCCACCCGCATCTTCTTCGGTCCCTGGACTCAAGAATGGCTTAAATGGCACAATCTTTCTTTCCTCAGGCATACCGGATCTTGACAGTAATACCCTTTTTATTCTCTTCTTAAACTATTCTTCTATAACCTTATTGCATTTAAGAAACTTGACTAAAGTTTTAACCCTTCTCTAACCCTCATGTGTTAACTCCTTATTATCTTCTCTAATTTTTTTACGTTTTTATAGAGATATTAGGTGGCGGCTTCCATTTAGGAAGTCTGGTGATGATCATGGAAGACACGGAAGCGCCTCATCATATGCTTTTGTTAAGGAATTTCATGTCACAAGGATTACTACACAACCAACCTCTTCTTTATGCAAGCCCATCCAAAAATCCAAGAGATTTTCTTGGAACCTTACCATCTATCTTAGTGTCCAAAGATGATAAATCTCGTAAAACTCATTCAGAGCCGGTACTTCTCACCTTTTGTCTTGCCATTCTTTAGGTAGCATGTATTTTTCTTTATATTTGCATTATGGAAATGAATCAATGATGCCTTTTTATCAACTTGTAGAAGGATTTGCGGATTGCTTGGCAATACAAGAAGTACGTTGGGGAAAATAAGCCTCATTTTGAAGAGCGAGGTAATTTGTATCTTCCTATTGATTTTTCTAGTCTTCATACAGGGGAATTAGAGATTGCAAAAATAAAAATAAGGGTCCGTTTGGTTCCCATAAAAGGGAATGAAACTATGACTTTCAAAGTCATAGCAAGTGTTTGTTTTGTTTTGTTTTGTGGGCCCGGTAATGAAATGGGTATATCATAGTTATAGATTCATTACACACCAATTTGGTGTCTATGAAATCCATTCCCGTGGGGCCATCTTTTTACCACTACAAAATTCAAATATCTATACACTTTTTCATACCATATTTTATCAACCAAACATAAACAATCGTAATCATACACTTTTTCATACCCATTATCATTCCATCTCATTCCAAATCCGATACCCATTGTCATTCCTAGCAACAAACCAAACGGAAAGGTATGTTGGGTAATGGTTTAGAACAGGTTTTTTAAAACTGGTTGAGTCTTGTTGGGTTGACCCTGAACACGTTTTGTCCAAAGATCCATGGCTAACAGTCTTGTTGTTTGACTTGTTTTCCATTAACCCATTATCTTTTATTTAGGGTGCGTTTGGTATGTAAAGTGTTGTTTGTTTTATAATATTTGTGGCTCCTCTACTATTTTGAAAGATTGAACAAATATTATAAAATTTTAAGTTTATTAGTATTATATCTACTAATAATTGCATTGACCCCATAAAAACAACAAAATAATTTAATTCCAAGTGCAAAATGAGAGAGAAAATCAAAATAATAATAAAAAACCAATTTTAAAGTCTGAAAGATGCCTCTCCCCCTATCTTTCATTCTATGGGGGTGGTTTCATCTTTTCATTTCCAAAAATGGGCCCCATTATCAAACAAACAGTTGAATGATACAATGATTGCTTTCTTTCATTCCATAACCATGAAACAAACGGGCCCTTAACCTATTTGACCCGTTAAGGATGATACATAACCTGAATTGACCCATTCATTGGCATGTGTGTAAAATGTTGCTACCTCATAGTGGAGATTTTTGCACATTAGAGACCTAAAGGACTGTAAATCAGAATATTTCAAAAGTATGTATTACAAAATATAGATGCTGATATATTGTTAGTTTATCCAGTGGCAACAAAACAAACTATATTTGTTTAGTATGTGTTGTGATTTCATACCTGACTTAAAGAAGTTTTTAATTTCTACGAATGCGAAATTTCGCTGTCATGGATCTACTTACTGTGTGGATTATGTACATTAATATTCTACAGAAATCATACTGTCATTTGGGAACTTCTGGTACATAAAATTTGTCTTCGTGTTGTGATGCAGATGGGAAAGTAGAGTACTGCAATGATTTCGACCTAAAGAAGCCCATAGAAAAACATTTAATAATGGAAAACCGTGTGGAGTGTGTTAGTCTCTTAGATTGTCCAAGTCTTGCTGGATTACGTGATAGTTGTTCAAAGTTTTTATCTCAACTTCCAAGGTACTAATGTTTAATTACCATCCCACCATGGTCAAACCACGTATGCAATCAGCCTATGCCAATTTCGTTGTCTCTTTCTTGTGACACATTAATGTAAATACTTGTTTCTTTCAATGTGTCTTAACCTTTGTCATTATTTTAATTAGATATGATGGAAATATTACAAGTGCAGGACGAATTGCCATCCAATCATTTTGTGCTCCACAATGTGAATACTATGATAAGGCAAGTAACCACATTTTCTATCAATATCTGCACTTTCTCTTGTATAACCTTAAGTAACTATAGATCCATGTCGACTTATTGATTAGAGATGGTGACATACACGGGGCATGTAACTGGTCAAAATGAGTCCATCTTAAAATGGGTCATTTGTTGTTAACCATTAATTTGTTTATTAAGATTACAATAGCTGTATTATTTAATGATAAATCTTAGTTTTTGATGAAACTATTTCCGAAGTAGTATGCATTTAAACTATGTTTTGGGTGATTTTAAGCCTATTTGACCTTTTTGACTTATTTTACATGATCACCGTTTGTTCAAGTTGTTCAGCAGCTCTACTGTACCTTTCAGTTTCTGTTATCACACCAATTTTTTGAGTCGTTGAACTTCCTTCATTAGATCTTTGACAACATTTTCTTATATTTTGTAGGAATGGGATATGCTTTCCTTCATTAGATCATTCAAAAGCATGGTACGGTCTTCAAATGCAGTTGCTTTTCTAACCTTCCCAGCTTCTCTTGTATCGCCATCAGTGTCAAAAAGATGGCAACATATGGCTGATACCTTATTGTCTGTTAAAGCAATTCCAGGTAAGTTAGCTTTCTTGTATCCATTGTTATATTAAACCTTGGTTTTGTAGCATGTTTTCACAAGTAAATCGTAAACAGACGAGGACAAGGAGCTTGCTAGTCTCCTAACTGGTTACCAAGATATGCTTGGGCTTCTAAGTGTACAAAAGGTTGCACGTTTTAACACACAGGTACAATATTAATGTTTTATTACAAAAAAATCTCTTTGGTTTTTGGGCATTTGAAATTATTGAACTTTTAAGGGGGTGTTTAGATTATGCAAATTGGAAACTTCAAGCTGCAATAATCAGTTTTTTAGTCATTAGATAAACAGATCCTGCTTATGACTATCTGATTGTTGTCAAATAATCAGTGTATACTGGTGGCAACCAAATGAATTGATTAAGGGTAAATAAATTGACCTATTTACCCTGTTTAGCTAAGTTTGAGGAACTTCTCCTCACATTTAACAGAACGTCTATCTTCCTTTTTTTCACAAGAACATCTTATTATGACAGTTTATCTGTTAAGTTCTTAAATCAGATTTGCCAAACACTCAAACATCTGTTTATAACTACTTCAAACAGCAGAAACAGGTTTAAGCACAGCAAGTATGCCTGTTTGATTAGTGCAGCTGTTCAGGTTCTAATTATTGAAGACCATATGAACGGCTGAATTCCTTTGTAAAGGCTTGGTCATAGTAATTTAAAGATACAAGAGTTTCTGAAGCTCATAGGACTATATTGGAATTTCGTTTCCTGGCCTGGAAAAGACTATTTAGCCACTGGCAGAGAATACACTTTTTTTACCCTCAATTCAACAAGTGAATCTGCAGTCATTAGATTTTTGTCGAAGAAAGACTGGTTCAATTCAATAACTTTTATCTTGAGTATGATTTTATGTTAAGATAACTTGAAATAGTTAATTAGATGTACGTTAGTGTCGTAGTAGAGGTCTTTAAGTAATGATGTGGAGACTACTGAAATGTTTCAAGTGGCCTAGCATGAAATTTTCAGCTAACATAGTTAGTGTAGAAAAGGTCTTAATCTACTGGTAATACCAACTCTCCTTAAAATCTGTCATTCTAAAGAAGATGGCACACTTGTGGGTTTGACTTTGTATGTATGTATGTATGTATGTAGAGGTGCCCATGGACAGTTTGGTACTTTAGGTAATTGGTTAAATCGGGGCCACCAGGTCAGGTTGACCCCAAAACATTTTTTGGTCATATTTTGAAAATTCTTCTAAATGGCTAATGCGTTGATTATGAGTACACCAATAATACTGTTATAATAATGATCTAAATCTTGGAATAAGACCATTTAAAAGGTTTATGCACTAACGATAAACTTCGTTTACTTCAATCCCATTTTCCCCGTTCCCTTTTTGCTAAGTTTTTTATTCTATTTTACCCATTTGAGATAAAACACAACTGAATAAATCAGTCAGAAATTAATCTAATTTTATCATGTGATTTATATCTCTGCAGGTTCCAGTTATTCTGGATGCTACTACATTCTCAATAAAGCTGCAAAAACGAAGATCATTGGTTTTGGAATGTCTAAATCAAGCACCTGTTGATGGGTCAAGTGGGAGTTCTTATGGCACTTCTGGTAGCTGTTCCGGCTCTTCAAAGACTGGTGCTCTTGATTTTTGATGTTCTAGCACAACTTTAGTAGGTAGGTAATTCAAACAATTATATAAGTAGAGTAGCTGCTTGATTTAGTATTGTCATGCACCTTCAAATGTCAATCCATGGCATAAAATTTTAAAGGTTTATGATCTGATGTTCAGTCTGACAGCCGTTCCTATTTCACCAGCTTTTTTTCTATGAAAATTAAGGTTGTAGGCAAATTCGGATTTCAATTTCGTATCTGGAAGCAGTACTTTTACCCTCGGGTGTATCTATATACACCGTTAATTACAATCATATTTTTCACCCTCACACCTATACAAACAGCCTCTGTGTATCTATATACACAACACAAATACAACAAACTCTTGGTTTTATTTTATAAAATAAAAATCAATCAATTTTGCAATATCACAATTACAATCACAATTTTATTAAAATCAATCGCAAACTCACAATTAACAAAGGCGGCGTTTTTTAGGGTTTCTTTCTTTTTTTTTTTTATTAATTTTTGCTATAAATTTGTTACTGATTAGTTACTAATTTACAATACGAATTTGGTTAATTTTACGTGATAAACAAACCCTAGGGTTTCAATATTGCTGTTAATTTGTTTCTAGGGTTTGTTAATTCTGTTATGAATGTGTTTAGTTGATAGTTAGGGATTTAGTTGAGAGAAGACGGTTATTCGTTACGTAAATTGAGTATCTTGATTTGTGGGAGAGTAAAAAGTAGGTAGTGGTTTTGAAAACTGGGATGTTTTCGGTGGTTACGTATGATGTTCGGTACTAATTATGGAAAAAACTGAGCCTACATTTGTACCCCAATGGCTAAAAAGCACTGGAGGGTTAAGCACTACGTCACATTCGTCGTCATCCGCGTTGCATTCTGGTACTTTTCGTATACGTGTTTTTAGTTTTACTTTTTATGACACTCTCGGTTTTTAATGCTTGTGTTAATGATGTTTTTTTTTTATTATTAATGTAGTTGATAATGGTGGATTGAAATCTGTGAGGAATAAGTCGTTGGATAATGATTTAGGACGTGGTTCTGTTTCGGAAAGAATAACTTCATCGTATTTTCGCCGTCCTTCTATTAGTAACGGTTCGGCTTCTTTAAGGTCTTATAGTAGTTTTGGTAGAAATCATCGTGATATGGACAGGGACAGGGATAGGGATTGGGATAAGGACGTATATGAGTTTAGGAATAAAGATAAGCAAGTAAATACGCCCGTGATAGGGATTATTCTGATCCGTTAGGTAACATTTTGCCGAGTAGGTTTGAGAAGGACGGGTTAAGACGGTCAAATTCGAGTTTATCTGGAAAGCGTAGCGATTCATGGCCAAGAAAGGTAGCAAGTGATTTGGGTATTGCCAATAAAAGTAGCCACAGCAATGGTGGTTCCGTTAGTAGCGTAAAGTCGTCTTTTGAGCGAGATTTTCCATCCCTTGGAGCAGATGAAAAACATGTAGATTCTGATATAGGAAGGATCCCGTCACCTGGATTGAGCTCTGCTATTCAGAGCCTGCCGATGGGTAATTCTGCTTTGATCGGTGGTGATGGGTGGACGTCTGCTCTGGCAGAGGTGCCTGTAATCGTGGGTAACAATGGAAACAGCACTTCTGCCCCACAACCTGTTCAACCAGCTTCAATCTCGGCAACTACAAGTATAACGGGTGGTCGCAATATGGCAGAAACCTTAGCTCATGGACCTCCGCGAACTCAGGCTGTTCCCCAGGTAGCTTTTACGCCATCACTTTTGTTTACAGTAATATAGTATTTGGATAGATAATCGGTGCTTTTGATTATTTGTTTATATAGGAGTCAATCATGCTAGCTAATTTGTAACCCTAATCTAAAGTTCATCCATTTTTAGTAACCCTAATTCTGAGATATTGTACATTTTTGCGCGTATAATATGGAATGGCTTTCCTTTTTTGATAACGATGTCCTTTTTGGTCATTCTATCTATTATTTTTTTAAGTTATCAGATTTGCCATCCAACTTTAAACATTAAACACGCATCCAAACGCCCCCTATAATCATGTATTTACGTTCATTCTTTTATTCGTTGTAGTTGGCTGTTGGAACTCAAAGGCTTGAAGAGCTTGCTGTTAAGCAATCCAGACAGTTGATTCCCATGACTCCTTCCATGCCTAAAGCTTTGGTAAGATTTTTTGTCTCATTATAATTTTTTGTACCCCATAATCTGTAGTTTAGTTTCTTTGTAATATCCTTTGACTACCACACATTGCAAGTGTTAGTGATTTTTTGGTTATAGAATTTTTGGCTTGTAGAAAATGATACTTTGTCTTCTATGGTAGTGGTGTTCAAAAGTTGCTTATACTGTTTTCGTAGAGCTTTTATGGTCAACCACTTAGAAGTTAGAACAGAAACAATGCTTATATTCACCTGACTGTTTTTAGGAGCTTCTTGGTTTAAATTTTTTGCTTTTTATGGATGGACAAAATCTAAATCGCTCCTAGTAATAAATGCTGTAACAGTCATGGTCGTGATGTCATCATTACAAAATTTGTTGGGTTGTGTACAACTATTTTGAAACTACAAACAATATTTTGGGTTTTAAAAAGGCAATTGTAAGTGGTCCATGATGAAACTTGTGCAAAAAGCCTAAAAATCCACAATTGAAGGAAAAAAATATTTATTAGGTCTGCGAGTTAATATCTCATTTATTGTCAAATTTCTTTGTAATAAGTGACTTGCAGCCTGTGTCATCATTACAAAGTTTGTTTGTTTCTGTCCTTTATAATGACAATGTTAGAATTGAAAATAGCTTTAATGGCTAAAATAAGGGAAGTGTGTCTATGACGAGGCTTGCTCAAAAAAGGTAATATGGGAAGTAGAAAAGTAACAGGGAGAAATTCAATGGCATTATGATAGAAGTAACAGCAAGTCAATTTTTGTTAGTTCTTTCCATATCATAATCATACTACTAATTACACATTTTCAATCTTACGAATATGGGAATGTAAAACTGCTGATGTATGTGTGCACACAAGGCCTCAGACTGGGACCACCTTACTTTTTGGATTTCCAGATTACGGCCCCATAAAGCCGAACGGGTTAGGTGACCAGGATTAGGACCGATTACAAAGGACTTTAATTTCAAATTGAATGTATACATATATTTTTTTCATTTCAAATCCTTTTAACAAAATTTTATTTTGTAGAAACCTTGAGGCTATAAAGTAGTTTTAACATTCAACTTTACTAATCTTTGTCTAAATTGTAGTTTGCAACTTTTTAATTTAATGATCTTAATGTAAATTTTGTGAAGGTTCATTTCCATTTAATACTCGTTATAGATGGGTTCTAAGTTTAGCTTCTTTGGTAAAACATTGGTAGGCTAATAACTTTAATCATTTGTTAAGTTTACATCTGCTTTTTATGTTAATTGAAACATAATATTTGCTATGCATGATCTCTTTATTGTACATTCTTCACGGTTATCTTATTACTTTATACTTTCTTTGAGGCCTTAAACTCTTCTGATAAACCAAAACTGAAGGGGGGGCCATCACAGCTTCAAAGCTCTCACCTTGTCAACCAGCAACACACTCCTCGATCCGTATCTGTGAAGCCTGATGTTCCAAAGACATCTACTATGGGAAAACTGCTTGTTCTTAAGCCCTCACGAGAAAGGAATGGTATCTCCCCGACTCCAAAGGAGAGTTCGAGCCCAACAGCTGGCAGCAAATTACCAGTTAGCTCTCTTTCCGTACCCTCTGCTGTTGGATCTGCTCCTCCATTGAGAAATACTGGTAACAGTTCAGGTGTTGTTCATTTAGAAAAGAGACCCTCGTCACAAGCTCTGAGCTGGAGTAACTTCTTTAACCTAATGAGGAAAAAGTCCTTGACTAGCAACTCTTCTGTTTCCCCTGATACCGGCTCTTCTGGCTCACCAAGTGAAAATCCCGGTGAACTTGTTGCTCTTCCTGCACCAAAGGGTGAGTTGGCTTCAGCCGTGATCCAACAGTCTAGTGAGACTAAGGTTGAATTGATCTGCAATGGTGGTGAGACTTCCGATGCACCCGTGAGATCTACTAGTAATGGGAATAACCATTCAGGCCCTGATGTCATTCTCTACTCTGAGGAGGAAGAGGCTAGGTTCTTACGTTCACTTGGTTGGGATGAAACTGCTGAGGAGGAGGAAGGGCTCACTGAAGAGGAAATCAGTTCTTTCTACAAAAATGTAAGTTTGCCAAACTACTTTGTAATTTAATTACCTTAGACCATCGTCAATGTATGCATGTATGCATGTTTGCACTTGAACACCAATATGGTGTGAGAGCTTCGTGCAACACTATTCATCTCACCAATATGATGTGAAGTACATTTGGTGTATCGATATTTCAAAATGTACTCCTTTTTCATCAAAATGTTGCTAATGTTCGGTGCACACATTGGGAATGCTCTTATAATGCATTTCTTTTTTGTTAATGCTTATTTTTGGAAGAGGCAGTTGAGACCCATTTATTTGTGAATGGGACTGTTTAGGATAAGAAGTATATTGGGTTAAATGAATACAAAATCTTGTTAAAAGGAAAAACCATCAAGCATGAAAGCCTTCTGATTCTGTAATTAAAAATAAAATAAAATATATTATTGTTATTGAAATAATATTATTTGTTAACCATATTGACACAACTCATTGTCTACAAGAAAAAGAAAAAAATGGGTTTTTTTTAGACTAAGAGTGTAGGGTGCACTAATGTTATAGGCACGTTATAGTGCCAAAATGGCACCTATAGCGCACACCACCCGCCACCACTGCACCATGATCACTCGTTATAGGCGCCAATGTAATCCTGACAACTAGTGTTATGCGTTTTTTTTTTTTTTTTTTTTTTTTTTTTTTTTTTTTTTTTGTTAAGTGTAAAAGTGGAGTGAGGGGGGGTTTTTTGGTTGTGTTATAGGAATGTTTTTGGGGAGCGTGTTTTTTCGGTTTTGTGTTCTAGGATTGTTATAAGGGCACAAGCTGACATGGCAGCGCCTATAACCCGCGTCTATGGCTCAATGCACCTAGCACTCTAAAGGATTTTGGGTCAACACTACACGTTTTAACCTGATACTTAACACACTTACTTGGTCATGTCTACTTAATTTGCTCTTTATAGTTTCCCTCCTTGTGCTATAGTTTTGTCTTAAAATAATTGTGCCATTCTTTCAAATCTTAGTAATCAAGGAAACTGTTAAACCATTCGGAAGCTAGTCAAACTGCACCCTTGTGAAAATTCTCATATTGAACAGGTCTTATGGTAATATTCATAATTGATGATCATGAGAGAGACAGTCGTCAAGAAATGTATGCCCTAGAAAATATTGGTCAGATCATGTTGGGCTACCCACAACCACTTATAGTCATTTTCTGTTAACATAGGTAATAATGTGTTATGGATTGGAAAAACCGAAAAAGTAATATTTATACAATAATAATTAAGTATTTAACATTTTTTAGTTAAGTGGTTTAAAAGGTAGTATGCATTTGTATACAACTTGGATTCCGTAAGTTTGAACCTGATGGAAGATAAATAGTAACCCAACTCATTTGTATGTGAATAGGCTGAAATTGCACCTCTAATGTGTTAAATTAGCATTTTTTTTAGTATGTATGCTATTTTATTTCTTGCAGAGGGTGTTCTTATGGGATGTATATGTGAGCTTTTTATGTTATTGACACAGGTTTTTGCTTGATGTTTCTATTGCAGTACATGAATATAAAACCAGACTCGAAAATTTTGAAAGGTACACAGCTGAAGCTATTGATGCCAATTGGCGAGATCTCTTCGAACTCAAAGATGGATGCTTGATACTTGCAGGAAAGGCTTGATTCTCGGCTTTCTTTTTGTGTGTTTTCTTCTTTGGTCAGCATGGGCATCAAGATTTGGGATCCTTGCAGTTGAGGAATAAGTACATAACATATGGGTGAAGAGGCTTGAAGTTTGACTATTATGGATTGACTTTTTGAAGGTTTGAGCTAGGGTTTAGGGTTTTATCAGGGGAATTGCTTCTGGTTGTGAAAAGAAATCTGGGTTTTGTTGGTCAAATTTTTTGGTTTTTTTTTCTTCTTCTTATCTTGGAAAGGGGTTTAGCTCAATTCAACAGAAATAGCTTATGATGGTTTATTAGTCATTTTTATGAAAGAAAAGAAAAGCAAAAAAGATTAGTTTTTACATGATTCTTGCCCCTTTATTGATTTATGTTTGCATTATTTCATATCATTAGCTTATTATGGTTTATAAGTCATTCGCATGGAAGAGAAGGGAAAAAATGAGCTCTTACATGGTTCATGCCCCTTTATTGATTTAGTTTTGGATTATGCTATATCATCCTTGTTAATGTTAATTAAGCTCTTTTTCTGGTTTTAGTGATGTAGTTTGGTTCCAGTTCGGTTTCTTTAATATGTCATGGCTATTTGGATGGCAAAAGAAACAACCAAGAGGGAAAACTAAAAAGCAAAAAGTTTAGTCTGGGATGGTTTGTTAGCGTAAGTTATGGTGTGTTGGAACTTCTTTTGCCGGGTTCAGTGATTGGTCCGGTTCATGTTCCAAACTTCTTTTGCGGGGTAAGTTATGGTGTGTTAGAACTTCTTCTACCCCTTTGGTATTTTTTTGAATTCTTTTTTTTTGTTCCATCACATGTTCCAAACCTATAAAAAATGTACTTGGTATCTGTTTTCATGATGTTCTATATTTTGCATATGGTCATTTGGAACAATTTATTGCCCTTAATCTACAAATCCAAAATCAAAGTCAGCTACATATCACGAATGCACACGGCACCGTAGAATGACATTGTTGGTTTCGGGTCTGTAGCCCGTATCTCATTTATGCACGCGGCGGTACGGCACCATCAATTTGGTTTTCCGGGTTACTCGGGTTTTTCGGTTCAGGTTCCTCGGGTTAGAGAATTATTACAGGCTAAACCTTAAACTGAACTGAATTCATATAGTTAAGCTGTGGTATTTGGGCTCCTACAGGTTCGCATATATTTTGGCAGTTTAGGCCCTTTAGCTTCAATCGGTCCTCAACTTATGAACTCGTAAATGAATCACTAGATTAACTAAGCTGTTCAAACTATCTCAAAAACCAAATCACTCCAACCAAGTTGAAGCTCGGTTTGACTAGTTACATAATTTGGTTGTTACATATAGTTGAAGCTCGATTTGACTGGTTACATAACCAGGTTGTGGTGTTGGTTGGAATTAGGCTTTAGACACGCTAAAGTTTTTTATGATCATTTTGGTCAGATTAGTATAGCTGTTTTCCAAAGTCATCGTGGGTGGATTAGTGTCGTCAGTTGTTAGTTTGTTAGTGATAAAATTGAAGTGTTGATGTAATTATACTGCCTTTAACAAAAATAACTGCAATTAATCTGAAAAACAAACAAATGCTTTGGTCAACCCTAAAGCCAAAGCGCCAAATCATGTTTAATTTGAGAGGTGACTTGTTTTGATTGATACATTTCAATATATAAGTACATCAAGCATCCTATTTACGAAATAGAATTTGTCAATCAAAACTTAAAATGTGCAAATCAACTCATATTTAATTTATATTGACCAATTAGATAATTCAATGAAGTCGTGACACCCTACCTTTATGCATTATAAAAGTAAAACATCATTTAAGGGTAGAGAGTGTGGTATAGTTTTTCATTCGTCACAACAACTCCACATCAATTTTTTCTCTCTCCAAAACTTTTTCCTTCAACTTTCCCTCAACTATTGCAACACATTCTCTTTCTTTCATTAATTTTTTTCTTTCTATTTTTTATCATTTAAAAATACCCCTAAAATACAAATATTCACCCACAGCTACCAATAATACAAACTCCCTCTGTTTTTAAAACCTTCTTTCACTTACTTTTTCTTTCGGGACTTGAATGCCGAACAAAAAGAGAATCTCCATTTCCCGCTAGATGAGGTAGGGGTCCCATGACTTTACCCGCTGACATGGCATGGATTCCCGTGCGTTTCATTCATTCACACCCTTCACACTAACGAACTATCCTTTAATGTCAAATCCAGTATTAAGGTTACGTTTGGTTTTTAAATGGGTATGGTAGTGCTAAATAACATGACCGGCTCTATTTACATGGTTTTTTTTCCCCAACCCATCGAACCATATTAAAGCTGTCAATCTACTTTCAAAACACCAAACATTAAACCTTCACTGCCTGTGTCGCTTCGCTGTCTGTTTGGGTAGAAAAAAAACCGGTTTAAACCGGTTTCGAAAACCGAATTTTCAAACCGGACCGGTTTTTAAACCGATTGAGCACAAAAATGGCAACCGGTTATAAAACCGACGATTCAGTTTGACTCAAACGGTTTTCCGTAAATCAAATTTTTCAAAAACCGATTTTCGGGTTTTTTCAAATCGGTTCGGTTTCTTTTTAAACCTCATAATATAACCCCTTAAGAAAATGTGGAGTTGAGGACTCTGATATCCAGTTTGCGAATTGGTCCACATGTAGAGGTGCATGGGAAAACCGGTTTAAAAAAAAAACGGTCAATAAAACCGAAACCGATTTTTTAAAAAACCCGTTTTTTCAAAACCGAAATCGGTTTTTAAAAACCGAACCGGTTTTACCGGTTTTAGCCTTTTTCTTTCGACCAATTTTTTACCGGTTCTGTAGCCGGTTTAAACCGGTTTAACTTCTTTTTTAAAATTATGTTTACGGGTCGAAACATTCAAAAAACCGGTTAAAACCGGATTTAACCGATTTTCAAAACCGGTCAACACAAAGGTATGCTTAATAAACCCGGATACCTTTGGTTTTATAGTGAAGTTCCTCTTGTTTGTTTATCTCATCCAGTCGATGTGGGATACAAAGGGGGTTTTTGAAATAGTAACTTTGCTGCACTTTTTTGCTCTATTTGGACAAAGGATTTTAACTAATGTTTAAAGGATAATTCTTTAACAAACTTGTGAAAAATAAAAAACATATGATCCGATTTTAACGAATTAGATGAAGGTAAATTTGAAGCATTTGATGTTGAAGACATAGATGTAGAAGAAGTTTGGGAGGATTTAATTTCTTGAGTATAAACGGGTGATGATGGTAATGCCGAAGCTCGATATACTTGAGTACACTAATATGTTTTTGGGTGATGGTCATGCCGAAGCTCGAAATGTATTTATAATTTCTATTTCTTTAATTGTATTGTTTAAATAAAAGTTATGATTGTATTCGAAATGTATTAGTATTTATATAGTTTTAGTTGTATAATTGTATTGTTTAAATAAAAGTTATGATTGTATTCGAAATGTATTAGTATTAAATGTTTTAAATTCCGAAAAAAACCGAACCGGTAAAAAACCGATAAAAAACGGATCCGAACATTTAAAACCGAAAAAAACCGAACTGGTAAAAACCGATAAAAAACCGATTTTGAATATTTAAAACCGAAAAAAACCGATTCCGAAAATTTAAAACCGAAAAAAATCGATTCTGGAAAAACTGAAAAAACCGAAACTGATTTTTGGAAAAACCAGTTTTTTGAAAACCGGTTACCTGTTTTTTTGCACCTCTGTCCACATGTCCATAAGTCCATTAGCTGTTCGTGGGCTCTTATTGGCACCCTTGACCCATCACCCATCCATCTTGGCAGATTCGACTTTTTGTTACATCTTACAAATTTTTTGATTAGTCAAAATATACTTTATTTTAGTACAAACTAAAACATAAATGTGGACATCTGATTTGGAAACGCAAAAGAAAATATATCAAATAAGATTACATAATACTGTGTTATAAACGTATTAACAGTTATAATAATAGTAGTCTGATTACTTTTAAATAAGATGATTTAAGTAATACAAAACTTGATCATGTTAACATGTTTGATCGATGTGATCACACATTTCCGTGTTAGGTAACTTTGTTCATTTTGACTTGCTACCAATAATGTAAACCCCGTCACAAATCCTTTCTAATAACATCCTTTTGAAAAGTGTAGTACTCGTGACATCTTATCTTATCTTCCAAGAAGAAGAAGAAGAATTAAGATAATGGTGATGGTGGAGTATTAGATGATTGCACATGACTTGATCTCCCTTAGTCCCTAAGATATCAAAAGAAAAAACTTATTCTTCATTTTACTTAGAATGTGAGCATGTTTTAACATTCTCTTTTTCCCTTTTGGTTTATACCCATGTCAGCTTAACATACTAAAGCGTTTGTAAAGTAGATGGACCATTTGTAAGATGACTATACTTGTATTATAATAAGTTACAAATGTGAAATCTTTTTATTCAGATTCTCCATATATTTTTTTAGTAAAACCATCTTTTCATGGGTGCAAAACTACTATAGTTTAAATTTCCATATTCATTCTTGCATTCATGCCGTGTCACTCATATTACGAGAGTCTAGAAGAAATGTGTTGAAAGAAGATGTACACTACAATCTGAATAGTTAGACGAATAAAGTATCCATGCAGTAATAGGATATATTTAGTGTTGTCATTAATTAACAAAACTCATCCCTTTTGATTTTTTCTAACAAAGACTTATTACCGGAATATTATGCATGGTCATCTTCACATATTTAATTTGATTCTAGTAACCAACATACGCTTTGTAAGTAAAATTGAATGTGCGAATTTTTCATATGATAGAATTGATAATAGAGTGAATAAGAATGAAAGTTGTACTAATAAAGAAAAGTAGAATGAATAAGAATGAAAACTAGTACATTTAGTCGCGGAAGTAAAGCGTGTCTTGTTTTGTCACGGATCTTGATAGAATTATATTTTGTAGTGTTAATTTTCATAAAAACTTTGATTTTTCTTAATCATTTAGTATAGAAAGTTGTGTGCCCTTAAAGTGCACGGTGCATGGTGCAGCGTTTCATTCGTCCGCCATTAGCCAATAATGCATAAACGGCGCCGCTGTTCTACACTGTCTCATGCGTCGTTCATCTGTCGCCGGTTCCGCAGCCGTTGCACAAACATACCGTTGTTCGTTTTATTTTATTTTTATTTTATATTTTTTATTTTTTTAAATGGGTTTTGTGTTTGGGTGAGTTTTTGTGTCTACATTTGCGGGTCTTTTTTTTCTTTCTTTTTTTCAAGTTTGCCGTCACTTTTTGTGGAGAAGAAGATGTACTGTATTTCTTTCATTTTTCATTATATACCATTTTATTTTTCATTTCTACATTGTTAGTCTATTTGACACTTTTTTTTTACACTCTTAGTTCCTAATATGTTTGCAATATTAGTTTTTAAGTTATTTTTCTTATTTTTAGTCTTTTAGATATATAAAATTTGGTTTAAATATATAAAATAAAATTTAGTCCTTTACCATTTTAGCTTTCTCATCAGTAGGTTTACACTTCATTAATGCCACTTTATTCATAATCTCGTGTTTCATTCTCACTTTTACTGATACTATCATCAATCACCTTGCCCATCATTTTCCCAGTATAGTTTTTGTTGTTCCCTATTCACTATCGTTTAAAAAACAATTAAGTACTAAAAACAATTTAACAGTGAATAATAACTGAAAGTAATGTAAGTAACACACACAAAGTAATTTTCAACATCATATTCTTATTAGAAATAAATCAAAAGAATACGTTACCCAAGTACTTGCGGAATAGTACTTGGGATTGAAATGACAAAGTTTGGGTGACTCCTCTGTAAGCTCAGGCTAAGTCTGAGCACAACTCTTAGAACCCACTGAGCTAGCTCAAGGATAAAGTTGTATTTGGAGGAGTAAAAAGTTGGCTTGTGTGTATGTGTGTTTTTACAATTCACAAGCTTAAACTTTTCACTCATCTCTTATGCTATTTATACAAGTATGGATATTTAACTTTAACCTAGAAGACAAAAAACATTGATCCCAGTAATCACGAATATAGATATATTCGATTACTGTTTGCATTGCTATATGTAGTCAGGCGGCGAAGCTTCTTTTTAAATCAGAGATCCTTTAGTATCGTCGCTTACTATAAATGGGAAGATATGGCTTTAGTAGATAGGGACTTAGTTTTATCTGGGTAAAGCACTTGGGAACTTAGTTTTATCTCGGTAAACTTTTCCCGCCTAGTCCCGCTCATTCTTCAGTCTTCAAAGCCTTCAGTCTCTTCCTTCAGTTTGTCTTCAGTGCTAACAGTTGGAGAGGAGTCTTAGGGATTCAGTGAGTTATTGTCATCACTCACTGAATCCACCATCTTCTTCTTGACTTAGTCTTCACCCATTAAGTTCCGCCTTGCTGAGTGGAGAGGCTTCTTCTTCGCCTCGTACTGAGTATCCTGAAGATGGCTCACTGAGAGACTATGCACTCAGTGACCTGATAGTGTTTAATGGATTAAACACTTAGGTTATTTTCTATTCAAATCCTAGATTAAGGGGTTTGGGTATTTACTGAACCCAACAAAAATATTTACCTTCTTCATTGTGATATTGACCCATTCTCCATTCCTGGCATGATTCTTCCCAACAACTAGCTTTTCCTCTTCTGAGAGAGCCATAAGTGCACTGACTTGCACCATTTCATCGTCTGAGGAGACTGGCTCTTCATCCCAGTCAAAGACTTCAACAACTAGGCCCTTGTTTTTACCCTGCACAGATTTAACATTGTTTGTTGTTTCTGAGGGAGTGGCCTCAAGCAGTGCTAGCTTAGCTTTGGCTTTCCTATACTTGGCTTCAAAATCAACAACTTTATTTTGATCAGATTTGTTTTGAAAATTTTGAAGAGACTGATAGACTTTTTGTTGAAATTTGCTAAAGCCCAAGAACTGGTTTGATCCTGAGGGTTTGTAAGAGGGTTCAGAAATTGTTTTTGAAAAATAATCTTTGGCAAAATGACCTCTTTTGTGACACTTAAAACATTCAGTGTCCTCGTTAGCTTTAGCATTTGAAAAACTTTTGTTTCTTCGTATAAAACTTTTAGAGTTAGCAAGGAGTGCCCTTTCCTGAAACTCAACATTTAAGTCGTTCAGGTACTCCTCGCTTGTTCTCTCATCAGCCTCATAGTCTGAATTTTCCTGAAAATCTTGAACCACACTGTTAGAATAAAAGGCAGTTGACACTGGTGTTGAAGTGGTTTTCAGGGACTTCTTGACTTCCTGAAACGTTTTTAAGTCAGGGTATCATCTATTTATGAGGTTATCCTCATAGACAAATTTCTCGTAGATTTCAGGAAGCTCAAGATTCTGAATGTGATTAGCATTCCTTAGTCCTTGAGAGAAATTCAACCACTTCTCAGGAAGACTGTTTACAAAACCAACATTGATTTCATGTTTGGACAACTTTACACCATCATTTGACAGTTCATTTAACAAAGTTTTATACCGGGTGTAAGTTTGAGACAGATTTTCTGAGTCTTTAGCCCTGAAAGTGTTATACTCAAGTTTCAGGTCCATAATCTTGTTTTCCTTGGTATCTGAGGGACCTTCATAGTTGTGGACCAGGTCATTCAAGGTTTGTTTAGCTGTACCACAGCCAATGACAGACTCCATGACATCATCAGGAAGACAAGATATGATGATGTTTTTGAGCCTTTGGTCCTGGTTGACCACTCTTCTCTCGTCCCGAGTCCACTGAGCTTCAGGTTTAGGCAAACCTTCAGCAGTCTTTGGGATAAACGGACCTTCATTAATACACTTAATGTAGTAAGGTTTCATCTCAGTCAAATAGCAAAGCATTCGCTTTTTCCATTTGTTAAATTTGCCAACTTCTAGTCGAGGGGCAACAGCAGCATAGGCTCCACCCTTTTTATCGACAAGTTGGGGCATATCACTTTCAGCCATCAGGATCCTGATTTAAAAACATTTTTAAGCGGCTTAAATAATAATTAGCCTGCTCTGATACCACTTGTTGTTCCCGTTTCACAATTGTTAAAAAAACAATAAAAACAATTAATTGTGAACAATGACTGAAACGATGCAAGTAAAGATAAGTTTTAGTAAGATAAACACACTGAGTAATTTTCAACGTTTATATTCTTTATTAAAACGAATTACAAAAAATAATACATTACCCAAGTACTTGCGGAATAGTACTTGGGATTGAAATGACAAGTTTGGTATGACTCCTCACTAAGCTTAGGCTAAGTCTAAGCACAACTACACGGGAACCACTTAGCTATCTCAGGGACATATTTGTATTTGGAGGAGTGAAAGATTGCTTGTGTGTGTGATTTACAATTAATGCACAAGCTTAAATCTTTCACTCCAACTCTTATGCTATTTATACAAGTATGGTTTTTAACTCTATCATAGAGGACAAACTGACAGGTTACAGAAGACAAAATACTGATGTATTTTGTCTCTGTTTACATTAGCTATTTAGAGTAAGTGACAAGGCTGCTTTCTTCTTGTCAGTGATGACACTGAGCCTGATAGTTTGCGATTCAGGGAAAGTTTGACTTTGGTTGATATGGACTTCGTCTTATCTGTTCAAACTTATCCCGCCTTGTCCCGCTCATTCTTCAGTCTTCTTAGTCTTCAATCTTCATCATCAGTTTGTCTTCAGTGGTAGTAGTTGGTGAGGAGTTTCGCGATTCAGTGAGTTATTGTCATCACTTACTGAATCCACCATCTTCTTCTTGACTCAGTCTTTACCCCTTAAGTTCCGCCTTACTGAGTGGAGAGACTTCTTCTTTGTCTCTTACTGAGTATCCCGAAGACAGCTCTGTGGAAACGTAGAGGGGGGGTGAATACGTTACCGTTTAAAAACTTTAGATCTTTAGTATCAAATCGCTTATGAAGCTTGTTATAATATGAAAGTACCAATTATTGTTTGTGACCAATGTAAAGCATAGTAAACCATGTTGTCACACAAGCATTAACATCAAACCACATCACAAGCAATAGTATAGTGCAACTATAAAAGTAAAGAGATAAAGAAAGGAAAGTGCAAACCGAACACGATGATTTATAGTGGTTCGGTCACGGATCTCCTTTCCGCCCTACTCCACTCCCCGAGTACCCAACTCGAGAGTTACTTCACTAAATCAACAAGCTCCCTTCTCGGCGGAGAAAACCTTACAATCGTCGCTTACACTTTTTCCGGTACAAAGCTAAATACCGGGTTCTAGTTCGAAGTAGAACCAACCTAACGTCGCCTATACAATATTTCCGACACTAAGCTATATGTCGAGTTCTTTTACAAGGGTACAACCACTCCCAATATGTTTTATGGCCCAACATAACAAACCTTGTGTTTTATGGCACAAACACATAAACCATCTAATCTAGTTTGGTGAAAGTGTTGTTATGATGCAATGATGTTTACACTAATGATCCATGACACAAATGTCTAATGGATATGAATAACTACTTCTAAATGAACTTCCATTGATAGGAAGCCTTCATGATGAAGATCACAAGTTCCCTAAACTTCTTGTGATAGATCTTCAGCTTGTGGTGAGTGGGGATGGCTAGATCTCCAAGCTTTCCTTGGTTGATCAATGTAGAGTATGCTTACAACAAAGATGAATGTTAGAAGCATTATGATCATGATCATTAGGGTGTTTAATGTATGTTACTACATTGTTAATGATAGATCTAAATGTATGCAAGAAGGTGGAGAAGATGCGTTTTCAAGTGGTGAAGAAATGAGAAAACAATGGGCTTCTATTTATAGGCAAAAGAGGACAGGAGCGTCCACGGACCACGGTACCAATTAAAGGGTTCCGCCCTTTATGCATTTTGGTGTCGTGGGTGCCTGACAAGAAATCTAAAAAATCTTTCTTCAAATCTTTTCAAGATTTTACCATATCTTACCAAGATCACATTTGATATATTGAGTGTCAATCTAACCAATATATTCAAGAGATCTTCCAAGGATTTCAAAGATGATGCATGCCATGATGTAACATGTATTTCCATTTTAGATTAAAATGTTTATCAAAGTAAACTTGTAAAATGTATTATGTAACTAGTTAGTAAAATGTCTAGTTACCTTTTGAAATACTTGTGAATGCAAAATGTAAAATGAGGTTCTAAATAGAATGGTTAACCTATTAAAATACTTAGTGACTCTAAACGTATTTTAAACATTCTATATGATTTGTTAATGGGTTTGATCATAATGCCACATAACAAACATGTACGAACCTGTGTTGTAACATACGAGGACTTGAGACATCGAGAGGTGTTGAATGTATGTTGAGACAAATGTAATTACAAGTAACTTGTACATTTTACGTTATGTATTACAAGTTACATGTTTGTCATCAATCAAAACAAACGAGACTGTATAGATTAAATATCGTAATATTTGCACTAACAATCTCCCCCTTTTTGATGATGACAAATATATGTAAACGTAATAGAAAGTAAAATGTAAAAGGTTACTTGTATCCTTACTACCTTTACATTACCTTCTCCGTTTACACTCTTCTCCCCCTTTTGTCGAAACAAAAAGGGCGTGTCCTTGGAGTTTAACTTCATTTCTCCCCAAAAAAAGGCGAGCTTGCATCATCCCTAGTGAAGTTAAATCGTCTACTTCAATCCGTTCCTTGTTAGGAAGCGGATCCATGGATCAAATTAAGAGGCTTAACCTACATCAAGGTTAGTTTTATGCAACAAAAATTATGAGAAATATATGAAAAAGAAAAATGCATAGCAATATTAGCCTATTTTCTCCACTTTTTATCGAAGCACAAATGCTTGTTGAAAAGTGAGAATGATGCTAAATGCGTGCATGCTCCCCCTTGACGGTTTCTCCCCCTTGTTTGAGGCGTCAGGGTATGATTAAAAACCTACAAAACAAATATTAGTGCAAAACTATATTCGTCATTGGACGAGTAAGTGATATACAACAAAGTGTATATAAGATGCATTCAGTAAATTCTTGACGGAAGCTCCCCTTGCTCGAGGGCGTCAAGATGAACCTTCAAAATAAATATTAGTATAATAGAAGCTTTGTCTTTAGACAAATATGTCATATACAACCAAGTGTATAGACGATGCAATATGAGTGCTTAAAGGACATTCCTCCTTGTTCTATGGTGTCAAGAAGCACCTAAAATAAGAAAAATAATTGATGCAAACTTCATCTTTAGATGAGTAAATTATATACAATCGAGTGTATATGATGATGAACCTACAATGAAAACCATTAGTGCAATATATTTCATCTTTTTCACAAAGAAAAATAAGATGTATATATGTGAGAAATGATATAATCAAAGATCTCATGAAGTGTAGTCTCCTAATTACAATCATAAGAAAAGTGAGAATATAATGTGATAAAAACCTACAAAATAGTTCCTAGAAAGAAGATATGAAGTCTCCCACCGGGTGTGCCACTAGTGGTGCTAGTGTTGGTGTCGGTTTACTTGTAGGAATCATGTGGTGATGGTAGATGACTCGAGATTTACAAAAGTAAGTTTTCACTAATCCATGGTGGTGATGATTTAGTGAAAGTGGTGATGGAAGGTGGTGGTGATTAGGTAGGAAGCTATTAAGGAGTTAGAAACTCATATGTATAGCAAATATAAAAAATATGGACTCATGCAATCCTTTCGTCATGTCAAGTGACCAAAGCTAAGAAAAAAAATATGAATGGACATTGCATTTCAATGATGCATAAAGGTTATGATTTGAATGATTTATTGATGCTAACAACCTATTGTTTTGAGCAAGTTCTCATATGCTTCAACCCAAGAGTAATCAATAATGTGTTCTATCTAAAAGTGATAACATGAAGATAAATTTGTTCATTGATTGACACGAATTATAAAAATGACCTATTCTAGGTGACGATGGGAAAGGTAGTATTAGCATGGTTATGACCGACATGGATGATTATCACCTTGAAAAGAAGTGAAGACAATATGGAAAATACTAATAATAATAATGAGTACCTATATGAGGATGAGAATGACATCATATAAGTGAGAGTTGGATGGACCAACGTGTTGGAAATGGATGTTTTGATTAATATATCGTTTGCACTGACAAGGACATGCATGATAAGCGAGAAAAAGATAAGATCCTATGATGGTCTTCTAGATAGTGAAGTTGTATGGTGCTAGTTTAAGGAAAATCCTATATATGTAGATGAAGACGTTTTGTAAAAACACATGATGCGTTTTTCACTTGATGAGGTATTGGTGCGAAAAAGGTTGGACTAGTTTGTGGTTTCATGAACCGGTTTTAGCTAAGTGGTGTTTACCTATGTGTTGGTATTGTAGATTCTAAGAGACATAAAATTTTAACAAAAGACAATTATGTGAATGGATTTCTTTCCCCCTTAATTGGTGGACATCCAACATAATGTGTAATGTATCAAATAAGGAATGACAACAAAGTGTTTAGGAGGTTATTCGGGTTTACGAAAGAGATGAGCTTAGTGATGTTTTTCTGGATGATGGTTAGCATACAATGAACTTCATCCTTAAAGTCACGTACCTCTTCTCGATTAATACGAGATGATCGTATGATGAGGCATGTGGTTTCCTAATAGGAAGTGAAGAGGATTAGAGTATTGTAATAACTAAATAATGATGGAGATGAGTTTTTGGAAAGCGGAAGCAAAAATGAGATTTGGAAAGAGGTCGGTTGAAAGACAAAAATGCAAAGCCAACCCTCTAGAACTTAATTCTATATGCTTTTAAACTATATGCAAGTGTAGAGGTCCCATAAAGCATAGTACTAATCTACGTAGCAATAAAGGGGATTATGCAAAATGAGCATATAAAAGTTAGAACCAAGTGAGATAACAAATAATTTGTTATCAACCTACAAAACAAATTTGTTAATGACCAAAAGATGTTAACATGATAGAAATCAAATGATAACATATCATATAAGCAAAAACAACACATTGCACTTAGTAGACAAGAAATCACCACACAAGATAGCATCAAAACAATCATATTATGCAAGAATACAACTTTATTCAAGACATTTCATTTATGAGATTGTTTTGTCGTTAGACTTAGACACTTAAGCATACTTGGATATACAATAATCTATGTGATTAATTTGTAAGATAAAAAGGCTTCTAAAAGTTAGTCATACCAAAAGCACTTTGACAAATTATATGTGCACACGTAGCAAACAAATAGTGTGACAAGAAGCAAAAGAAACAAGATGAAAGATTCACGCAAGCCATGTTTAAGACATAACAATTTGGAGCATGTATCATTTGGATCGTACTACACATAGATGTTATGAATGCTAACTAATAGCTTTCAAATACAAATATATCATATCAAAATTATCACGTATCAAAATGGCATATTATGAGTTCATAAGTAACATGTTAATCATGCTAAAAATAATTCAAAAGTAAGTATCATGCAAATAAAGTTTAGGTTTAAACGTTTAGTAGCATGGAACAACAATACAAGCATTATAAAGATAAAACCGTACTAAGGTTTACACATTTGACTTGTTATCAAACACTAAGATAATGTCAAATCAACTTATCGTATCAAACAAGAACATGTAATCAACACATGTAAGTGCAATGCAAGTAGTTTTAAAAGAAAAGTCATATATATTACTTGTTTGATTAGTATTCCTAAGGCGAGGCAAACTATCAATGTTTTAACACTTACTTTAGGCAAGTATAGGAAAACAGATTTTTCAAGTTGGAGAATGAATATGAGACTATTACTAGCGGTGCTCAATTAAGGCTAAACACGACCATTTTTACGGGTGATTCCACATACCCAACTTCTCTCCAGGAAGCAATTCAACCGTTAGGTTAAATTGAGTTTCTAGTGCAATAGGTTCTCCAGTAGTCATTCTCATGTTAGAAAGATGGGAACTCCTACTTTTGTATATTAAGTGCATAAAAGATGATAGTTTACCAATACTTAGCTTAATGTGACTTAGCTAATATGCAATATAACTAAGGTGATGAAGATGTCATGTTATACACATGAATTTTAACAATGGTGTATTGATAAACAATATGTTTTAATCTTGTGTTTAGAATCTAAGGTTGCTCAAATTACATAGTTAATTGTATGATCTAATGGATGACATCTTTTACGTTGAAGTGTATACTTTAAAAGTGATTTGATTATCTAAGACTAGAGAATATGTTAAAATAAGAACGTTCTCAAGAAAGCTCTTTGGTATTTTATTTAACAATAATCTAAGTGAGGTTACCAACTTCAATAGATCTTGTGTATGCTCTAAAGATGTGTAGTTTAAACCTTGGATGTGCACTCGGTTTAAGCAAGGTTAGGTTATGATGTATGCTTAAAAGGAAATAGATACAAATAGTATCTTTCAACAAATGAGATTATCCCATGGGATAAAGTTATCATGCTTATGAAAATAAGTATGACAAGATGAATTGGATATGCTAGTTCATAGAACTTGTAGATGTTTGTTTCAAGATCATTTAGCCAATGAGGTGTAATGAAATATCTTGTAACACAACTATTTATGTCGCAAGAATGATGCATAGGATATACAATATCCTTTTAACAAGATGAAATCTTAACGCATGAATCTTAGTCATAATGTTCTTCAAAACATCATGTTTTCCTAAATGAAGATATGAAGCCAAAGTGTTTGAATCGGATAGTCCCATCTAAATAAACTTGGTCTCAAGATTATATTCACTAGATGATGACAAGAGGAATTCACTCGAGTTTCTTATGTATACTCCTCAAAAGTCATTGTTGCTTGGGGTGTATGATGTTGGCTTTGAGATTGCATTTTAACATATGTTGTTAAAATGTTGATTTGAGGTTTAACGAAATTTATGCAAGAGTTTAACGACGAAGTATTACTAATACTTTGATAATTTGTGAAGGTAGTACTACTTATACCTAGTGGAAATTGACAACAATTACCAAGAGCACCATGCTTATTTGATAGTTGAGGTTCTAGCCATAATGAATTATCTAAGTCCTTATATGTTGGAAAGGATGTTTGAGTTTGTTCAAACATGCATTTGATTCAGTACAAGTGTTGGACACAAGGGCTTTTTGAGCAATACACTCAACGAATTCAAATTATGGTAAGGATGGTGGATTGGTTGATCTAGGTGGTAGGTCTTCTAGTGTCTAAATAAGGATGTGGTGATGTAGGGGTTTGTTGTGCTATGGGATTACTTAGGTTGAATATTTGTCCATAGATGTTGAACACAAAAAATGCGGATACTAATTCTTATGGTTCATTGGTTGCTACAACTAGTGGGTGAAGTGCTTGAAGTTTTGGTTATGTTTATGAAGCTTAGGGGTTGAGGTATAGGTTCACCTTGAAAGGGCACGTTTGATTTAAAGTATACTCTTGGAAGTTCATGAGCAATACGGTTAATGGTGCCAAAAGATGGAAGATGGATAGTAGGTGTCAAAAAGGGATAAGTGGCACCGTGGGTTGTTTGTTTTGGATAAGTGTTTCAACATGTGTTGTTAAAATACTTGGGTGTTGATTTTTCGGATATGACTTTTAATGACTACAATCGTAAGTCGCATATACTTGAATATTTCGGATGAAATACTTAAGTTGTCAATCCTAATTTGTTGAGATTATAAAGCTTAGATTGAACTCAAGGATAACAAGACTTGATAATATGTATTTAACATATGTGTGAGTTATGACTCGATGTAAATACTTATCGTCTTGAAGGATGACACATTATTTTCATGTTAACCAGGTGAGGCAATACATGTAGATACAGAACAATATCTATAGTCATATGTTAGACTTGTGTATGATATCTTTGCAAATAATGAGTCCAGGTTTATTAGTCTCGGTAAGTCATCTAAGTCATCCGCAAACGGGTGAGGAGATGTTGGTGGTGTTGCACAAAGTTTGATAGGTACAAGCTTTGGAGACTTTGGTAGTGAAGTTTGTTTTGGATGATGGTGGGTGATTTTGGTGGTGGAGTTAGAGTACTCAAGTTTAGAAAGTTCACATCTTGAATGGGTGATGAGATGTTGAGAGGTAATGAGTCTGAGGATGAAGAGCTCAAGTTAATGAAGCAACAAGATCGAATGCTAATCCTAGTGGTTTTCTTAAGTGGTTTATTTGAGGTTAAGGATTTAGTCATTTTGACTTTGCTTTAAGAAATGCTAAGCTTGAGGAAAAGTAACAGTGAATGTGTGAAAATGATCATCTTGAATGTGTCGATTTATGGAACTAAGGATTCATGGATTTGATGTTAATCCATACAAAGATGGTAGTTTCTAATGAGATGGAAGTGTCTAAAATCATGTCAAACATTCTAAGTTAATCCATTGAGGATGTGTTGAGTGAGGTATGAAAGATATGTATTAACAACTATCCTAGAAACGAAGTTTGGTAAATTAGATTACGGGATTTAGTAAAATTCAATAACTTACCTGTAGGATTCACGACATCATTTCTTTACACAGCCGGAACCCTTAAATTGGTGCCGCCTGGTCCGCCTGTACAGGTATGGCGGTACCAAAATCCATAACAGACGGAACCAAATTAATGGTGTCGTCTGGTCCGTGGAGACCAGAAATCTTTACAGACCCATTTTTTAGGTGTCGGGGACTTTTTCGAAACCTGAAATTTTTATCAAAACATATGGCATTAACTATTTCTAGTTAGGAACAGTCAATAACGCATACACAAATATAATGGAGCATTGATTTTGAACAAGGGCTAACGATTTTTACATATAAGTGAAAATGGGTAAAATTTGATAACACCCGTGTGCTATCCCCCTGCATGAACCGGTTAGCATACATCAATGTTTTAAGTTAGTTTTTCATCCTACGAAGCAATAACACATAGATGACATCATACAACATTGTTTTTGTCCTTGTACCAAACACTCTCTTAAAAACTCTATTTTTCAAAGTACTTGACTAATTTACTTAGTACTTATTGCTAAGTGAGTTATGACATTTCATAAGTTATGCGAGATGTTAGTATAACCTATGCAAAAGAAGCGATCTAAGTCTATAAGTGATGGTAAAACAATTTTCCAACTTAGTGCACAAAATCTAGCAAATGTCCTATTATGCATAAACAAGAAATCGTCAAGCAAGCGAATAAATAACATGGCAAGATTGACACTTATATTATGCAAACAAACAAGTGAAAACAACAATTTTAAAATAAGCAAGCAACATATATGCAAACAACATAAACAAGTGGTCATTTCGCATAGTATGGCAAGAAAACACTTTTCGTCATTTAGCGTTTAAATATGACGATGTATACCAAGCTTGATTTGTTTCCTTTAAACATATTACCAAATTAATTAGTTTCAAAAGAAGTTGAATCAAAGTTCTAAGAATACCAACTTAAATTGTTTGATTAAAAAATTTGAGTTTTTATGTTAAAGCGAAACTTAATATTTTAGACATACTGTAGTATTTGGTCTATTTTACTTATTTAAAATTAGACTCAGGCTATGAAGGTATTTTTAAGTGAAAGTAGACTCAATTCCTTTTAAAATGATAGGTGGCTCGACTCGTATGGACTTACGGTTAATTAGTTATGATTTTTTGAAGTTGCCCGAAAAACTGCATACTGTACAGACGGATTCCACGGAACCAAATAAAGGGATCCGCCCTTTATAAGATTTGGTGCCGTGGTCCTCTGAGACAGATTCACCAAAGCTAATATTTGACATAGAGAACACTTGTGCGACTTACTAGATTTCATAGTAAACATATAATACACATATTTAACAACATATCTACTTATGTAACTTATCTTAAACATTTACGGAGGTGATTTTGCAACTAGATTTATAGTTATCCCAAACACTCCTTTAAAATCACATTTCTTCGTAAATTTTCTATAAGCACATAATTCAATATTTACTAGTTCTTTCAACAAACTTTTATTTTATTTTTCAAGAAAACCTTCAATCTTGTATACAAAGTTACATTTAACAACAAAATTTCTAAGTATAACAAGCAAAGCATTTTTCATATTATTTTTCGCTTCAATGGTAATTTGATACATGGATCGTACTATATTTTAAAAACCATTTGTTTTGAAAATACGAGCTACGTGGCTCTGATACCAATTGTGAAAACGTAAAGGGGGGGGGGGGGGTGAATACGTTACCGTTTAAAAATCTTTAGATCTTTAGTATCAAATCGCTTATGAAGCTTGTTATAATATGAAAGTACCAATTATTGTTTGTGACTAATATCAAGCATGGTAAACCAAGTTGTCACACAATCATAAACATCAAACCATATCACAAACAATAGTATAGTGCAAGTATAAAAGTAAAGAGATAAAGAAAGGAAAGTGCAAACCGAACACGAGGATTTATAGTGGTTCGTTCACGGATCTCCTTTCCGCCCTACTCCACTCCCCGAGTACCCAACTCGAGAGTTACTTCACTAAATCAACAAGCTCCCTTGTCGGCGGAGAACACCTTACAATCGTTGCCTACACTTTTTCCGGTACAAAGCTAAATATCGGGTTCTAGTTCGAGGTAGAACCAACCTAACGTCGCCTATACAATATTTCTGACACTAAGCTAGATGTCGAGTTCTTTTACAAGGGTACAACCACTCCCAATATGTTTTATGGCCCAACATAATAAACCTTGTTTTATGGCACAAACACATAAACCATCTAATCTAGTTTGGTGAAAGTGTTGTTATGATGCAATGATGTTTACACTAATGATCCATGACACAAATGTCTAATGGATATGAATAACTACTTCTAAATGAGCTTCCATTGATAGGAAGCCTTCATGATGAAGATCACAAGTTCCCTAAACTTGTTGTGATAGATCTTCAACTTGTGGTTAGTGGGGATGGCTAGATCTCCACGCTTTCCTTGGTTGATCAAAGAGTATGAGTACAACAAAGATGAATGTTAGAAGCATTATGATCATGATCATTAGGGTGTTTAATGTATGTTACTACATTGTTAATGATTGATCTAAATGTATGCAAGAAGGTGGAGAAGATGTGATTTGAAGTGGTGAAGAAATGGGAAAACAATGGGCTTCTATTTATAGCCAAAAGTGGACAGGAGCGTCCACGGACCAAGGAGCCCTTTAAAGGGTTCCGTCCTTTATGCAATTTGGTGCCGTGGGTGCCTGACAGAAAATCTAAAAAATCTTTCTTCAAATCTTTCCAAGATATTACCAAATCTTACTAAGATCACATTTGATATATTGAGTGTCAATCTAACCAAAATATTCAAGTGATCTTTCAAGGATTTCAAAGATGATGCATGACATGATGTAACATGTATTTCTATTTTTAGATTAAAAAGTTTATCAAGGTAAACATGTAAAATGTATTATGTAACTAGTTAATAAAATGTCTAATTACCTTTTGTAAAAGAGTGCTTGTCAAAATAAAATATATTTTGTCAAGTGTTAGTAAACTCTAGTATTTGTATGAAATACTTGTGAATGCAAAATGTAAAATGAGGTTCGAAATAGAATGATTAACCTATTAAAATACTTAGCGACTCTAAACGTATTTTAAACATTCTAAATGATTTGTTAATGGGTTTGATCATAATGCCACATAACAAACATGTATGAACCTGTGTTGTAACATATGAGGACTTGAGTCATCGAGAGGTGTTGAATGTATATTGAGACAAAGTGTGATTACAAGTAACTTGTACATTTTACGTTATGTATTACAAGTTACATGTTTGTCATCAATCAAAACAAACGAGACTGTATAGATTAAATATCGTAATATTTGTACTAATATAATGGACTTGTATTAATTAGTAAAAGTCCAATACAAATCCATAACCCATTAGGATTATGGATCGGCCAATTAAATGGATTAAGGGAAAGGTTTAGGGTTTTGTTAACCTGTTCACCAAGTTTTGCTAAACCTATATAATGAACCCTTTGCTCATTTTGGTTAATGCTTGAAACCCTAAACTAAAGAAAAGTCGACACCCCTCATTCCCTAAACAAAAGCGATCAACACTTTTATATCCTAAAGGTAATCCGAGTTCAAGAACAAAATGCAATCGTGCCTTGTTTGTTTAATCGTGAATCAAGCACTAGCGTCATAGCGTTCTCGTTATAAAGTGTAGTGTATGCTACAATAGAGAACAACCTACTTTGGTTGTTATTGTGTTTTGAACAAGATTCAAGAACATTACCTGTTTTAGTAACTCGTGTAATACGAGGTTAGTAATTACGTGTTAATTATTTGTTAATCTATATTCATCAAACTAGATTCATCCGCTGCGTACCCATGGTAATAATGGTTATTAGTTTGTTAAATTCCAACAAAGCGTCCATCAACCATCCCAATTGACAAACCATGTTAACACCTTAAGACTGATCACTATGGGCGTAAGCCCTCACCTCGGTCACACGCCACACTTATGGAGGTCGGCCACCTCACGCATGAGGTAGAGGAAAAACAAGAGGGAAGGGTGATGCCAGTCACCTCTCGACATTGTGTAAAGTGTGTGTTTCTATTTATTGTTTATTTGATTTGTGAGTGTACGTGTGGTATGTTTGAAAGGTAAGGGGAAGGGTGACCATTGCACATAAAATGTGAGAGGAAGTTAATGGAGATAGAAAGCTGATGTGGCGTTGAAGTAGAAGGTAAGAGGTGGGAGTGAAGTAGGGTTGAGCATCGTAGACCCCAAAACCGACCGTACCGACACAAACCCGACAAAACCGAAGGACCAACGGTCCGATCTTAGTTCCAACTTTTTCCTTATTTCGGACTCAGGTCGGTTCGGTATAGTTTGGTCTGGTCCGATCTTACGTGCAAACCGACCATCATTCCTTTTTGGACCAGACCGATCGAAAAACCGGACCAGACTAACCCGGACCAGACCGAACACATTCGGTCCGATCCTCGATATGGAGTTTTGGGCTAAATCAGTTTTGGTCTGGTTCAGGTTTAACCGGTCCGGTCCAATCTTGGCCCGATACATACCCCGAGAGTTAAGGATGAACATAGTAACTAGTCTAACAATCTATCCAGCTAGCCACGATATAATTATAGTTATGGTAACATGTTTAGGCAACCTAAAAAGGAGGTGATATTTACCATCTAGTAATGACATTATTTATACAAAGGAAACACATGGAATATAATTCAAATAAGATCCTTTGAGGCGCCATTTGCATCTTTGTTTCTCTCTCTATCTCTAACTTTGTGTGTCAGTTGGTCTGCAAGTTTCAGAATAAAAAAAAGTTAGCAACAAGTGAGTCAGTGAGTGTGTTGCCATATCTATCGTCATCGTCTTTTCTTTCTCTATATATTTTATTTTCATATATTTTAGTGAAAGAAACTGAAAGTGAGAGTGGCCTATGATACGGTGACAGTCACATTCACAATCTTAGTCTTCTTTTTCATGAGGCATCCGCCTTTTACGCTCCCCTAATTATATATCTTTTTTCACCACGTAATTTCTTTCTTTTGCTTTTCGCAAAAACGTTGATAACCGGCAACGCTGATCGATATATTCATTCTTCTTTAGTTAAGTTATGGGGAAACAATGGTTGCTTTACAAGTTTGGTGGTGACACCGGTGGTTGTAATGGTACTAATAACAAAAAACCAACCGGAAAAACAAGAAAAAAAAGTGAAGAAAAAAACATTATGTCTTCTTCGAATTCTTCTAGTGGTGGTTGCATGAATGCTATTTTACATATGTTTGATATGCAACATCATTTTGTTCCTTTTAATCAATCTTCTATTAATGTTCTTCAGCAAGAACACAACATTATCCTCAAAGGTTAGTGTCCTTGTTCTATTTCTCTCTCTATTAAACACACAATAAAAGATTATCATATATGTTTGTGTTTTTTATGTTGTGTAAATAGGTGTAGAAGCACCAAGGAATAGTTTGGAGTTAGAGGAACAACAACAAGATGTTGTTATTAAAGAAGTTGCTTCATCATCTTCATCTTCATTATCATCAAAACTTAAACATGAAACAACAAACTTTAATATTCCTGTAAGTTTCTTTATCCTATATTTAATGTTTTTATTTAATAGACAATAGCATGTAAAGTTAGTCATGATGGTGGTAATTATTGTTTATCGTTTATAGTGCTATGGTCGTTGGTTCATTACTATAATCATAAATAAAATTTCAAAATTAATACTAGTATTGTTTTTACAGAATAATGGAATTCAAATCAAAACAAAAAGATCAAGATTAATGGAGAATGATGTATCATCAGAATGTAGTAGTTCACCTAGTACTAAAACACCTAGTCTTGTTGCAAGGTTAATGGGCCTTGATCTTCTTCCTGAAAATTCATCTCCTAGAACATCTTTATCATCTCCAAGACCTTCATCCTCATCATCTTATGCAACACCTTTAAACCCTCTTTCTAAATTGTCATCACATAAGAATAATGTCCGTTCTTTGCCCACGACGCCACGGGCATCGACTGGGACTAGATCGTCTACTGAAGTTGATTATCATCACCGTTTTTCGCTCCAAGTTAATAAGGAGAATAAGAGGAGATATGATCATGAGAGTAAAAGTGAGTATGCTAAACAATATGTTCAACAATTGAAGGAAAATATTAGTAGGAGAGTTGGTGCCGATATTACTAACACCACGCCGAAGAGAGAGCAAAGAAGAGACGAGTGTCTTGTGGTGCTTAAACCGAAGAGACCATCAACACTGTCTTCGGCTGCAACCATCGACAAATCAAGAAATCTTGATAAAGGTATTTTTTTTATGACATATACTTTCATAGTTCATGATGTTAGCCCTTGCAAGTATTGTACAATCCTATTTTATTTCTTGTTTGTGGGTCATCGAATGTTAGATAAAAATGTTGGTTGATATAGCCAATTTTTATGGTAACAAGTTTTAAATATTTCCTCTCTTAAGTTACAAATGCTACAATTATTTGTTTGTTAGGCCATGGACGCGGAAAAGAAAATGAACCGATACAATTTTCTAGCTCACCAAGGCATAGGTTATTGGAGATCAAGAACAATTTCACAAAACCGATTTCAAATTCACCATTATCATCATCAACCACAAAGTCACCACCATTGATGAAACAGGAAACACAAGTGTTGAAACAAGAAGCACAAGTGCTAAAACCAATGAAGGTACCGAAATGCAACAAAATTGCAAATGAAAAATATGATTTGAGATTGAAGAAAATGAACCAACAAGAAGAACATTTTATGAAGAAATGCAACAATAACAAGAAGAAGTCAACTCCATTATCAAATCATCTTGTGAATGTGAATGTCAACACAACAACAAAGTTTATTTCTTTCAAGAAAGACATGGCCTCTTCATCCTCAACAACATTACCTCAAAAACATGTTAGTACTACATTGCCTTACCTAGTACCAACAGTAATAATACTTTTATCTTTTTTGTTACTATTAGTTATTTTACATTATCTTTTTTGTTACTATATGTTCAAACTTTAGTAATTATTTTCTTTATATTCACAGGTGACGCAAGAAAGCATCACACACTTACCTAGTTGTCAGAGCCGGTCATACAATACTAATGGTATCACAAACGGCACAACTAACGTTAAGGGGACTGTCGTCGTAGCCACCACCACCAGTGGCTCGTTTTTCGACCACATGGAGTACATTACAAAAATCCTAAACCGTACCGGAATCTACAAAAATACCCCTATATCCATCACGCATTGGTACTCCCCATCACACCCTTTACACCCTTCAATGTTTGATGATGTGGAAAAACAATTCCACGTCACCGCTGATGTGGCAAACAGGAAACTCATTTTCGATGTAACCGATGAGCTTCTAGTGGAAATCTTGAAGCCATACATAAGCTTCAAACCATGGGCTATATCTAGTCAACATGATACACGTAGAATGAATGGTTTGGAACTGACACGAAAATTATCTGATAAAATCGCGAGTTTTCCTGCAAAGGATTGTCGCGTGTTGGAAGACATTGATGGGTTGATAGAAGGCGATATGAGTAGGATGACACGCGTCATTGCAACGACAGCGTTCGAAGAGGAGGCCGAGGAGCTAGTTGCTGAGCTGGAACGTGACGTGGTTGACACGTTGGTTGCTGAGATGGCAGGGATAATATGGCACGTTGGATAGTCAAGATGTCACATGGAGGAATCACGTGATCAGATGCTAATCGTTAATGGATGCACGTGAGGGGTCAAAAAGTGAAAAGTAGTAAAAAGAGAATATATTACTGTTGTTTTGGCAGCTCAAAAAGAATGGTGTTGATATGGCTCAAAAAGAAGGGACACATGTTTACCTTTACAAGTTAAGGTTTATAAACAGAAGAGTCATGTTTAAGCTTCCTTTGTAAAACATCGCATTTTGTTCATTATTATATACCTAGTCTCAACTAACTTAACTTTTTTTCAGTTACATGCTTGCTTGGTGTCAAAGTATCTATGTTGTTGGTGATTTGTATATGCTTTGAACCCACATTAACACATTTAGATAGGACTTCTATATCATCATCTTTAGTTTTACAATAAAATGTGATTATTATCCGAACAATGTAGTTTTATGGCCACAAAATTGGTACTCCTATGATGTTACACTTGTATACGAATAACATGTGTTAAATTCATGGAGGCGGAGCAGCTATGCAAGAGCCTTGATAAAATTAATGCATGTAATGAGTTTATAGATAATTTGGTAAGGGTACTAGCAACGCACGCGGGATGGTCTTCGGTTTGATGAATGCCGATCGGCATGAGTAATGCCTCGCATTCGGCATGAGGCGGCATGGGCTGAGAGACATCACAATCGGCAAAGTACGCCGAATCTACATGGGCAAAAAAAGAGACGTTAAGGTGCATTGAAACTCAAAAAGAGCCGTTAGGTGCATTTAAAAAAAATAAAAATCCCTTTTTTATTCTCAAAAACATAAAAAAAACATCACATTCCTGGAATGCTTGGTAGCATTGATTGTACACATTTCGTTTGGCGAAATTGTCCTAAGCATTTGAGAGGACAATATAAAAGAGGTGATCACCAATACCCGACTATTATGCTTGAAGCCGTTGCTTCAAATGATAAGTGGTTTTGGCATTCGTTTTTTGGTCCTCCCGGTGCAAATAACGACATCAATGTTTTGAATCAATCACCATTGTATCTTACTCATCGAAATGGAACGGCGCCCAATAGTTCATTTACTCCAAATGAACGGCTTTACAAACGTGGATATTATCTTACCGATGGAATCTATCCCACGTATTCAACGTTTGTTAAAGCATATCCTTATCCAACTGACCCGAAAGAAAAGAGATTCAAGAAGCTACAAGAGTCTGCACGAAAGGATGTCGAAAGAGCTTTTGGTCGTCTTAAAGTAAAATGGATTATTCTCAGAAATCCTCTCCGGGCTATGTCCGTCGAAAAGATTCGAAAAATCGTTCATACGTGTGTTATATTACACAATATGATTTTAAAAGACGACGGGGTGGCAATATCACTGGTTCATATAATATATGGATCCGCCGGTCACGCAAGTTTATGACCCGAATGTACTACCGGAGTTACAAGATGAAAATATCCATCACCGTCTCCGTTATGATCTTACGGAGTATGTGGACGCTCAAGACTTACCATACCTTGATGATTAGTGTTTTTTTAATAAGTATTATGTAATTTTCTTCTAAGTATTATGTAATTTTCTTTTAAGTATTAATAAAATATTATGTTTTTATTAAATTATTTAATATAATTTAAAAAAAAGAAAAAAAAAAAGATGAGGTATGAGTTAGGCATGGTTGCCACTAAAAATCTATTGTTAGGTATGAGATTGGTATGAGATGAGATGGAGGGATATTATTGGTGGGTGATTAGGCATGAAAAAATATCTTAGGCATGGTTGCCACCACCCTAATGGTTGTTCCTAAGCTTGAAGGTAGTTGCTATACGAAAGAGACTATTCGTATTAAATACAAATGAAAACCCTCTCGGTGTGGTACATGTTTGATATACGGTCACTTGCTTGAGAAATGTCCCAAAACTGCTCCTAAACCTATGGTGAATGGTATGGATAAAGGTAAGGATTAGACTTCGGGTACTCATAACGATGGTTTTATTGTAGTAACGAAGAAAAAATCAGGTGGCAAGAATAGTAACAAAAATTCTACACATGTTTCTTTGAAGTTGAAATTTTCTTATCGTCCTAAAGCAGTGCTACAGGCTAAAGGGTTGAGTATCTCTCCTAATACGACAAAACATGCTAATACTAATGTTGCGTCGATATTGGGTTGCAATAAAGATAGCACTATGTCATCGAGCATAAAAGGTAATGGTTTTTCGGATAACATCAATATTTTTTCTCTTAAAAAATCATATGAGGCTTTGAACTCTAAGAACAATGTTCTATACGAAGTAGTTAACGAAAATAGTACGCCGCCCTTGGTTGGTACGACATCTGGTAATCCAAGTACTATACATTTGGTTGTAAGAATTAATAAACTGGATAGTCAGATGCTTGATGGGAAGTTTGTGTTAGTGGTGATGATTGAAAGCCGTTAAAACTTTGTAAATCTGCATTCACCTCTTCAAACCCTTTTGATCTCCTTGCAAAGTTTGATGATGGTAATCAAGATGAAAAGGATGATGAGAAAAGTAGTTCACTTGATCTTCAAGATAGTGATGATGATGTGGAAGAGGATTACATTTATGATGACACGTCGACATTTATTGCTTCAAAGTAATGTATAGATTTTCTTTTGTTATGTGTGTTTCTTTATGGTTCTATTTGTAATGTATAGCTAGAGTAGTTGTGTCTTTGGCATGTCAAAGGATTTATTTGGTTTCGTTTGTTTGTCAAACGTGTGTGCTTGAGGTTAATGTGGTACAACAACCACATTCCATTGTACTTAATTTCTTGGTTTTAATATATTTACCAGGGTAACTCTTTACCAAAAGAAATAAAATAAAATAAGAGCATTGTCCTGCACTCAACACGTCGTTCCATTTGAGTTTGATCCTTCTCAAGTCCTTTAAAGAAAGTGACTTGTATGTATATATTCCCTCCGTTGTATAATTATTGTCCACTGCTGACTTTTGAAGTCTTTATTTTTCAGCTTTGATCTTAAATATTTTTATTTGTGTTATATAAAACTTGATGCAAAACGTATGAATGGATTGGGTATTACATGTATTTATTAACATAATTTTTATTAAATATTATATAACACAAATAAAAATATTTAAAGTTAAAGTTGAAAAATAATTATTTCAAAAATCAACAGTGAACAATAATTATTAGACGGGGAAATATCACTTTACATACCGCGTTGTTACTTCAACACTACTCGTATTACCTTTATACTAACGAATGATTTTACTATAGTACCTTTTGATTCAAGGACCAAGGGTGGCTGAAGGGTAAAGCAAGTAAAGCAACCGCTTTAGGCCCCCAATTTTTTAAGGCCCCCGATTTTTAAGGACATTATATAAGTATATAGTCACTCACATGTTTTTACACCGTCACCTTTCGAGATTCAATTATGCAAAACTTCAAATAGCCGATGAATGCTAAATAGTCAAGGATTTTGGCCTCTTTTCCTCTACCTCCTCAAGTTTCCACTATTTCCAATTAATCCCACTTGAAATCTTGAATTTACTCACATTATTGCTATTAGAATCATTTAGTTCAATTCTACATTCTTTCTAATCAATTGCCGATCATCTACTGATTGTAACAAAAGGTAAATAGGTAGTATGGCTCTTAGTCGCTTATTTAGTATCTTAATTATGTACTTATCTTGGTAGAACTGGAAGCAGCCGAGAGGTCAGGGGTTGGATCAGTTGGAAAACCCTTTGCCTCTCAACCGAGAGGTCAGGGGTTCGATCCTCACTCCCTACAAAAGGCCGGAGGTCCTTTCTACCTTTGGTAGAACTGGAAGCAGCCTCTCTACCTTAGGTAGGGGTAAGGCTGTCTACATCTTAACCTACCCCAAACACCGGAAACGATAGTGGGTACCCATAACCCGTGGAAGAAGGCACTGGGAGTTACTTTTTTTTTTTTTTTTTTTTTTTTTTTTTTAAATATTTACTTATCTTGTTCTTATGTTATGCTTACAGTTATGATCATAAAGTATTAAAGTCATGCAATGAATATATTCATATAGATTTATTTGCTTATGTTTTTAGGTGATTGGGTTCTACACTTCTACTAACAACTAGTTAACTATATTGGATTTAGTGGCGTTGTGGCAGTGTATGTTGGAAAATTTAGTGCACTTGTGGGATTAGTTCACACCTGGTAATGGGTTAGTAGGTACGGAGTGTACACCTATGAGCTCCCTGAACACCCTGACTCAATAGTGATAAATGCTGGTAGTATTGGTTACTACTGTTAGTGTAGTAACTGATGGTTCCTGCTGGTAGTGTTATGGTTCCTGCTGCTAGTGTAATGGTTCCTGCTGGTAGTGTTGGTTCCTGCTGCTAGTGTAATGGTTCCTACTGGTAGTGTTGCAGTGATTAATTTGTAACAGATTTGACTAATTCAATTGGTTGTTATGACTGCATTATGACCACATTTAATTGGTCATGTAACCACTATTTCTATGATAATGGAGGTTTATTATGGGTGATTAATTGGCCGTTAATCATACATAATGTCCTTTGATTAGTGTTGAGTGTTCTCTACTATAAATAGAGAGTGACATCTTCAGCTTGAAGACACACTGAAAAAGAACATAACCAGGAGAAACAAACTGAAAGCTTAAACACTTGAAAGCAAAGGGTTATTGATTTGTGCCTAATTCAATAGCATACATTTGGTCTTATCCCAAGTAGATATTCTTGATACCCAGGCATTAGAGTCGAATAGTTTACTTTGGAAAGTGATTACACGATTTCAAGTGATATCCGGTAACCACCTAGTGGTATTGCTACTGCCTTTGATTATCTTACCCTGTTCTGGGAACTACCTACCAGCAATCAAAGTAAACTATTTGTGATAATCAATGGTTGCTGCTGCAATGAAACATATGGCTTCAAACTTTGCCAAGCTGGACAAGTTTGAAGGGGTGGACTTCAGGAGATGGCAAAAGAAGATGCACTTCTTGCTTTCCAGCATGAGTGTGGTGTATGTGCTAACCACTCCTATTCCTGATGATGGGGATGATGCTATTGTGGAGCAGATCAGGTGAAGGAGCAAATGGGAGAATGATGACTACATTTGCTGAGGTCTAATTCTCAATGGTATGTCTGATTCTCTATTTGACATTTATCAGAACTTTGAATCTTCCAAAGAACTGTGGGATTCCTTGGATGCCAAATATATGGCTGAGGATGCATCAAGTAAGAAGTTTCTTGTAAGTAATTTCACAAATTACAAAATGACTAATTCAAGACCAGTCATGGAACAATACAATAAACTTCTTGGAATACTTGGAAGGTTTACACAACGCAATATGAACATGGATGAGGCTATTTCAGTCTCTTGTGTTATTGATAAACTTCCTCCTTCTTGGAAAGATTTCAAGCATACCTTGAAACATAAGAAAGAGGAGTTAACTCTGGTTGAGTTAGGCAATCATCTGCGCATTGAGGAATCTCTCAGGGTGCAGGATAATGACAAGTCAAAGAGTAGCAATGCTACTGGTGCATCGGTTGTCAATATGGTGGAGCATAACAAATCCACCAGGTACAATGGCAACAAAGGCAAACGCAAATATCATGACAACACAAGGGCAAATCCTAACAAGAAGGCAACACCTACTTGTTGGAAATTTGGCAAATCTGGTCACATTAAAAGGGATTGCAAAGGTTTTAAGGTTGGTGGTAAAGCCAATGGATCATGCACTAATGGTTCAGGGAGTGGTGGTTCTACCAACTCACTGAAAGGTCAGAATATGTTTAATAAGTCTTTTCAGATTTATTATGTTACATATGTATCTGAATCTTATTATGTGTAGGATGATGATGTTGCGTGGTGGGTTGACTCTGGTGCAACAGTTCATGTGTGCAAAGATAGAAGCTGGTTCAAGACTTATGAGTCACTGAATGATGGTTCTATTATTCACATGGGAAATGAGTCAACAGCCTTGGTGCATGGTAGTGGTTGTGTAGATCTTAAGTTTAGTTCTGGAAAGATTATAACTTTGTTTAACGTTATTCATGTTCATGATATAAAGAAGAACTTGGTTTCAAGTAGTGTTTTAAATAATCATGGATATAAACAAGTTATTGAGTCTGATAATTTTGTCTTGTCTAAAAGTGGTGTTTTTATTGGTTTTGGCTATTTGTGTAACCAAATGTTCAGGCTTAATATTGTCACTCATAGTGATAATTCAGTCTTTATGACCACCTCTGACCAGACTGACTCTACCATTTGGCATGCTAGACTTGGCCATGTACACTATAAAATGATGCAAGATATGTCTAAGGATGGGTTAATCCCAACATTTGACATGGACACTGAAAAATGTAAAACTTGCATGTTGACCAAGATAACTAAGAAATCTTTTCAGGGTGTTAAGCGTGAATATAAGCTCTTGGAGCTAATACACAGTGACCTGTGTGATTTGCATGTCACTCCCTCTTTGGGGAATAAGAAATACTTTGTGACATTTATTGATGATGCTTCTAGGTTTTGTTATGTCTATCTGTTACATTCCAAGGATGAAGCATTAGATAAATTCAAAGTATTTAAAACTGAAGTTGAATTACAACTTGGGTCTTTGATAAAAAGATTAAGGACTGATAGGGGAGGTGAATACATGGATACTTTGTATTTTCAGTCTGTTGGTATAATCCATAAAACGACTGCTCCCTATACTCCTCAGCAAAATGGTATTTCTGAAAGGAAAAACATGGTGCTGAAGGAGATGGTTAATTCCATGTTGTCATATTCAGGACTGAGTCAGGGGTTCTGGGGTGAAGCTATGTTAACAGCTTGCTATTTATTAAATAGGGTTCCTAACAAAAGGAACAAGGTTACCCCTTTATGAACTCTGGACTAAAAGGACACCCAACCTGAACTATCTCAGGGTTTGGGGTTGTAGGGCTGTTGTAAGACTCCCTGATCCAAAGTTGAAAACTTTGGGTGAAAGAGGCATTGATTGCATCTTTTTTGGATATGCTAAGCATTCCAAGGCTTTTAGGTTCTATGTTATTGAACTTAATGAATATGTTTCAATTAACTCCATAATTGAATCAAGGGATGCAAACTTTGATGAGAATAGATTCTCATCAGTCCCTAGAACAAGTTAGAGGATTTCTAATGGAACTCATGACACAGGTGTATCAGTGATCCCTGATGAAGAACCATCAGAGGTCCCTGATGAGGTTGTGGTTCAACAACCTGAACCTATGCTTAGAAAGAGCAAAAGGGTCAGGACTCTGATAACGCTCAAATTGTGCATGTTTTTATTAGCGTTATCCGTGATTTTATGTGTGTTATTTGGTTATAATCATATGCTTTTGTTGTTTAATCGTATCAAAGTGTGTTTTCTAGTTCATTTGTAGCCAAGTACAGGAAAGTGGAGAAAAAGGCGGAAAAAGAAGTAAAATACGAAGATTTCTCCATGTACGAAGAATTCCCGACAAAATCAAGACTTACGGAGTATACTCGAGAAGATAAAGTCATCAAGTTAGTGGTCCAAAGACTCAAGAATAAAGTTCAAGAAGGAAAACGAGAAAGAAATGAAGAAATGAAGCTTAAACGAAGAAATATTGAAAGACTCGTTGTTCCTGACACACCTTCACCATTTTGGCCATAACTTTTGCATACGGACTCCGTTTGACCCCCGGTTTGTGGCCACGGAAAGCTAAGAGAAAGATCTACAACTTTGGTCTGTATGATTTTTTGTCAATTTGCTCTAACCGTTCGGTCGAGCCCCGCAACCGGATCCGGTTGGAGAATGGTCAAGAAGACCAACCGATACGGTTGGAGCTTAACCGATCCGGCTGGAGGTGCTGGTTCTGCTATTTCTTCATTACTAAGACTCCAAACTTATTTCAAACGATTCTAGTCCCTTCTTACATGATTTCTAGTCCCTTCTAAGCTCCTTGGAGGCCAAGTTCAGCATTGATGACCCCTAGCCTTGAGAGTAGTATAAATAGCACTCATTTGTGCTTGTTTTCATCATCCCTTCTCCATCATTCTCATCCCTTTCACCCACCATCCATCTCTAGGTGTGAAATTCGATCCTCCACCCTTAAGGACGAATTTCCACCTAAAACAACATCCCTCTCTCAACTTACCCTCACCAAAGGTGTGTAATTCTAGCCTCCACCCTTAAGGACTTTCCACCAACCTATCTCTCCCAAAAGACCACAAACCTTTGCCATTTTCAGAAGTATGCTTGGTTAGAAGTTGTAGTTGATTGGAGGCTTGAAGGAGTGCTATAATCCTTCACCCTTGCCTAATGTAATCTTACTTTGGGTAAACTCTTGTTACTTTTATGATGTTGAATTCTATGATTCATGTTTGGTTCTTTGGTTGTGTTGATTATGTGATTCTTGTGATGTGTTCTTGTCTTGTGAATGTTGTCTTTATACTTGTTTATTTCATATGAGAACTTATGATAAAAGGATGTTTGGATAATTGTAGTGTTTGTTTGGAATATGTTGATAACATCATATTTGGTTGAATTGGAACTTGTTCTTGTTTATTGTTTTGGTTGATCATTGTTGAGTTCAATGGACGAAAGTATTCTTAACAATGGTTAGTTTCAATTCATTAGTGACAAATGATTTTGGTCTTGTACTTTGTGACGATTGTGCAAGAGAATTAATAAACATAACAAGTAAAGGTTTAATTTGGATTAAGGCCGAAAGGAATCTTTTGAATATGTGTTCTCATTATCTTTCAAGTAAATGGAACTTCACAAATTAATAACATCAAAGTCTAAGGCCGAAAGGGATTCTTTGTTGTTGTTGGTATAAGGCTCATGACATGACCACTTGATTGAGGCTTATGCACATTTGATTTATAAAACACTAAACTATTATTATAGGTTCTATCTTTGATAATATGTTTTCAAAACTAAACATCCTAATATCCTTGTGATCATTTGTCTAAACATGTATGTTCTTTGTGTGCTTTTTCTTAGTGGTTTGATTCGTGACAATCATAACCACGACCTTGATACGTGCTTGTTCTTATATTGTTTTTCTTGTTGGTTTGATATGTGACAATCATAACCATCAACTTGTTACTTGCTTAAACAAACAAACGACACTTGTAGTGCAACCAAGTCTCTTGGGACGACCTTGATTTACCATATTCTATACTACAACTTGGCTAGGGTATACTTGCCCCGAATGTGTTCCTAGTTAACCGGTAATTCTTGATTATAAATTTAAAACCCCGATGGAACCCATCAGACTCCAAAGTCATTTGGACCTGAGTTTCAACTATACTTAGTTGAAGGAACAAGGGATGAGGTCTCAGACCAATACTCCTATTGCTTCATTGTTGAGGATGATCCCAAGACATTTGAAGAAGCAATGAAGTCCCAGGATATTGCTTTCTGGAAAGAAGCAATTAATGATGAGATGGATTCCATCATGGGCAACAACACTTGGGTGTTGGTTGATCTACCACCTGGTTGCAAATGGATTTTCAAAAAGAAAATGAAGGTTGATGGAACTATTGAAAAGTTCAAGGCTAGACTAGTCATTCAAGGCTTTAAACAAAAGTCAGGAATAGACTATTTTGATACTTATGCCCATGTGGCTCGTATCAGTACCATAAGACTGTTGATTGCTTTGGCATTAATTCACAATCTGATTATTCATTAGATGGATGTAAAAACAGCTTTCTTAAATAGTGAATTGGATGAGGAGGTTTATATGAACCAACCTCAAGGCTTCATATTGTCTGTCAATGAAAACAAGGTGTGCAAACTGATTAAGTCTCTTTATGGACTGAAACAGGAACCTAAGCAATGGCATCAAAAATTTGATGAAGTGGTTTTGTCTAGTTGTTATGTTCTTAACCAAGCTGACAAATGTGTATATAGCAAATTTGATGAATCTGGTAAATGAGTCATCATTTGTCTATATGTTGATGACATGTTGATCTTTGGCACTGACCAAAATCAGGTTGACCTGACAAAGAATTTTTTGTCGTCAAGGTTCTCCATGAAGGACATGAGGGAGGCTGATGTTATCCTTGGTATAAGGATTAAACATGAAAGTAAAAGAATTTCTATCTCTCAGTCTCATTATATTGAGAAGGTGTTGAGGAAATTCAACTACTTTGATTGTACTCCAGTGAGTACACCTATGTATACTTGTGAGAAGCTGATGACTAATAATGGCAAAGCTGTATCTCAACTTAAGTATTCTAGGGTAATTGGCTGCCTGATGTTTGCCATGACTTGTACAAGACCTGATATTGGTTTTGCAGTGGGAAAATTGAGCAGGTATACTAGTAATCCTAGTGTTCATCACTTGCAAGCTGTTCAGAGGGTACTGAAGTATTTGAAGAGAACTATGGGTTATAGTCTCTCATATACTGGCTATTCTTCAGTGTTGGAAGGATACAATGATGCAAGCTGGATCAGTAACACTAAAGAAAATTCGTCTACCAGTGGCTGGGTATTCCTACTTGGTGGAGGTGCAATTTCTTGGGCATCCAAGAAGCAAACTTGCATTACCAGTTCAACAATGGAATATGAATTTGTGGCCTTAGCAGCTGCTGGTAAAGAAGCTGAATGGTTGAAAAACTTGCTTCTTGAGATTCCATTGTGGCCTAAACCTATAACACCTATTTCTATCCGCTGTGATAGTGCAACTACATTGGCAAAGGCTTATAGCAAGATGTACAATGGGAAGTATAGACACTTGGGTGTCAGACATAGCATGATTCATGAGCTTATCATGAATGGGGTGGTATCTATAGAGTTTGTTAGATCTCAACAAAATTTAGCTGATCACTTGACGAAGCGTTTGGCTAGAGACTTGGTTATAAAGTCTGCTAAATGGATGAGTTTAAGTCCAACTTAGTCACTGAATTCTAAGACACCCAACTCCCTTCTAAGGAAACTTGGGAGCTGAGTTCAATGTGGAAAGCTGAACATTCAGTGGACTGGAGCACATGTTTTATATTACATCCCAAGGTTGTGCTCAGAACCTGCTGAAAGGAGGATGAAGTCTTTACTTCTTAGTGGTTAATTTCTTTGAAAAATTGCTTGGCAGGAGCATGAATAAAGAGGAACCACCTATGTAAATGTTGAAGTTTTGCCGCTTCAGGGAGCTTTGGACTTTTGGCTCTTACAAAATTTATGAATTTAGATATGGACACATGACTTGTATAGTGTCAGGAGCTTTTAAGTGTTTGAAAACTTGTGTGTATTTTATCTTCAGGTATTCAAATGGATTGAAGGGTTCAATTCTTAGAACACCCTGATTCTCGAATATTTGAACGTGTAATGTACTAAGATGGAAATTCAATCCTCAGGATATTTTCGTTTATGCACATGTTTTGTTTGATGTTTGTTTTTCTTGCAAAGGAAGTGAACTAAATTTGGGGAGGATTGTTGGAAAATTTAGTGCACTTGTGGGATTAGTTCACACCTGGTAATGAGTTAGTAGGTACGGAGTGTACACCCATGAGGTCCCTGAACACCCTGTCTCAATAGTGGTAAATGCTGGTAGTATTGGTTACTACTGTTAGTGTAGTAACTGATGGTTCCTGCTGGTAGTGTTATGGTTCCTGCTGCTAGTGTAATGGTTCCTGTTGTTGGTTCCTGCTGGTAGTGTTGGTTCCTGCTGCTAGTGTAATGGTTCCTACTGGTAGTGTTGCAGTGATTAATTTGTAACAGCTTTGACTCATTCAATTGGTTGTTATGACTGCATTATGACCACGGTTAATTGGTCATGTAACCATTATTTCTATGATAATGGAGGTTTATTATGGGTGATTAATTGGCCGTTAATCATACATAATGTCCATTGTTTAGTGTTGAGTGTTCTCTGCTATAAATAGAGAGTGACATCTTCAGCTTGAAGACACACTGAAAAAGAACATAACCAGGAGAAACAAACTGCAAGCTTAAACACTTGAAAGCAAAAGGTTATTGATTTGTGCCTAATTGAATAACATACATTTGGTCTTATCCCAAGTAGATATTAGTGATACACATGTATTAGGGTCGAATAGTTTACTTTGAAAAGTGATTACATGATTCCAAGTGATATCCGGTAAACACCTAATGGTATTGCTACTGCCTTTGATTATCTTACCCTGTTCTTGGAACTACCCACCAACAGTGTATATACTTTATAGTGAAACTTGGTCATCTAGACTTACTCAACCAGGTTCTATTGTTCTTACTTTCCATCTTGTAGTATAAAACAAAGATTTAAGATCATTTAAGGACAAAAGATTATTTACATACCAAGGGATCGATCTCCACCATTCATTTTTATTTGATCTAATGAATGAGATTAATCCCAACATTTTAAAAAACCCACTTTCATCCTCTTTTTTTAAATATTAATAACTTTCAAACTGTTAATCGTTAAGCGAAAAAAAAAATATCATTGCGACGAGCATTTAATTATCTTTCTATAGATAGGCACTTTGATATACTTTCGACAAAAAAAGAAAATTTCGTATTTTTCACCTTTTTTTTACGGTTTTTTTGTTTTTTTACGTTACTGAAATTTGCATTAAAAAATCATATATGATAAATCATTAATTTGAATATCACATGTGATATTAGTGTTATATCATATATGATATTAGTGTTATATCATATATGATATGTAATATCACATGTGATATATATTAGTGTAATATCACATGTGATATTAGTGTAATATCACATGTGATATCACATATCATATATGATTTTTTTCATGCAAATTTCAAGTAACGTAAAAAAAGACAAAAAAACGTGAAAAAATCGAATTTTTTTTCTTTTTTCAAAAGTATATCAAAGTGCCCGTCTATAGAAAGATAATTAAATGCTCTTCGTGACGGTGTAAATATTTTCACTTAACGATTAACGGTTTAAGAGATATTTAAATTATAAAAAATAGGTGAAATAATAAAATGCTTTTAATCTCATCTATTGATTTCTTTTTAGATGGATGGTGGAGATGAGTCCCTTGGTATGTAAAATAACCCTCCACTAAAACAAATTGTTTAGTTTATCTTTTATCAGAAACATATCAATGTCAACTCGAAAATATGATTTCGGTTACTCAAAACTAAAAAAAGGCTAAAACGTGAGGCTTCTGATAAAAAGCAAGCAGGGTCTATAGATAATTATGTAGTACCCACAAAAAAGACAATCTAGAAAATATTGGTGAACGACCTTCTAATGATCAAAATAATTTTTCGAACACAAAAGATAATGAGGTTATTATGGAAGAAGTACCAAATAATCAAGAAAATCATGTTGATCCTAAAGATCATGTTCAAGAAGCTGAAGAAGAACAAAATGTCAGAGTTACCTAATTCAAATCCTAAAATTATGATATGGATTTTCCAAAAGATGAACCATCAAGGCACTTTAGCTCGACACATTATATTCAACACTTAAGGAATGGGGAAAAACACGAACGAAGATGGCTGGTGTATTTGGTATAGAACTTGATAGAGTTTTTTGCTTTTGTTGTAAGTTTTATAATACTATTTCATGTAAAATTAAATTCTTTCCATAACGCTTATATTGCATATAGAATAATGTTAACCGTTCTGGTGACAGTTGCTTTTACAGAAAAAAGTTTTTCAAAACTAAAGTTTACTAAAAATTATTTAAGGTTAAAAATGTCAGAAGAAAGATTAACTGGATTGACTCATTTATCGATTTAACATAATATTTTATACGATATTGATTTTAAAAAGTTAATCATAGTTTTGGCATAAAAAAAGCTGAAAAGGTAAATTTCACATAAACAGTTTCTCAACATAACTTTTATAAAAAAGACCCGTTTTAAAGTTTCGCTTTAGGCTTTCATGAAAGTTAAGCCGCCCTTCTCAAAGACTAATGCTCTATTATTATCTTTTTTAATTCAAAATTTTAACGAAACATGTCGATCGACATTCTTAAACTTTATTTGGCAGTTTGTCACAACCATGTACTACTAATAGATTAATTTAAGGATAAAATGTGGGAGATATCATATTCTTATTTCTTAGATTTTATTAGAGTTAAAAAAAAAAGTGAGCATAACAAGTTTGAAGGGGTGGGTACCCATAATCCGAGGGGGTATCCATCCTCTATTTCAGTGAAGGGACACCAAAGGGGGGACCAAGCCAGACCTTCTGTATTTTAATTTGATTCCTTCCTATTTAAATTAATTAAATTCTGCAAACAAATTACGGAGTAACAAAGACAATGTTGTTAGTAATTACCTACACTACTAGTTTCTTTAAAAAATATGCTAGACAGAATCATGGTTATTTTTCAACTCAGCTATATTTGAGTAAACAAAAAAAACTTGTTTTGGTTTCCTAGAAAAAACATGGACAGTACTAGTTTTGGAAAGGTGAATGATATTTCCTCTTAATTTATATTTTTATTTATCCTACGACTCATAAAATTCTGACACGTGACATAACTTACGGTTTAGATGAAAATATATAATTAGTGAAATACACTTGTTATATTTCTTTGTGGGTAAAAAAAAAAAAAAAAAAGAAGTAAGAATATAAAGTAAGAGAACATAACAAAACTCTTATTCTCAAGACAAGCAACAACATGGTAGTATAGCTTATGATCTTTATCACAATGACAAACATCAAAGTGGTATAAATTATTATCTTTGTCTATTATACTCCAGACATTTCGAGGGAGAGACTGTCTAAATGATAAAAAGAATAACTAGTGTGTGAACTCATAGTAAAATTTTGCAACCTTAAGTGCTAACAATATAACCTTATATTGTGAAGTTATGGTTAGGAAAATGAGTAAAAAAAACTGTTAAGACACGTGACCATATGAATAAACACGTAGATAGAATCATATCATGTTTTCCTTGCCGAAAGTTAAACTTCCAAATGCCAAAAGTGTAATCATTTTTGGGAACCAAAAATGTGAGGCATGGTCCATGGCAATAGAATTTCCATTCAAAAGTGAGCAACAATAATTGATATAACATGTTTGTTATTTGGGCAAGAATAATTTTTGAAGATTTTCTTACAGATTAATGTACACTTGATCTGAACCTATCACAACATAGACTCAAATTTGATAAATGCCTTTAGTTCAAAATTAACATGACCATTTCAGGTTTATTTGAACCAAAATAGATTTGAGCTCAACTAGCAAAAACTGTCCTTGTAGTTTTCCTAAAATGCAGATTCAGTCCTTATCTTTTCAAAAGTGAGGACACATTATTTGTGAGAAAATTCTAGTGTGGATATACCCGACTTACAGTGAATGACTAAAATATCTTTTGTGTTGGGGCTGGAAACAGAGGCCATTTTAATCATTTCACTTTGAGTTAGGCACCCAAAAGTTTCTCACAGAGACTACGCTTGTATTTTCAAAAAAGTAAGAATTCAGTTTGCAATTTGGGTAAACAACAAGATGATTTTTGCAAATTACTTTATGGATTTTGCTACAAGTGCCTACTGGGTAGAGGTTAAGGTGTATTTAATGAACATAAACTTTCTTAATTAATCAAAAAAATGCATTAAATACACATTAAATGAACTAGTAAATTACTATATCTGAACATGGTTTGGACTTGAATGAATTAAAACATTCCTTTTATAAACTGATTAATCTTTGCCTACGACATTTATACTTTTACAGAGTGAAAATGAGTAAAAATCATGTGAAGTATAAATGTCAATACACTTTAAATTAGAGTGTCCTAATAAATCAAGAGAGTATGCAAATCAACACCCGATTCAAATACTGTATTATGTTCGAAAAAGAATAATTCAAATGGTGGTATAGAAATAGAATAGTCATGATGAAATTTTGGTTGATATGTTAAAGAGAGGGTCATCATGAATGTAGAAGGTAAGTGGGGAACGTGACATAGTGTTTATTATTATGGTTTGACCAGCACTTCAATTCATGAGGTCAAATAGTCCAATCGCAGCTCAAAGGTCTTTCCTTTATACTCCAGTTCACATCGATCTACAGATAGTAGTAACTCATTTGCTTTTAATTCTTACTCTAATAGTCTAATGTCCTTTTCATTGATAGTCCTATTCACCAGTAATTTCAAATTCATTTTGTTTTCTATATAAAAGTTAAAAATGTCTATCAGGTTGATTTTACATGTCAATTTAATGTTTTAGCATCATCATGAATAAGATAAAAAATCATATCCTTCAAAAGAGACATTATTTGGTATTTGAGAAGTTTAATGTATAGGTTAGATTGTCTCAAACAAAAAATTGAGTGTGCAAATCATTTCTCGTTTGGTATTAGTCACAAATTTACTTCATACATCATGAATGTGCTATTAACATCGGATATCGGATAGTACAATGACCAAAAATGATTATTTTTTCTCTTCATTCTAACAAAAGTACATTGGTTATATCGAGTTGTCTACAATGTACACTGTACAACCCGCGATGCTTTCACATCAATGGTTTTTGGTCAAACCGTAAAACATGCGATGCACATCGTACAAGCCGATGATGCATCTAATGATTGCATACCCTCCCATAGGGAGGGTGTGAATACTGATCCCATTTACTTATTCTTAATTATTATCATGTGTGTTGAATCATTTGTAGAGAGAACTCACATCTAATGCTATCATGACCATTATCTCCTTTTTATGTTTCCAGGTAGATTTGATTTTAGAACAGTAAAACGATTTTGTTACCACGGTGACTTGGTAGTGGGTACATTCGATGTTCTTCAAATATACGACATTGACGACTACTTAGACATGAAAAAGTGTTTCTGTTCTCTTTTAAACAACTTAAACCAAAGAGCAGGCATCGTATACGCAAATATAATTCAACTTTCTGATATGCATTCAATTTCTTATGACATAGATTAAATCATACAACTCATGGATGGTCGATGGTGATTAAATGTGAGATGTTTAAGTTTAATTCGTACTTGACGGAAACAACTCTGAAGTGCTAAACGGGCAGACTTTTAACCTAATTTGAGTACGAAGATAAATCATTTTAAACTCATTAAAAAAACCAAATAAAGCTTTTATTCATTTGAATACCTTCTCCACTTATGAATATAATACTATGCTATAGTTAATATGATATACAGTAGTTACTGTATTAGTTAATATGAGCATATATATTCAAGTAAATTAAAATCTATCCAGTACATTATTTGTACAACCACCAGTTTCTGGCACCACTTAAACCAGCTTTAATTTTGCAATTATACCCACCCAACTCTATGGACCACCAAATCCATTTACCTTAAACATTGCACTTTCAAATTAATCCATTTCAAAATTTACTATAGCCTTCACAATTTCACACCGCAGCATGTAATGCAGTTAAAACTTACAGCTAACGGGAACAATTGTGCAAGTATTTGATGTTAAAAAAACAAAAAGAATACCTAAACTATGAATATAAATTTTGATGGGGTAACATTAGTTGAAAGCAAGCATTTATACATATATTGATAATTCAAGAAAAGTGAAGATACAGTAGTAACATGGTACAAGAATTTATGCCAATGTCCCATGTACCAATTAGTGACTGCAGCACGGGTACTTTATAAACCAGGAGCTAAAAATATATGTATGATATATGATACGTCTTGTATGTCTTTATAGTCATGCATTTACCGTGACTAAAACAAGCACCCTGCCAAGTCACTATTCCCCCTCCAGTTTACCAAAACAATAAAAGAAAATGGCAGTACTATGACACATAAATTTCAGGTATTTAATGATGTTAGAGGGTGTTTGGGTAAACAACTTAATAACATGCAGTACATGAAATGACGTTTGAATTCATTTATGTTGTAAAAAAATGCAATAAGAACGGGAAAATAAGCAGATTAACAAAGGCATTTTGCTTATATCAAACACTTTTAAACTATTTATGGGCAAATGATATAGCAGAAAGAATAACCAATCCCAAACACCCTCTTAAAAACTATTCAAAATTTCATTACACCGAGTTCTTACAGGTATAACTACACATCTATTGCATTTACTACTGTTAGCTCTATCTTTTCAGAATCTGATCCACCATAGATGCATGGTAGAATAATTAATAATTTTAATGTAAAAGCATACTCACGCGTCCAGAAGACATAAAGTAAAGGTCAGATAATGAATGTTGATAAGAGTAAATGGATCTGAAAAGATGGAAGAATGCATCAAGATTTTTGGTGGAAACATTAATTGTTATAACTGAAGCAAGTGACGTATGTATCTAATGGTTTGAAGGGTGCTACAGTGGCAATGGTTTTTGCATTTGCAGGTATGGAATCTAGTACACACAGACACAGTGAAAGGATAGTAAGTACACTTATTTGGTTGCTTAAGAAACTTTTGTTAACATTGTATGGAACAACTACTCAGATAATGTTGTAAGATGGTAAAATCGTATAACTTTTACCCTTGGACAAAAAAGGTATGGAAGTAAATTGTTCCCAGTAAACCAAAGAGTATAATGAACACGTGTGTGTCTGTGTAAAGAGACTTCAAATTAACCAAAAACTGTGTTTCATTTTTCACCATTTTGCAATACTAGGGAGCAACAAAGGCCTATGTATACACTATGACATCTTCTCATAATTTTTTATGCTTAAATATTGTGCAATTAAGATCATCTTCCTGCATTGAAGATCTATCAACAGAATATTCTAGAGGTGGCAATTTGTAACATGTTTAAATGAAAATGGGTTGTTTTGGGCGTTTCAATGCTAATGGGTCAAACTAAAAAACTTGAACTAGCAAATAGAGCAAGTTAGCCGATGACATAATGAAGTGTTGGGGATGTTTGTCTGAGCTTATACTTTGGGCTCAGGCTTATGTTTCATAAGAGCTAATGGCTTATAAATAATAAGCTCATAAGCCCATGTTGAGTGTTTGTATTATCTTATTGAAGAAAACTCGATTTTTTGAACCAACTTATGATGATAAAATGACCAAAAGGGACATGCTATAAGCCTATAACCCCCATCAAATAAGCCTAAGGACTCTCAAATGAGTGACAAAATTTGGGCTTATTGAAACCTCCTTATATAAGCTCAAACTTATAAGCTTATTCAAACACTTGGTTAAGGCTTATTTTGGCCAAATAATCTAATAAGCTCACAAGTCCCTTATAAAAGCTAAAACAACCACCCCCTTAATAACCCCTTAAATTGTATAAAATGCAATATGTTGGAGTACTTATTTAGCAAATAAAAATAGTAAAAAAAATGGCTAACGGGTCAGGCCAAAGAAACCAACCCAACCGACACCTCCTAAGTATTTACCCACTTTGGCCCATTACTTGACCCGCCCTTTTGCTAGCTATAGCAAATATATTTTAGGACTCCTACACTCTAGAGAGAGTGAGAGAAAGCATGATATTATTCTCAGTCTCTATCAACACCAATACATTCGCTAGTAGCTCATGCAGTTAAATGGCCGAATGGCAATTATAGAGAGAGTACATTTAATCATCCTTTCTTTTTCTTGTGAGAAGTAGTAACGACCTTTTACAAATCTAACATTAACACAGTAAAATATGTCTGTATCTAGCTGGCATACCAAACTACATATGAGAACTTCATGAAAGCTGCTGGAATGTTACGACTTACGACACATTTGATGGCATATTATCTGTTGAAAAATGAACTAAAAAGCTATATACCTGGCAGAAACACAAGGATATTACGTATCCTATAGTTGCACTACATGAAAGTGATTCTAGAATGATACTGTCGGGTCAACCATGCTACTCAAACCCAGCACCAGTCCAATTAGAACCTCTATTCTTGGGTACTGCTCCAATTCCTTTACCTCTACCTTGCATTGCATTTTTCTTCTTCCCCCTCCCATCTACATCTCCAGTTGTCTTTTGATTATTACTCTCCACACCGCTCTGATTTGTAACACTCTTAGATGATTCAGTAGATTGTTCCACGGTATTAGGAGCTGATACATCGGGAACTGTGGTGGTCAATGCAGCCACTGCTGGATTCTCGGCCTACAAGAAACCATTTCGGGAGGAACATTATTACGATTTCAACATGGACTTTGATCTCCAGGAAAAGTGCATGCATGGATGAAAATACTCGTTCATGCATTATTCGCGCATAAAAAAAAAAAAAAAAACTTACAGTTCCTATAAAAGCGGACGACCTTCTTGGATTTAATGCCTCTAGCCGCCTTTTTAGTTCCTCTAATCTAGCAAACTGAGAGGTACTGCTCTCTTGGACCTATAAAAAATTGGTGAGTATACAATACACTAAATGGGAAACGCGTTGCTTTGATATAAAAAAGTTATGAAAATTACCAGATTATTCAAATCCTCGCAGAGTTTCTGCTTCAGTGCTTCCTCGTCTTTCACAGCCTTTGATGCAGCTTCCCAAGCCTGCAACAAACACAAATATTTATTCCACCATAGGTTCTAATTATCTATGCAAAGGAGAGAAACAAGCAATCTCCTAGCTGTGCGGTAATACTAGACGCAACAAAATATGCTTTATTATGAAATGAAATCCTCGATAAACAGTGTAGAGCGTAGGATAAGATAAGGGAACAAATCAAAATGAATGGTTCCTAACTGATGACTAAAGGTAAGGATCAATATGTCACATATTTAGAACTTTCATGTTAAGCCTACAATGCTAGAATTGATTCCGGAAGGTTTACAGTAAACTATGTAGTCAGTACTCGGTAAGTGATGCAAATTAAGGCTCTCGTGATAATTCAGACAGAAACTGCCACTTAATAGCTATAAGGTAAGGATAGATATGTCACATATTTAGAACTTTCATGTTAAGCCTAAAATGCTAGAATTGATTCCTGAAGGTTTACAGTAAACTATGTAGCCAGTACTCGGTAAGTGATGCAAATTAAGGCTCTCATGATAATTCAGACAGAAACTGCCACTTAACAGCTATAAGGTTTCACATATGCTCTTTCTCTCAATAAATTATGTTCCCAATTTTCAACACCAAAAACTTCATGAATGCTTCTTCTAAGCAAAGCTCCAAATAAACTAAGATACGTACGCCAAAAATACATATGGATATGAATATTACAGATGCATTCACAGGCTGGAGTAACCACAAGAAAGTAAGCTGCACATTTATGATCTAATACACACATACCTTCTTCGCTTCTTCTTCCTTCAACTTAGCAACACGAATCTTCTCTGTTGACAATTCAATTTTCTTCCTCATATGTTCAAGCGCTACAAGATGTAAATGTTAATGAGATAAATGCACATGTAAAAAGACCAAAAAATGGCATAAACAGATAATGCACAAACCAGCTTTTTTTGGCCCTGCTGTGAGTTTCATCTCCATGTTGAGGCTTGAAAGCTCTCGCTCAACATCACGAATTTTTGAGTAATTCTCTTCAATATATCTGAGGATTCCAAGGCAAGTTAGGAATAACAAACTATAAAGCGACAAGTTGGGCAAAAATAAGCTCATATATTGTTCTCATGTAAGATTGATACATACTATGCTAAACAGAAGGCGTCCAGATTGATCCTAATGAATATCTACGATTTACAATTTCAGGATATACATGTTAAATTTATTTGTGAATATCATAAGGTTCTACAATGATTAATGTTGTTGCACAAGAAAATTTTGACCTAAGAGATGTCCTAAAATGCCGTTCAAGATATAACTTATACGCAATTTTACTACAATCTTGTTGAAGTTAGAGCACACAATGTTCTTTCGTCGAGTGTAAATATGTAAACAAAAATGACGCTTCTTCCTATTGTTGTAACACGTATACTGTGAAGCAAAATGTTTAACTTTGGTGGCTTAACGAGCTGTGAAAGACCCATATAATATTTTATTTGCGAATTTGAGCAATGCTGCTATAGTAACAATCATAACAGCTAATGACTACGTCTCAAACAAGTGATGCAGCTAGCAAGTTTTTTTTGGGTGCAAAAGGTGACATTTATATTAATATCAACAATGACAAATTACAAAACATTCTCACAAACTGGAATGAACATTTTCCATCCAGGGAAATACAAAAGACAACCACTACATGCTAGCCTATCCAATATCTGATCACAAAGAGTTAACCGATATCGTACAGCACTAGAAACATATACCTGTCAACACAGATTTATACCCAAAGATTCAAAGCTGCACTATAACATGAACCATGCCAGCTTGATTCTGAATTTCACCTATAAATGCACCTACCATCTAGCTACATTTCCACATCACCTACCCATCAAAACCTAAATTAAATCATGGTCAACAACCTAAATTATATCATGAAGGGAAAGAAGACATGGAATTCAAGTAAAGAAACTTAGAGTTCTTCATACTGATATAGTTCATAACAGCTAATGACTACATCTCAAACAAGTGCGGGTTAGAGCTCAGAAATAACTGTATGTGTGAAAGTGAGCAATAACAAAGATAAGCCGTCTAAAACACATAAGGCTAAAAACAACCATACAAGCATACAACGTTCATAGGCAGAATACTATCAAAAGAGCTCAAGATAAAAGGACATAAACAAATATAAGCATACGCCGCAAGAGAACACAGAATATAGTAAAGGTAAAGCGCTAAAGAGACAAGGGGGACACGAGCATAAGCATACAAGCACAAAAGCATAAACGCAAATGGGCAAAAGCACCTAGAAAAACGCAAGCAAAGAAAAGGGGGCTAAACCAATGCTAGGGGGACTATAGCTAAGGCAAAGCAAAAGGAACATGAGAGGCCTCTAAACGCCTAATAAAGCCTAAAGGGAACTAGCTCTGGGACTCTATTTCTAAAACGCAAGTGGCGAGGCTACTAAGTGACGCCGCCTACAAGGCCTAAACGCAGTAACTACCTAATACCCTCAAACAACCTAGCCCAAACTATCCGCATATCCTGATTGCATATCTCTCCACGCATTCATAGTTGAGACTCCAACAACTCCAATAAACCACAATAAAAACCTAAACAAGCAGTGCGCTACAATTATAGTTAAAACATGGTCTCGCAAAATGAGTAGTGTTGTTTGACTAAAATACGTTACTTATAGTTATAAAAGGCAATACAATCTATTAATTATATAAATACTTAATTACAATTTAATCGACAAACTTTCTAAAAAAATAAAATAAATAGAAATTAACGCTAGTAGCCGCAATGCGAAAACATACTTACTTTCTCAACTGAAGTTGCTCTTCTTCAATCAACTGAATAAATAAAGAAAAAAAGACATTATCAATTAGTTAGTTAGGATCCAGAATGTATATAAAAGTTATAAGTGAAAAGGATAATAATAAAGAAGAGTTACGCGCTCGGTGTGTTTGATGATAGGGGATTCGCGAACGAGACCGTCAGCTCCCATCTCTGTAACTAACGATGGATCGATCGACATTGTATTCTATTTGTGTTGATGGATCTACACTATCTGATTATTGATTGGTAAATTTATGAAATGAATCTCAACTGGAATGAATTAGGGGATATTTATTTTATCAGAGTTAGTTATTTTTCAAACAAGTCAAGTACGCACATGCCCAACCCACGATCATTTGCGTCCTATTTGTTATCTCACGTTTCTAATTTTTTTTTTTTTTCTTTTCTTTTCCAGCCGTTTAAGAAAAAATAATAATCGTTTCTAATTTTTACATTTTTTTTTTTTCCTACAAAGAATGAATTCTCCATGACAAAGGTTGGTTGTAGCTAAGGGTGTTATATAAGCCGACCCGACCCGAACACAAATATAGCATTTCGGGTCAGGTCAATCGGGTCAACCCGAATCGACCCAAATTCTAAACAAGATCGGGTTCGGGTATAATATTTGTCTCTTACTCGGGTTCGGGTCAACCCGAGTGACCCGATTTTCATTTTTTTCCTTTCTAATTTGTATGTAAACACCAAATTGTACTATTTTTAAACGACGTAGACCCGAACCCGAGCTGACCCGACCATAGTGACCCGAGTTCTATACAAAGTCGGGTTCAGGTATGTTTTTTTAGCCTTGACCCGAATTGACCCGAACCCGACCGGGTCAACCCAAATAACACCCCTAGTTGTAGCTACGTAAGATGGTGTACATGTACATAAAGTCTGCAGCTATAACCAGCAATTTGTTATACGGTAGCCGAGTTTGTTCAAACAAACAACCTTTTTTTGAGTATAGTAGGTCCGGCGTACTGGCGGAAAAAAAAAGTGAAAAAAGGGAAAAAAGAGAGAAAAGAAGAGGCGATGAATTTTTATTTTTTATTATTATTATCTTTTTTAATATTGTGTTCTCGAGTTAGAAAGAAAACAAAGAGGATATAAGCGAAAAAATTTAAAATATAGAGTAAGAATGTGGGGATCTTATGATTTAATGGTGTGCCCTTTATGCAGTATGGAAATGGATTCTCACTCTCATCTATTCTTTAAATATCAGTATATTGAACAATTATGGAAAATGTGAGTAGATTATGGAAGTATGGAATGGAATAATATTGTAATTGAGGTTGCAGGTAATTTCAATGGTAACTATGTGGGCAGCAGAATAAGAATGCTATGTTTGGCTGCTAGTGTGTACTTGATATGGCATGAGAGAAACCAAAGAAATTCCAGAGATGAGAAAAGAAGGTGGGAGGAATTATATGATGTCCTTTTGGAAACAGGTAGATTGAGACTTATGAGTCTTAAAGCAAAAATGTCATTGGTAGTTCTTAAAGTGCAGAAAGAGTGGAATGTGGAGTTTAAAAAGGTTGGTAAGTGATTTAAGGCTTGTGATAGAATGGAAGTGTAAGTGTTACTGTTGGCTAAAGTATATAGGGTGAAGTTCATAAATACGTAACATACTAAATCTAGAGTACCAATGTAGGTAACTTATCTCATATTATTCCATTGCAAACAAATTACTTTCAAAAAAATTGACAAGTATGTTTTGGTAACCTTAGATTTTTAATCATGGTAAAAAAAATAGCACTGTTAGTCTTTAATACATAACTTCAGTTTAAAAAATTGCACCGTTGGTCCTCAATACATATCTCAGTTAGTCCCACCACCACCACCGATCACCACCACCACCACCACTACCAATCACCACCGCCACTCACCACCACCACCGCCACCAATCACCACCACCACTCACCGCTGCTACCCACTTCCACCACCACCACCATTTACCGACCACTAATCACCACCGCCACTCACCACTACCACACACCACCACCATTCACCACAACCACACACCACCACCTACAACTGCCACCACTTACCACACCTCTCACCGTCGCCACCCACCACCACCACCACCACCATTCACCACCACCAATCACCACCACTACTTACCGCCGCCCCCCACTGCAACCACCACCACATACCACCACCACCACCTACCACCAGTTACCATCACCAACACTAATCACCATAACCACTCACCACCGCCACCCACTGCCACCACCAATCACCACCACCACCACCACTTGAGGGTGACAGTGGTGAGTGGTGATGATGGGTAGTGGTGGTAGCAGTGAGTGCCGTTGGTGATTGGTTGTGGTGGTGGTCAGTGGTAGTGCTGGCAGTAGGTGGCGGTGGTGAGTGGTGGTGGTGGAAGTGGGTGGCGGCAATGAGTGGTGGTGGTAAGTGGTGGTGGCGGTGGTGGGTGGTGGTATGTGGCGGTGGTGAGTGGTTGTGGTGATTGGTGGTGGTGATGGTAACTGGTGGTAGGTGGTGGTAGATAGTGGTGGTGGTGGTGGCAGTTGGTGGCGGCTGTGAGTGATGGTGGTGATTGGTGGTGTTTAGTGGGTGGTGGTGGTGGGTGGTAGTGTGTGGTGGTGGTGAGTGGCGGTGGTGATTGGTGCTGTTGGTAAGTGGTGGTTGTGGTGGGTGGTGGTTGTGGAAGTGGGTAGCGGCGATGAGTGGTGGTGGTAAGTGGTGGCGGTGATGGGTGGTGGTAAGTGGTGGTGGTGGTGAGTGGCGGTGGTGATTGGTGGTGGTGGTGGTGGCAGTAGGTGGCGGTGGTGAGTGGTGGTGGTGATCGGTGGTGGTAAGTAGTGGTGGTGGCACTAATCGAGGTTATGTATTGAGGACCATAAGTGTAATTTTTTTTTAACTGAAGTTATGTATTGAGGACTAACGGTGTAATTTTTTTTACCATGGTTAGAAATCTAGGGTTAACAAATTACATACTTGTCAATTATTTTGAAAGTGATTTGCTTACATTGGAACAATATGAGGTGCGTTACCTACATTGGTACTCTAGATTTAGTATGTTACGTTTTTATTGACTTCACCCACGTATATAATGGTGGTAGTTTGTGATAGAAAGGGTTATAGCAATTCCCCTGTTGTTTTAAAGGGGTGTTTGGGAATGCTGATAGCTTGTGTTTTTGTGAGACTTGGTTACTGTTCTATTGTAACCAATTTTAGGTCATTGTATTGGGCTAATACCTTGTCCATCATATACTTGACCAGTTTGGCCTAGGGAGGAATCTGTTTAAGGTATGATTATGATAGTGAGATGTCTAATTCAGTATAGATGTACCATAAAGTATGGTTAGCCTTTGTAAAGGGTAAATGGCATAGGAGTGGAGTGTAAGTAGAATGGAATTGAGTGTTATGAAAGATAAAACTTAATGGTCCATTCTTTACATTCTCACATGAGGTTTTTGGTTGGTCCTCCCTCAAGGAGTGTGTTCTCAGTTGTGTGAAGCCATTTTTGAGATGAAAATGTAGCATGACTGGCTGAGCCCTTGACTTGGAGGGGATACATCCACTCACCTTTTCATGCCTTGGTCATTGCGGTTGCAGGTTGAATGATCTTGGTGGGAAGGTGAAGTGGAAATGTAGTTAGATAATAGATGCAATAAAAGGTGAATTGAAGCTGCTTAAAGCTCTGCGAATTGGTGATAATTTGCTTGCAGGCTTCTGAGATAATATAGTCCGAGTTGCTTTTGTTGTATGGTACTGGTATGTTGTATGAGAAAGTTAAGTTATTCAGTGATGTCTGAGTTGTTTTTGTTGTATGGTAGTATAACAATTTGATTAGAATTATAGAGAATATGCATGTCTATTCTATAGTCCCACGGTTGTAAAGAATCATTATGTTATTAATATAAATTCATCTTTTGTAAAAAAAATAAAAAAAAAAAAAATAATAATAAATAATGGCTTCATTTTCTTTTATTGTTAAAAGATACATTGTAGATTACAAGGTGTAACTTTATTTATGTATTCTTTATGAAGTATGAACATTATAATTAAGTGGCTTATTAAAAGTAACCCTAGCCAAAACCAACTATTTGTACGCAGACTCGAAATGTTAAGAATCACTTAAGATCAAGGAAATGCATGGAAGAAGATCAAGGAACATTGACGATAGTGTCTTTAGAGGATGTTAGGTAGGAATGAAAGGAAATGCAAGAAACGGAATAAATGGCCTTTCCCGTGTTTGTGTTGGTTGAGAATGGAATTGGAGAATGAATTTTCGATTCTCATTCCAGCTTTTGTATTATTTGGAAAAGGGTGGTACTGTACCCAATTTATTACTACATAGTAGCAATATACGGCTATCAAGTTTTACCTATATCTCCGTATCAACAAGAGTAGTACATTTTAGCAATACATCCTATTATCCTATACGAAAGAAACTAAGGGAGTGCACAAAATAAATTTAAGCAACATCGATATGGTCCTTAGTCTTGTTTCAGGATTTGGTGGACTTCCTCTTTTGTTGGCATAGCAGGTATAGCTCCTTTCTTTGTTACCACCAGTGCTCCACATGCATTTGCGAAGTTAAGAGCTTCTCTTAGTCGTTTCTCATCCTATCAATGGTTACACATCACAATCATGATTAGCTACCTAGCTGATCATATGATAAGATCTCAAAACTCAAAAAGTTAAGATCATTTGTTACCTCATAAAGATTCAGATCAGACACCAAAACGCTAAGAATTCCACTAACAAAGGCATCCCCAGCACCCGTAGTATCAATAGGCTTCACTTTTACACCTGGAACTCTACCCTTAAATTTCTGCAAAACATTAAACAAGTTTGTTGAATCTAATGTTCAAGTTTTGAGCAAAAACATATCAATCATGAAGAACATCTTATAGAATCTTGCCTTAGTGTAATATCTACAACCTTTTGATCCTTCACTAACAAGAAACAGTTTAAGATTTGGATGAAAGAGCTTCTTCAACACCACATTATCATCATAAGCATTATCACCCCCCGTCAAAAACGTAATTTCGTCCTCACTTACCTGCCAACTGCTCATTAATCACTTATATAACCATTTATGACTTATACTTTGCTCTAAAAATACATAATGTATTACCTTAATTACATCAGCTTGGTCCCACACACTCATAATGCCCTCTCGAGCAGCATCCTCTGATGGCCATAATGGCAATCTCAAATTCACATCATAAGAAAGAATACTACCAGATTTCTTGGCTATAGCCATTGCAGCTAAATGTGCTGATTTACATGGCTCGTTAATCAAACTAATCGAACCAAAGTGAAATATTTTTGCCTGCATAAGTCACAAAAACTAAAGTTATGCGCAGGTCGGCCACCAATAAGCCATAGAATTATTATAAATAAAAATGAACAAACCTGTTTGATAAGATTCACATCAAGTTCTGATTCTTGAAGTAGCATATCCGCACTAGGATTTCTGAAAAACAAAAACTCCCTTTCCCCGTCGGATTTTAGACTGATGAAAGCTAATGCTGTTCTTGCCTTGTGGTCAAACCGCATGCCAGAGTTGTTGACTTTGTTTTCTTTCAAAATGTCAGCCAACATGTATCCGAATTGGTCATCGCCCACCTGAGCATGGTACGATATGCAAATTTGCTTAATTGTTATACATATAGTTATAGAAGTTGGAATTCTAAATTGATCAAGTAATGTTGAGCGAGCTTACTTTGCCTATAAACGCTGAAGAGCCTCCCAATCTTGATATACCGACAGCAACATTAGCCGGAGCACCACCGGGAGCTTTTTCAAAGATGGATGCTTCTGCAAGTGAGACTCCAGAAACTGATGGCACAAAATCAATCAACATTTCGCCAAAGCATACAACAAGTGATTTCATTGCCTCTTGGTCTTTACTTGAGTACAAAGAGAAGTCCTTTGAACCACCTGTTTACATTATAAGGGAAAGAAAGAACAATCAATCGATTCACATAATGAACATAGAATATATGAAACACCGGCGAAAATGTATCAAATTCACACAAGCATAACTCTTAAAGCAGTGTAACACTCAACTAAAAGGTCTCTAAGAGCATGTAAACCATGACAAAGTGATTTACTTAGGCCCAAAATTGTGAAAGACCCTCTTTTCAACATTTCCCTAACTTAATAGATATCTAAGTGTTTATGTGCATTTCAATTGTAAAGATCATGAAAATCTATGGCTTCTTCAATCACATGCCATTCTCAATAGAATCAATATTTTAGACAGAATTTGAAAATTTTGTGAATCTTTAAAAAAGGCAGTGTCCTTTAGAAAATTCTTCATCCCTAATCTATTCATAATACTATATTCTATAATCTATATTATAAACGTGTCTTTCTCTATCGTATTCGCTTATAGGTATCCAATGTGCATGGACGGACCTACATGGGAGCTGGGTGTAGCACAGGCCACACCGGATTTTAGGTCACGAAGTGTAAATATTTTATAGAATATGTCTTTTCTGGGCACGTGCAACCCCCAATACCTAATAAATTCTTTATAGGACAACTTTAGTACTCATAATCATAATATAAACAATTGTGCAACACCCTCTCAAAAATCCAAAAAATCCATAGTCCGTCTCTTTATGTGCTTCTCTAACGGAACTAAACTCGAAATCACCCTCAGCCAATAACAACACATTTACTTAATACATATCAGACTTTCTCTGAGGGTTATAGATGTGGAACATCGGCCCGAAGTGCTTTCTTACATAACTTGATCCAACTAAGAAAAGTTCACAACATTTAAATGATAAGAACAAGAAAAACAGAGTAGTACAACTTCAAAATACATTTAGAAATTATAAACAATATAACTATAAAAGCTTCAACATGATGACCATAAGTCCATAAACCCTTGTCTAAAACTAAACATAAAATAACTCTAATTCGATCATATGATCATATCTATCTTGGAAACCATATAAAGATCATAAAAATCTAAAGCTTCAATATGATCAGCAAAAAATACCACCTTTAATCTAATAACACATATTAAGACAGGAACCAAACATATAATCATGATCAATGATCAAATACACAAATACCTTCATATTATTAGCATAAATCATGCTATTCATTTTCATGCTAAAAGAGCTAGACCAAAAGAAAAAGAAAAAACAAGACAAGTACCTGAAGTTGGTTTTTCTGTCATTTGGGTATCAACCAAAAAACACGATCGAGCCTGTAAAAATTATGTTAAGGTACAAAAACAGTAAGAAAGTATTGAAGATAGAAGAAAAGTGGGGATAAAACCGTTGGATGGTGGGTGGGTTTATGTTTTATCACTTTTATGAGGCAATGATTATAATAATATGACCGACTGTTCGAAATGACGTATTTATCGACATCGGTAAAAAGATTTTTTTTTTTTTTTTTAGCAATTATCTATTGATAAAATATCACATAACTCGCGTAGTATACTACCATGATTATTTTATGATTTTATCTAACATTTTGGATATGTTTAGCGGAATAAGTTGGGACTGAGGTTGAAGTTAGAGTAGGGGTTAGGGCGATTATTTATATTATAAGTCGAAAGATACAGTTTTATTTTTTATAAAGCTGTTTAACAAATTAGTTGAAGCTTAAGATTATTAATGTAAAATTGTATAAAAATACATCAAATTAAGTTTATATATATTTTCGGCTTTTGCGTTATAATCCATTATATTTTTAAAAGTATTTAAGTAATTTAACTAGCTATAAGCTCCCATAAGCCCGTGTGATAGGCAATGCTTCTTTTAAAAGTTTAAGCCCCCGTAAGCCCCTAAAAATCCCTTCCCAAACACAACCAAAGTCTAAATAAATATATATATTTCCTAATAGCCGTTTTGTGGGTGTATAGAAAATGGTTTTATACATGGTATGTTGTCAAATTTTGATTGGTCTATTCTATGTTTATACAAAGGGTAGTACAAAAAAAAAGGTTGTGGCGCATTAGGATTGGCTAGATTGTGTTGCCCGGTTTACTGTTCACGTATTCATACATTACGTATGCAAGATGTATTCATATGTACTTCCAGCATCTTCCACAACCGCCTTTTATCAAAAAAACACACACACCGCCATATTCTTCCATAGAAATCCTAAGCAAATATAAAACTCCTAATCCCTAAAATCATTTTCAAGATATGAATTACTTCAATTTAAAGTCACCGGATTGGTTATTGCTTGATGATTTTCGTTTATGATTCGCCTCTTTATTATGAACAACAAGTGGGTTTTCATCAGGAACAAAAGATTAGTATGTGCATCCGAGATTAAAGGTATGAGTTGTTATAAATTAGTTTGAGATTATTGTTTTTCAATTAGTGGGTTAGGGTTTCGTTGAAGTGGTGGTGTGTGAAGCGGCGGAGATAGTGTTTGACCTTTGTGGACTGAGATGAAGGTATATCATGGGTGTGAAGTTCAGCAGATATAGGGGGAACCTTATCAGTTTGTTTGAATTTTCAGTTTTTAGTTGTAAAGCGTATCTTTTTAATGTTAATAAGCACTTATAAGATGTTTTGAAGTAATCAATCTAAGAAATAGTTAATGAATAAGCTTATTTTGTAAGAAAAATGCAACAATAACCTTCATTTATGTGATATTTTATTTTGTCGGCTTATGGCCTTTTCTGGCATTGCGTAACCGAGGTATGTGGCAGTTTGTGAAGATACAGTGGGTTGATGTTCTTTATATGAACTCCTGTTTTGAATTGTTTTAATTAAAGAGTGTGAGTTGAGTCATCTTCTATATGGAATCTGTACATAAAAATTGTAGTGTTTAAGACATTGTATTTTTAACTATTTGTTGTTATCACCAACATTTACCATAAAAGAATTATCTCATTCTTGGTTTTTGCTAATGCCTTTGCTATAAAACTCTACAGTAAAAAAGTGAGATTAAGCCGTTTTTGTTGAGAATGTTACGTCAATAAGACTAGAATAATTTATCCTTACACTTCTATTAAATTTGCTGTTTGGATGTGCATTTCACATAAGTATGTGACATTGAATAACTATATCTAGATAATCAGCAGTAAGAATATAAGTTTTACCATGTTAGACATTCTACTTTTATATAAGTTCTGTATTTTTGGGTTTTGTGTAGTTTAGATGATTTGATTATGTGGATGTTGATTGAGTTTTGGTTTTTATTGTTTTTAGGAATGTATGTGGCGAATCGAGCTTCGGATTTTTTTATCGCACACATCTGCTACGTTCGATGCTAAGGTAGAATTCGTGCCTTCATTTTATATTTGGGTTATATAGCTAGATGCCATTGTGATTAGTTTTTGATTAGAGGTTTTGAATTATGGACACAGGTGGAAGAATCGATTGGACTGTCGATTTGGTTTGGTAAGTATGAGAGGGATGCGATTTCTTAAAAATGAACATGTTGGATCCTCTCATGAAAAAAAAGCAAACCAGATAAGAACTTTGAAATAATCGATACCAAACACCCTTTAATATCAACCATTTTATGTTATCAAATCAATTGCAATTGATATGCAGGATGCACCCCTCTAAACATCAGCACTGTAGTGAAAAAACAAGTCATTAAAACACCATCCACTGTTACAAGCAGGCCAAGGTCTCATCCTCTTTTTAGCAGTTTTATATTTGGCAGTAAGAGTTCAGATTTGAAGGTACGCGCATGCTGTTTTTGGGAGTTTCAATCAATATAAACAAGTGAAAATGTGGTTACCAGTATTAATATTCGATTTTCTTTTTTTGTGTGTAGGTTTTTTCACACAAAAAATATACAAATTATATCACCAGATGTTGAAAAGCTGCAGAAACAAGTAACAAAGACGAAATTTTCACCGAGCCAAAGAGGACATGAAAATTTAAATAGTGGTGGTTAGAATACGAAACCAAGATGAAGGCGGTTGAGAAGACGTGGCAAAGTCAGACGCCAAATTTACAAGTGAGTTTGGCTATTTATCTTTTGATATTAATGATAAAAGAACTAAAATTTCTTTATTTTAGTGGTTTAACCCTTAAATTATGTTTTACAAAAGATATTTTAGGGTTCAAATAATCAGTTTCATAATAGCTATAACAGTTTTCTGAGTCGTTTCATAGGCTGATTCTGTTTGCTAAGAAAATGCAGAAGTTTGTCGTTATAGACATCACCAGTTGTCAAAAATATTAGATACTTATTTGCTATACTATATCAATAGGAAAATGAAACGACGATGTTTCACTCTTTGTCCGTCCTTTCTTTTTTTGGTCCGCTTCTTTTTGGGCTGCTAATGTGTAACTATTTGTTTTATTACTGAACAGTGTTCTGTGAGTGGGTAAAACTATTCGGTCTCTGCTTATCGTGTTGGAACGATGGAGGAGAAAAGGCATACATGTGGTTCGTGTGTCTGTTGGTGACAAGCATGTTGTTGCACTCGATTCTAATTCTAATGGATATGCAAGCCATACCACTCTGTTCGTGACAAGCATGTTGTTGCACTCGATTATGTATCATGACCATTGATCCGCTCCAGAACAGTCAAGTTTTATCACTCAAGTCTGCCACTTGTGAATGGCAGACCGTAACAAACTTAAAACGGCTCAGGAACGAACTCAATGAAAATCTGAGGAGTATAGTGTTTCCCCGGGTCGTTATGTCCCAGCGAGCTATGCAATGGATTACCAAACGTAAAGTGATCGAGAGATTTGAACGGAAAATGAGATTGTGAATTATTACAACTACAGAAAAAGGACATAAACTACAAGGGCTTAAATGCAAATTAAAGAAAGTTAAAAAGATAAAAAATATTAAATAAATGCTATCACTATTTGTAAAATGATGTTTTTGTTTTTATGTTTTTATAAAACTGGAATTAAAAACTACGTTACGTACAAAAGAAAAAGTGAAACTAAATCAATATTAACCCTAAAAATATGAAAATTATATTTTTACAAACCTAATGATAAAAGAAAATTTTTAGAAAAAGAAAATTATTTTTATGACTATTATTATAATTATTATTAATTAAAAACTATTTTTAACTAATAAATAATAGCTTATAATACAAGAAAATATGAAATAAAGCTAGAAAAATAAAATTTTGACTTAGAAAAATCTAAAATAACAAAATAGAATTTTCAAAACTATTTTTGTATTTTTCTGATTATTTTTCTATTTTCTAGGAATTAAAAACTACTTAAATTATTTAAAAATACAATTTTAACTAAGAAAAATCTAAAAAAAATATTTTTTTGACTTTTTATATTTATCTAAACTTAAGAAAAATGAAAAATTATTTTTTTGAACCTTTTCTTAATTTTCTGTATTAAATGCTATTTAAAAATGCTTAAAAACTAATTTAAATTAAGAAAAATAGCAAACAAGCTTGGAAAAATATGAAAATTTCAGGAAAACTCTAAAATAATATTAAGAAGCTATGAAAATTGGAAAAACAGGTGCTTATGTGTAGGAATTAGAAACTGCTAAGCCAAGGGCTTATAAATAAGCACTTGAATAAGCCAAATGAACAAAACAAGCCACTAACTATTTACAGAAGTTATAAACTGCTAAAATAACTAAAATGCAATAAATCTTAACTGTTTTTAACCACTGGATTACAAGTTACAAAGATTTGATGTTAAGAGATTATAAGCTAAAACAATTTTTGGGGTACTACTTTAAGCCCAAGAATAAGCAATCAAATAAGCTAGCAACTAAAAACCAAAACTTAGAACTTACACTAGACCTAGGTGAGACCTTGTAAACCAAAATACAGACCAAGGTGAGCTAAGATTAGCTCTGTGCAAGGTCTGCAAGAACTGCACAAGTCTTGTGCAGTTCAAGCACCTGTGCACAGGGCACTTAACACCTTCTTGACAAGCATTTTTGAACCTTATAAAAATTCCACAAAAATGTATAAAAATGCTAATAAGAGAGTAGACCAGTTGGAGATTTTAAATCAACAAGTTTCACTGAATTAGGCTCAGAAATGAATCTAAGAAAAATCACTCTTAGTTGGCTCAAAACTAGATTTTCAGTTTTTGACTTTTGATGAAAAAATGAAATCTTGACTTTTATGAACTTTGATTCAAATTTAAGGATTGATCTTAGTTTATATTGATGAAATGAAGTTACAAGAAGCTTGGTCTATGGATTTTGAACATAAAACAAGTGATTGGATTTCCAAAAACACAACAGTGAAGACAGTTAGACAGATTTGATTGAGATTTGACTTTCAGTGTTAGCTAGCACAAGACTAAGACAGATATGAGTATGAATGAGCTAAACAAACATAACTTAACAAATCTTAACCACTGCAAAAGCCTTTAAGACAAATTAATCTACAAAACCAAACACTCCTTGATTGACTGATTTGAGAGCAAAACAAGACTATCTACTAAACTAGCATAAGCAGACAATCAAACTGACCTTAACTACTCTAATGACAACTAATTAAACAAGATTGAACTATTAATAACTACAAATACAATATATGCAATGAGACCTTAAAAATCACTTACAAGAATCCTTAGCCACTATGGCTTGAAAACAGTAACCAAAGGATCACTACCCTAGTTTGATCAACCCATTAACTCAGAAACAACCCAATTCCAACACTGCTTCAACCCATGTCCATTTCCATTACCAAATTGACCCCGTTTGACTTTTGTTGACCAGCATCCAATAGTGATTGAAACTTAAATGTAAGCTTATAGAAAGCTATGTGAAGCTTGTATAAGCTTATTGAAACTGAGAAATGAGCTTTATGAAGCTTTTGAATGAGATTTTGAAATGGAAAATTTCAACAGTGAACTCACAACATAAACTGATAGTGCAACTTGAATTATCACTTGAAAATGACTTATATTGTTCTAATAACTTATAATTAGTACATTACAACAAAATATTACAGGTTTTGTGACTTAACTAAAACTTGATATTAAAAACGACATTAAAGATAAAAAATAAAAACTAAAGACTCCCCATCTTGCTTCCTTTTGCTTTCTTTTATAACCAAAACTCTTTCTCTCTCATCTCTGATTAATTCCCAACACTTTTCTTGACCATTGGATTGCTTCAACTCATCTTAGCCGTTTGTTGCATTTTTGGCGCCAAAACACTTATTTGACAGTTGGGGTTGAGTGAGGAGGGGGGAGATACATTTAATGCTCCTTGGGAGTTAGTTGAGGTGGGGGGAACAATTTTGAGTGGAGGAGAGGAGGGGGGATGGGAGCTAGATTGTTGCAGGCAAAGCAGTTGGGAGGGTAGACTTTTGGCGGGTGTTGTGGGATTTGACCAAATTTGACCGGGTGATTAATAATAGAAGGGGGTCCAAAATTCATAATGACAGGGGGTCAAAATGAAAGGCAGGGTCCAAAATAGGTTTAAGGGGTTTAATAATCAAGGGACCTTAAGTGTAAATTCTGAAAATTAAGGGACTTGAGCTGCCAATTCATCAAAGATGTTTCAAGGGACCAAAAGTGACAATCTCAAAAAGTACAAGGACCAAGCTTGCCATTTTCAATTTTCCAGGGGCCATTTTTGCCAAATTTCAAACTTGAAGGACCACTTTTGTAATTTTCTCAAACTTTTGACATTTTTCACCAAAGGACTAAATTTGACAACTTATGATTTTAAAAGGACCTTTGGTGATTTTTCTTTTGAAATTATGGCTCAGGGACTATTTTTGACAATTTTAGAAACTTGGGGGACTGAAACTGCCAATTATGCAAACTTTGCTATTTTTCATCTGATTTTAAACATTTTGCATCTGAAACATATAAAATGCAGTTTTGGAATATTTTCAGTATTTTGATGTATTTCTGAGCATTTTTAAACGTTTTGCAGTTTAGATTTAACCAAAAATGATGAGTATTTACACACTCATCAACCATCCAAATGCAGAAAATGCCAAGGTACTTTTTAATTGTCAGGGTATTTGGGATCTGACCTCTTCGGTAACTTGCACGCGCCTCGGCAAGTTAGCACCTTACGTTTTGTTGGTTTTATTTATGAATTTTACAAATAACTAGTATATGACTTGGACCCAACTTTTAAAAATTAGGAAACCCACTAGCAAAATGGCGTTCTTGATGTTCGGAGCTCCCTGAGTTCCATGTATTATCTATCCAATGTTGTTGCCTATCATTCCAAAATGCCTAATACAATTCAGGTTATTTTCCATGTCATATATTATAGAACCGTAAAATTAAATATTAAATGATGAATGATGACGTACCCTCTGATTAGGTCGTAGGACCCCCCTTCGGCCTCAGTCAAAATTGCATTACGAAGACCCAAGTCTTTCTTCATAAGTCATTGGTGGCGTAAAACCATTCATCATTGACATGGTTACCAGTTGGGAATCCGACAGCCGAAGGCCTATGCCCTTCGGTGTCTTCCCTTGAAGATGCCAAGACAAATAAGAACCTTGACTTGGTCTTCCCCCACATTCCCACTATGTCCTTAGCTTCCCCGCCAAGTCCGAGATAGTGGGGATGAAGCCCTAGCGGTTACCACAAATCAAGGAACGCCCCCATGATCTCCTAAACGTGTGCTAACACTCTCCAAGCTATTTTCATCACCTATAAATAGGTTGGACGAGTCATTTCAATGGTATGTTCACTCAACACAATATTTCACATACATCATATTATTTACAACTCATATCACATACTTACTCACACGCCGGAGGTGGTTCGCAGGGCCCAACCCCTGCGCAATCACTTAACGAAGTGTCTACTATTTCTTATTGCAGATTGGCTACAAGTTTGGCGCAAGCATATCACCCCTCATACCCTTCGATCACCATCGAAGGCCTGGTCGTACGAATTATTGTACAATCAGTGGCGCCATCCGTAGGACCCGCTACTATTGGTCTCATTATTCCAAACTTACACCCAGTCAATCACTCTCACTAGTTTCACGGCATGACTCAAGGAAGAGAAGATACACCCTCTCCGGGTTTCTCGACCTTGGCACCAATCCAGTCAATGATCCTAACAACCTTCCCAATATAACCGCATCCACTTTTACCACACGATCTCCCTGAAATAATTCCCAACAACCATGCTTCAACCTCGGCTAACCCTGAACCAGTAATTAGTCCTGCGTTTGTTGAAGCCAACATCGAAGCATTAAAGTCTTTACTAAGGGCTCGAAGGAGGCAAGCTCGGAATGTGGAGATGCGTAAGGAGTTGGAATACTCAAGCGATGAGTATGACGAAGAGTTGGAAATGGAGACTAGGCCCTTGGCTCCAGGGGCTACACGCTCAGTGCTAAGGATAGGGTCTCCGAGCAGTCGAAGGCCTAGTGGAAGGTCGGTCGGTTTTGAAGCCGTTCCGGAGAGGGCTCCGACTAGACGGGAAGGTACGATAGAAGGCTCCAATGGAAGGAGTAACTGAAGGGATGCTACAGAGGTTAATTTTCCACCACTTTTGGCGGCTCATCTGGGAAGAACCGAGTCAGGGGTTCCGTTGCAGCCTTCTCACGCATCCGGCATAGAAGGCAATCCATCTCAAATGAATGGGGAAGGAAATCTTCCTCCTCATGGTATGTACCCTCATTTTCAGGCTCAATCTTACCCTCAAGGGGTTTATCCCTCATATAATGGGCAGGCTAGCAACCCCAGTTTTACTCAACCATACGGGAGTATGCCCTGTGGGCAACCTATGGTATATCCTTCGTACCCTGTAGGAAGTCACCCACCTTATATACCTACTGCTTACCCTCAATATGTTAACCAAAACCCTGTTAGAATACCTCCAAATCATAACCTGTACAATGCTGCCCCTACCTACATGCCACCTTATAATTGCCTTTATTCGGAGCCCATGGGCTCCACAACACCCTTCGTAAGATGGATAGAAGACTACCCTTTGCCTGATGGGTTGAAAATGCCCGTGCACATTGGTACCTACGATGGGAAAGGGGATCCGGATAACTTTTTGCACTTATTTGAAGGGGCTATTAGAATGCAAAAATGGGTTATGCCTGTTTCTTGTCACATGTTTACATACACCCTACGAGACTCCGCTCGTATATGGTGGAACGGGCAAAAACCAGGTAGCATTGTGAATTTGGATGATCTCAAGGCCAAGTTCATATCACATTTCAGCCAATAGAAAAAGTTTACGAGAACACACCTTACAGTGCACAACATCAAGCAGAGGGAGAACGAGAGCACCAAAGCTTTCATTACCAGATACACTGATGACACGTTACAAATAATGGGCTTGCACGAGGACCAGCGCATCTTAGGTTTCGTGCATGGCCTACGAAACAGAAGTCTAGTTGAATTCCTCTCCACTGATCTCCCCGAAACCTACAAGGGTTTGGTGGAGAAGGCTTACACCTGGATCGAAGCAAAAGAAGTATCTACCAACGGGGCTCCGGTCAAAAATAAAGAAAGTCACAGCAAAGTCCCGAAGCATCCTTCGTGGGAAGGGTCAAGGAACAAACACAAAAATAAAGATAGGTTCACACCTTACCACAAAAACATCAACCATGGGCTCTTGGCTAATCTGTCTAAATCTCCAAGAGAGATACCTGCTACGGAAAAGGCTGCGAAGGCCTTTGATCCTACTCCTCGCTTGGCGAACAAAGGGAGGCCCAGAGATACTTCCAAAATTTGCTACTTCCATGACGATTACGGACACGACACCAATAACTGCAGAGAACTCAAGAAGCAGATAGAAGAGGCCGTAAAGTCCGGTCAATTGGGACATTTGGTGAAGGGTATAAAAAGAGGTAAAGACAAAGCTTCCGACACACAGTTGGGGAAAGATACCACACCTGCCGAAGCACCCATCCTCATGGTATACAAGGAGGACTCTGTTTTGAAGAGGAAAGAAGAGGAGGAAGCCTTGTGCTGAGTAGGAGATGTCACTTTTCCTTCAATCACAGGGAAAGTTCTTTCAAATGACCCCGTGGTCATCAAAGTCTTGATCTCCAACAGAGAAGTAAACAGGGCCTACCTCGACTGTTGTAGCTCTTGCGAAGTTATCTACGAACGATGTTTTCTAAAGCTCAAACCTTCGATAAGGTCGAAGAGAGTTGATTCGAAGGTACCCTTAGTGGGGTTCTCAGGGGAACACTCATGGCCTTTAGGAGAAGTCCCTCTAGATGTTACGATCGGAGAAGGAAGGCTAAAAAGAACAGAAACTCTGATTTTCACGATCGTAAGGTCGAAATCTCCCTACAACCTATTGATAGGGAGAACAGCAATGCAGAAGATGGGTATCGTTGTCTCCACCATACATGCCGCGATCAATTTCCAAACACCTTTCGGCATTGGAACCGTTTTCTCCAGCTATAAGGTGAAGGAGCCTACGGAAGTAGGCAAAAGGATCAAGTAGGTTTCGGCAGAGCCTCCGAAGGATGTTCTCAGTTGTACTGACCCTGAAGAACGCATTATGGTAAATGATCTCTACCCCGATCAGACAGTGGTAATCGGAAAGCAACTCCCAACCTCCTATAAAGCAGAATTGGAAAAGGTACTTCGTGATAATGCAGATGTCTTCGCATGGACCTACTCTGACATGACGGGGGTCCCCAGAACTCTCACCATAGACGGAAAGCCCTTCGGCACTGAACACAAGCTCAATGAGTTCAAACATATTGAACCCATTAAACAAAAGTGTCGAAGCTTGGCTCCTGAAAGAAATGCTGCCGCATGCAAAGAGGTGGACGAGCTCGTAGCAGCAGGCATACTCAGAGAGGTGAAATATCAAACTTGGGTAGCCAACCCAGTGATGGTCAAGAAGCATGATGGAGGATGGAGAATGTGCATAGACTTCACAGGTATTAAAAAAAGCTTGCCCGAAGGACTGCTACCCTCTGCAAGAGATTGATTGGAAGGTGGAATCCTTGTCAGGATTTCGGCTAAAGTGTTTCCTAGACGCTTATAAGGGTTACCATCAGATACAAATGGCGGAAGAAGACGAAGAGAAGACAACCTTTTTTTCAGGAAAAGGCGTTTATTGTTACAAAAAGATGCCTTTTGGTTTGAAAAATGCAGGTGCTACCTACCAACGATTAGTGGACAAAGCCTTCCACAAGCAGATAGGTAGGAATCTGGAGGCATACGTAGATGATATGGTCATCAAGAGTAGATCGGGGGAGGATATGCTCTCCGAATTAAGGAAACCTTCGACCAGCTTCGCGCCATCAACATGAAATTAAATCCCAAAAAGTGTTCCTTCGGTGTGGAAGAAGGACAATTTTTGGGGCATCTGATCACCAAGCAAGGTATTAAGGCCAATCCTTCGAAGGTCAAGGCCATCACGGATTTGCAGCCTCCTAAGTCCCTAAAGGAAGTGCAAAGTCTTAACAGAAAACTAGCAGCCCTCAGCAGGTTCTTTGTGACAACTCGCAATTTCAAGTCATTTCTCAAGTTTCACTATTTCAACATTTATCGTAAACTAGGTTTACGTGTTCCAAATTCGCGTAACCTTAATGGTTTAGCGGCGAATTCATGATCATATCATCACGAACATTTCATATGGACTAAGTGTAGTCTACATTTCATTAGCATCATTTGCATCATATTAGTTCATTCATGGCATTGCAATTCACATTAAACGCGTGAATTTTATATTAAATAAACGTTATCGCGTGAGTTATTATTTTAAAAATTTAATCCGTTACTTCCAAAAATGATCCCGATATATTTTTATACTTACATTAGTTTATAAAAACTATATTTTTAGTTTTCCTAGTGTTTTGAATTTATTTCGTATATAAATCGTTGAATTTATAATATTACGACGTTTTTATAAAAAATTACTCGATAATTATTTTATCACTCAAATTTCACAAGGAATGTATTTTTACAATTTTTATTATCTCATTACATTCTACTTTGGTCTATTAAAAATCTCTTTTACCTAATGTACACATTACCTTGCAAGTTACAATTATCTACACAACATTTTACTTACATTTTCTTACAACTTCACAAGTTTATACACAAGTTTATAAAAAAAAATATATATATAATTTTTACATATCCCTTCCCCCTTGGCCGACCAAGGGGGAGGTGATATTAAATGAGGGATGGTCTTTGATTGCATAGATGTTTACACAACTTAAAAGTCTAACTTACACATTCATTTTCTCATACATGTATCTTAATAATTCAAGTGAAGAAAAATCTTTTCTCTCCTTTGTTTCTTCTCCATAAAACCGGTTCATCATCAAGATTTAGCAAGGGATCAAAAATTTTGCAAGTTCAAGCATAATCACAATCTAGATAATACTCTTTATAAGGTTTTGAAATAAAAACCAAGAGTGTTTAAGTTTAACCTTGTTCCTTGCACCTCATCATATTAACTAGTAAGCATGTTTCTTTCATTTTTCATGTTTCCTTATCATCTCATATGTATCTTTTCATTTTTGGAGCAAGCATGCATGATTTGTGTTGTTTATACCATTTTACATGATTTTTAGATATATATATATATATATATATAAAGTCATCCTATAATTATCCCCTTGGTATACTTTGGTCTTGATGATGTCTAGGAACCCATGACACCCTAAGAAGGTGTATGGTAGGATTAGATTAGCTTTGGAGTTGATTTGAAGGGATTAGAATAGGTTTAGTACGAGAAAAACTATTTTCGATAAGTATAAAAAGTGTTCTGTCCTTGTTTTTATTTTCTGGAAAATCCGACAGTAGGCACGACTTTTTGGCCTTGATATTTAGAAAATATACTTTAAAACGAATCCGTGGCCGCTTGAACGGATAAAAACGGAGTTATAACGAAGAAGTTATGGATTTTACAAGTTTGGCGACGAAAAATATATTTTTCAGAAATTTCAGCAAACTATTTTTATCTTGTACGGGTCAAAAACGAGCCTTAAGCTTTACAAATTATTTCGACTTATCAAAAATCTATTAGTATACTTTGATACGAAGCTAAGGACGTATTATACGTAGAAAACGGATTTGAAACGACAAAGATATGCACGTTTTCATAAAAATTGCCGTAACTATTATTTTCTGAAAAACTATATTATTTTACGAGACAAGTGTTACGGTAGCTGAAATGTCCATGTTGAGGGCTGTTTTTAACCATGATGTGGAACTTTTTGGAACGAAATGTCTTCTAGTAAAATCAAGATCACCGAGCATATTTTTCAAAACAATTAACCGTTTGTATAGCGGAGTTGTAATAAATTATTTACGGACGTTTAAACTTTGCCGAAACTCACTTTTTACACAACAATTAGACAAAATCACTATCTTTAACCCTTATTATCTTTATGATCGAGACCTTTATGTCGAAAACTCCTGAACTGAAACTTCTAGATTTTGATACAAACTTTCCAAAACCGTTGAGTTCGTTTCCTAACGTGCAACGTACACCATTTTACGACTAGTTTTTCGGAGCCATTTTTGTCATTTTCAAGAAATTTCCGACGACATTGTTTTGCGACGAAAAGTGCTAATTTCACTATAAATCATTATAAAACCATTGTAGGATGACATTTTGACGTAAATACTTGTAAAGTGATTTAAGAATGGTCAAGACGTCAAAAGAGTATTTTTCGACGATAAGTAATATCTTTCAAAACTCGCAAATGGTATAAATAACATACGAAATGCATGCATAACATTACATTGCAACTCATTACGTATCATATCATTCATAATAGGTCATTTTCGAGATTCACGCTACATTTCAGTGTATCCACTTTTGCCATCGCATTATTGTCCAAGTGAGTCATAGCCCCACTTTTTCTCGTTTTAATTATTTATGAAACTCTTTGGGGGAGATGCATGCTCAATAATTTTTATTACATTCATGACTATTTGCAAATTATATGTTTATCCGAACTAAATGTTTAGTCATGCGAAGTAGTAGTATTGCCATACTTAGAAATTCCATATCATAATCCTTGGACTAATGGTCTTGGTATAATCATTGAGCTAATGGTCTTGGTATATTCATTGAGCTAATGGTCTTGGTATATTCATTGAGCTAATGGTCTTGGTATAATCAGTGAACTAATGGTCTTGGTAGAATCATTGAACTAATGGTCTTGGTACAATCCTGAGCTAATGGTCAAGGAACGAGATGAAACCGTACGAATTAGGTGTTATATTAAGTAACTGTGGATACATTAAGTTAGGCACTATTTTGTGAATTCATTTGACGATGTGGGCTTGAACATAAACTATATTACACTTTGGCAATGGGTTGTGAATACACAGGTTGCAAGTTTTGTATGGGCGGAACTTGGAACTGAGTGGATTTACAAAGCCTTTGCTGCATAAACGATTTTTGAAAGGCTTTACATTTCAATACAAACCCTATGAACTCACTCAACCTTTGTGTTGACACTTTTTAGCATGTTTTTATCTCAGGTATCTAAGGCATACACTTCATGGCATGCATGTGGACACATCTTAGAGTCGCGGTGACGACGCGTCTCACTTGGGTTTTACATACTTTAAAACATCGTTTGAATTGTAACAAACTTATTTCCGCACAAGTTGATTTTCTTATGGGACCTATACTTTGTAAACTCTGATTGTTTTATTAAATCAAATGATGTATTTTCCAAACGACACTTTAGGTCGTTCAATATATCTGTAACTGTGATGCTATGACAGTCAATCCCCAGGAATTCCATTCCGCTGCAAAATAGGTAATTTGGGGGTGTGACATTCTTATCGAAGGGTGCAGACAGATCTTTGCCGTTCTTTAAAACGCTCAAAGGATGCACGGACAAAAAGACGTTCCAGTGGAGCATAGATGCAGAAGCAGCCTTCCAAAAGCTCAAGGATTTCATGGCTATTCTACCTATACTTACAACCCCAATCAAAGGCGAAGTGTTATTCATGTATATCGCAGCCTCCTTCGAAAGCATCAGCGCTGTGTTATTGGCAGAAAAGGAGAAGAAGCAAATCCCTATCTACTTCGTTAGTAGGGTTCTACAGGGAGCTGAGCTAAATTATCCAGCATTGGAGAAGCTAATTTTGGCCTTGGTCAATGCTGCGAGACGTCTTCGAATTCAAGCTCACCCCATAACTGTACTTACTGACAAGCCAATTAAGCAGATACTTTCGAAGCCAGAGAAATCTGGAAGGATAGCTAAATGGGCTATCGAGCTAGGAGAGCATGATATTGAATACAAGGGCAGAAACTCGGTCAAAGGGCAAATATTGGCAGACTTTTTAGCAGAAACACCCTCCGAACCGAAACATGACACAAAGGTTGTTGAAAAGAAGCCTGATAAGGCAATCGAAGGGTGGAAACTTTATACTGACGGAGCCTCCAGCTCCGACGGTTCGGGCGCAGGTCTCATGCTTGTTGATCCCAAAGGGAAGGAGTATACTTACGCACTCCGTTTTGAATTCGACGCTACGAACAATGAAGCGGAGTACGAAGCCTTGCTAGCAGGCCTCCGACTGGCCAAAGACATGGAGGTAGAAGACTTGGCTATCTTCATTGATTCACAGCTCGTAGCCAATCAGATAAAAGGCTCCTACGAGGCAAGGTAACCTGTGATCAAGCTATACCTGGATAAAGCCAAAGAAATGCTCGAAGGGTTCGTATCCTACAACATAGAGCATGTTTGGAGAAACCAAAACAAGAAAGCGGATGCCCTTAGCAAACTGGCATCAATGGCATTTGCTCATTTAACTAAAGAAGTTCTGGTCGAAGTGTTGGCAGATAGGTCCATTGTCCGAAAGGAAGTGTCTGACGTGATACAAGAGGAAGACTCAAATTGGATGACTCAAATTAGAGAGTACCTAATAAGTGGTATATTGTCGGAGGATCAGAAATTAGCTCGAAAGGTTCGCATCAAAGCACCACAGTATAGGATCATGGGGAACTACTTATACCGAAGGTCTTTTCTTTCCCCATGGCTACGTTGTGTAGGGCCTAGGCAAGCCGCCAAAATCATTCAAGAAGTACATGAAGGATCCTGCGGGCTTCACGCAGGACCCCGCTCTGTTGTTTCTAAAATCATGAGGGTTGGGTATTATTGGCCTTCGATGCACAGGGACGCCGTTGACATCATTCAGAAATGTGAAGGCTGTCAAATTCACTCAAGGGTTCCAAGGCTACCAAAACAAGATATGACCTCTGTAACCTCTGCATGGCCCTTCAGCCAATGAGGGATAGATATTGTAGGTCCTCTGCCAGTTGGTCCAGGAGGAGTAAAGTTCTTGGTCGTAGCCATCGACTATTTCACTAAATGGGTGGAAGCAAAACCTTTGGCATCCACCACAGGAAGGCACATGGAAAAGTTCGTATGGGAGCATATTATCTGTCGGTTCGGAATACGTCACATCATCATTTCAGATAATGGGAAGCAGTTCGCGAAAGGGGTATTCCCAGTGTTTTGCAGAGGCCTAAATATCAAACAATCCTTCACTTCCGTCTACCATCCTCAAGGTAACGGACAAGTGGAAGTTACCAACAGAGACATCATAGAAGGAATAGAACGAAGGCTGAGTTACAGTCATCACGGTTGGGTAGATGAACTACCTCAAGTACTTTGTGCTCACAGAACGCATACAAAGTCAAGTCATGGGGAGACACCTTTTAGCTTGACATATGGCACGGAAGCTGTCATCCCTTCAGAAGTAAGTGTCGAAACAGAAAGAGTCATAAACTTCGAGGCTGCAGACAACGAAGAAAGGCTCCGCAGCAACCTAGACCTACTCGAAGAACGAAGGGAAATAGCCTTAATCCGGGAGGCTATCCATAAGCACAAAATTGAAAGATACTACAACAGTCGGGTTCGGCCTTCGATCTTCAAACCGGGGGAATACGTCCTTCGACTCAACAGCGCAAGTAAAGCTGAGTACCAGGGTAAACTAGGACCTACATGGGAAGAGCCCTACGTTGTTAAGGAAGCATATGGCAATGGAGCCTACAAGCTAGAAACCCTGGATGGAGACGTTATTGATAGAACCTGGAATGGCACTAACCTTCGTAAGTTCTACGTATGAAACTTACAATGTCTAAGGACATTCTCTATTTTGCTTTCAATCAATGTATTTGCATTCTTCTCACTTGGGGAAAGAAGCATTAATGGTAGGCGTCTAGTATTCATTTCTTAAAATGATGTAATCCTCCCTACCCACTTAATGATAATAACACATTTCCCTCAAATCTCTTGTTTCGTTCAATACAACAAAGATTTGCCCACCAAGTCGCTTTATAAGTTTCAATGTCGAAGGGATGTACAAAGACTACATAACATGTCTTGCTCATATGCATAACATCCATTTCAACTTCACATTAACTTTCCTATATGGCCTTAAGGTATTTTAAGCCTTTCGCTGCCCAAAGGATCAAGACGGAGTGGGTCGTGACCCTCTGTATGCAGTTAAATTATACGATTGCTAATATTCCTGATGAAGTAACTACACACAATGAGGCTATGCATCTACCATACGCCTTAGGTTGTAAAAAATAGTTTTTACGCTAGTAAAAATAAAAAGAGAAGAATCACACATGGCAAAATTCGAAGCCCTAGTGGCTTCAATGTAGATTACTGACTAGTCTAACTAGTCTAAAACAGGCCGTAGCCTTAACGATTCAACAAAATAAAATATTGTCTTAGGCCGTAGCCTACATTACACATACCACATGTTAATTGTTTCATCAAGCACGAAGCCTGGAAAGGAACACAGACAATTGTTTTAAAACAGGGTACACACCACCCTGGGGATCAAATTACAACCACATGGTTGCCTTCATCAAACCTTGGAATGAGTGGGATCAGCTGAACCTGGAGAGGGAACCTTGGGTGATGGTGTCTTCTTGGAGGAAGATGGAGGCTAGAATGTCCTTGGCTTCTTGGCCAGCAGGTCCTCAATTGAGGCCGCTGGGTCCTTCGTCACATCTGCAAGGAAAGGGAACTCTAAGGCAGTTAATTGATTACCTGCATTATCATACTCTTTTTCATGAGTTGCCCTGTAGTAAGGAACTTTTTCCAGAATCACCGGTTCCCCAGTCTTGGCTATCTCCTCCAAAGTGGTACACTTACCATGGAAAATGGCAGCATTCACCACATTCCCAATGGAAATCCCCACATCATCGCTATGGTAAAGTTCCATAGCAACATAGGGGATCACCATGGTTACCAGGTCCACCCTGTCCTTCTTCAGCATTTTCAGACGAAGGTTTAACCCATCCACCTTTTCTCGGAGCTTGATCTCTTGGTCCAGCAACTTCGCCCTTTCTTGTTCGAGGCCTCCACACTTGGATGAAAGAACAGATATCTGCTCCTTATAACCAACGACCATTGAGCCTTCGACAGTTAGCCTGCTGCATTCAGCCTCGCTCGTTACCAGCTGACCTTTGAGCTTTTCATTCTCAGCTCTGAGATCTTGCACCAAGGGATTCTTGTCAAAATCCTCCAAGGCATCTTCACACTTCTTCTCCAGGTCTGCATACTTTTGATCCCTAGCCTTCTCCCTTCTCAGCATAACATCCATTTCTTCTCGAGCTTTTGAGACAGCACAGAGCAGTTCCCTTGTCCTAGCATTGAGCTGATTGTCTAGCATGCACTGGCGGCTATAGCTTTTGTCATGAAGGTCGCAGAGCCTTTCTATGTACATGTTATCCATCACCCATTTCCACTTGGGTAGGATTACATTACTCACGAGTTGGTGACAAGATAGGGGAGAAGGAAGTTCTTTCGTATCAGGAAGTCCTGCATCATATATAAATGTGTTAACATATTATTACTGGTATTTAATTTTTTGTATGAAACATTACCATGAATATCATCACCGCTGAGCCCTTCGATGGCTAGAAATACCACAGCCTTACCCTGGGCACTCTTTTACCGGGTAGTTTGAGAGGGAGGAGTAGGTAGGATAAGCTTCCTCTTCGAATCAGACTTCACAGCTTTAGCACTGCCACCTTTCCTGCTTCGGACCCTCTCACCTATGCTGGAGGGTCCTACGATGGCCAGCTGTCCTTCGGAGACTGGTTCGTCAGAGTCAGCAACGTTCTCCACAAGTTGATCTTCTACATCTATGGGTTCCTTTGACGGAGGAGCAGATGATACAGGCTCGATGGGCTGTGCGTCCACATCATTGTTGTTTATAGAGACTGATGGGGAGCCCACACCATAGCTTGTCTCTTGGGGATTCTTTGGAAGGAAGCTTACCTCCTTTGCACCACCAGCTACAACAAAGTTCCTGAACGACATCTCTGCACAAAGAAGCAAATAAGATAAATATCAAAAAGATAAGTTTTTATTTTTATCAAAAAGTACATACTTTCTCCATCACAAATAATTTCAGGTACCAAAGGAGACCCCTCCCATCTTTCAGCAATGCCAGCCATGAAGAGGATTGGCTCAGGGAATGTTTGGCAGTCAGCTGGATGACGAGCCAAATGCTGATACAAAGGGTTTCTTCTCACAGTATAGGGCAATGGATCATTGAATCTTTTCTCATCATATTGAAAGTTTAGGTTTAACAATGCAGAGTATGCTGGAGGGATAATGGTATTTTGGATATAAAAGAATTTGCCTTTCCAGTTCCTTATGTTCGTAAAAGGTCTATCTATCAGAATGGGCACATCCCTTTCACCCCTTTTGGCTAAGGTCAACCAATCTCCTCCCGGGTATAGATTCAGAAAACCCCTAAGCACAGTCAAGGATGGTTCGAACCCATAAGCTTTGCACATAACAATGTATTTCGTAAGCTTGGCTAGGCCAAAAGGGTTGAACCTAGAAATGTGTACCTCATAATACCGGAGGAATTCTAAGATCAAAGGATGCAAAGGTATCCTAAGGTTGGAAGTGGTGAACGCATGGGTATACAGGCCTACATAATTCTCAGGGGCATCAAATATCCCTTGATTTTTACTCGGTAGCATGATTTTATGTTCCTTTGGAATGGGGTAATCAGTGAGGAACACTTTAAGCTCCTCCCTGGTTAGTGTGCAACATTGTTGTTTTATCACAAATTTTTTATTGGTAGACATGGAGCCTGTGAAAACGTAGAGGGGGGGGGGGGTGAATACGTTACCGTTTAAAAACGTTAGATCTTTAGTATCAAATCGTTTATGAAGCTTGTTATAATATGAAAGTATCAATTATTGTTTGTAACTAATATAAAGCATAGTAAACCAAGTTGTCACACAAGCATAAACATCAAACCACATCACAAGCAATTATAAAAGTAAAGAGATAAAGAAAGGAAAGTGCAAACCGAACACGAGGATTTATAGTGGTTCGGTCACGGATCTCCTTTCCGCCCTACTCCACTCCCCGAGTACCCAACTCGAGAGTTACTTCACTAAATCAACAAGCTCCCTTCTCGGCGGAGAAAACCTTACAATCGTCGCTTACACTTTTTCCGGTACAAAGCTAAATACCGGGTTCTAGTTCGAGGTAGAACCAACCTAACGTCGCCTATACAATATTTCCGACACTAAGCTAGATGTCGAGTTCTTTTCAAGGGTACAACCACTCCCACTATGTTTTATGACCCAACATAACAAACCTTGTGTTTTATGGTACAAACACATAAACCATCTAATCTAGTTTGGTGAAAGTGTTGTGATGATGCAATGATGTTTACAATGATGATCCATGACATAAATGTCTAATGGATATGAATAACTAATCTAAATGATCTTCTTAAATAAGAAGTCTTCAATCAATGAGGATATCAAGAGATCTTGAATCTTCATATGTTGATATGCTTTGGTGAATGAGGATGGCTAGATCTCCAAGCTTTCCTTGGTTGATCAAAATGTAAAGTATGCTTACAACAAAGATGAATGTTAGAAGCATTATGATCATGTGATGATATGGGTGATTAATGTATGTTACTACATGGTTATCTATAGATCTAAAAGATGAAAGAAAGATAGAAAGAATGTGTGTTGGAAGGGATGATTGAAATGAGAAGACAATGGGCTCTATTTATAGCCAAAAATGTAATCTAAAAAATAATACTTTATTGGATTTGATATCTTAGAATATCTTTCAAGATCTTTCAAATCTAACCAAATATTGACCAAATCTTCTAAAGATATGATGATGCATGAAGTGATGTGAAATTGTATTTTCATTTAGATTAAAATGTTCATGAAAATAAACTTGTAAAATGTATTATGTAACTAGTTTATAAAAAGTCTAATTGCCTTTTATAAAATAAAATATCTAGTTAGGTGCTTGTCAAAATAATATATATTTTGTCAAGTGTAAGTAAACTTTAGTACTTGTATTAATATTATAGTTAGTTTACTTGTACAAATAAAAGTATATATTTGTTAGACATTTTACAAAAGAAGTATTTGTATAAAATACTTGTGAATGCAAAATGTAAAATGAGGTTCGAAATAGAATGATTAACCTATTAAAATACTTAATGACTCTAAACGTATTTTAAACATTCTAAATGATTTGTTAATGGGTTTGATCATAATGCCACATAACAAACATGTACGAACCTGTGTTGTAACATACGAGGACTTGAGACATCGAGAGGTGTTGAATGTATATTGAGACAAATGTAATTACAAGTAACTTGTACATTTTACGTTATGTATTACAAGTTACATGTTTGTCATCAATCAAAACAAACGAGACTGTATAGATTAAATATCGTAATATTTGCACTAACAATCTCCCCCTTTTTGATGATGACAAAGATATGTAAACGTAATAGAAAGTAAAATGTAAAAAGTTACTTGTATCCTTACTACCTTTACATTACCTTCTCCGTTTACACTCTTCTCCCCCTTTTGTCGAAACAAAAAGGGCGTGTCCTTGGAGTTTAACTTAATTTCTCCCCAAAAAGGCGAGCTTGCATCATCCCTAGTGAAGTTAAACCATCCACTTCAATCCGTCCCTTGTTTGGTAGCGGATCCATGGATCAAATAAAGAGGCTTAACCTACATCAAGGTTAGTTTTATGCAACAAAAATTATGAGAAATATATGAAAAAGAAAAATGCATAGCAATGTTAGCCTATTTTCTCCACTGTTTATCGAAGCACAAATGCTTGTTTGAAAAGTGAGAATGATGCTAAATGCGTGCATGCTCCCCCTTGACGGTTGCTCCCCCTTGTTTGAGGCGTCAGGGTATGATTAAAAACCTAAAAAACAAATATTAGTGCAAAACTATATTCGTCATTGGACGAGTAAGTGTTATACAACAAAGTGTGTATAAGATGCATTCAGTAAATTCTTGACGGAAGCTCCCCTTACTCTAGGGCGTCAAGATGAACCTTCAAAATAAATATTAGTATAATAGAAGCTTTGTCTTTAGACAAATATGTCATATACAACCAAGTGTATAGACGATGCAATATGAGTGCTTAAAGGATATTCCTCCTTGTTCTAGGGTGTCAAGAAGCACCTAAAATAAGAAAAATAATTGATGCAAACTTCATCCTTAGATGAGTAAGTTATATACAATCGAGTGTATATGATGATGAACCTACAATGAAAAACATTAGTGCAATATATTTCATCTTTTTCACAAAGAAAAATAAGATGTATATATGTGATAAATGATATAATCAAAGATCTCATGAAGTGTAGTCTCCTAATTACAATCATAAGAAAAGTGAGAATATAATATGATAAAAGCCTACAAAATAGTTCCTAGAAAGAAGATATGAAGTCTTCCACCGGGTGTGCCACTAGTGGTGCTAGTGTTGGTGTCGGTTTACTAGTAGGATTCATGTGGTGATGGTAGATGACTCGAAATTTACAAAAGCAAGTTTTCGCTAATCCATGGTGGTGATGATTAGTGAAAGTGGTGATGGAAGGTGGTGGTGATTAGGTAGGAAGCTATTAAGGAGTTAGAAACTCGTATGTATAAAAAATATGGATTTATGCAATCCTTTCGTCATGTCAAGTGACCAAAGCTAAGAGGAAAAAAATATATGAATGGACATTGCATTTCAATGATGCATAAGGGTTATGATTTGAATGATTTATTGATGCTAACAACCTATTGTTATGAGCAAGTTCTCATATGCTTCAACCCAAGAATAATCAATAATGCGTTCTATCTAAGAATATATAAAAGTGATAACATGAAGATAAATTCGTTCATTGATTGACACGAATTATAAAAATGACCTATTCTAGGTGACAATGGGAAATGTAGTATTAGCATGGTTTTGACCGACATGGATGATTATCACTTTGAAAAGAAGTGAAGACAATATGGAAAATACTAATAATAATAATGAGTACCTATATGAGGATGAGAATGACATCATATAAGTGAGAGTTGGATGGACCAACGTGTTGGAAATGACTGTTTTGATTAATATATCGTTTGCACTGACAATGAGATGCATGATATATGTCAAGCGAGAAAAGGATAAGATCCTATGATGGTGTTCTAGATAGTGAAGTTGTAAGGTGCTAGTTTAAGGAAAATCCTAGATTCGTTGATTGTGGAGATGAAGAAGTTTGTAAAACACATGATGTGTTTTTCACTTGATGAGGTATTGGTGCAAACTTGTGATATAAGGATTAAAAAGGTAGAACTAGTTGTGGTTTCGTGAACCGGTTTTAGCTAAGTGGTGTTTGCCTATGTGTTGGTATTTTAGAGTCTAAGAATAAGGTTAAAAGAGGTTGAACTAGTTGTGGTTTCATGAACCGGTTTCAGCTAAGTGGTGTTTGCCTATGTGTTGGTATTTTAGAGTCTAAGAGACATAAAATTTGACAAAAGACAATTATGTGAATGGATTTCTCTCCCCCTTAATTGGTGGACATCCAACATAATGTGTAATGTATCAAATAAGGAATGACAACAAAGTGTTTAGGAGGTTATTCGGGTTAACGAAAGAGATGAGCTTAGTGATGTTTTTCTGGATGATGGTTAGCATACAATGAACTTCATCCTTAAAGTCACGTACCTCTTCTCGATTAATACGAGATGATCGTATGATGAGGCATGTGGTTTCCTAATAGGAAGTGAAGAGGATTAGAGTATTGTTATAACTAAATAATGATGGAGGTGATTTTTGGAGAGCGGAAGCAAAAAATGAGATTTGGAAAGAGGTCGGTTGAAATACAAAAATGCAAAGCCAACCCGCTAGAACTTAATTTTATATGCTTTTAAACTATATGCAAGTGTAGGGGTCCCATAAAGCATGTTACTAATCTATGTAGCAATAAAGGGGATTATGCAAAATGAGCATATAAAAGTTAAAACCAAGTGAGATAACAAATAATTTGTTATCGACCTACAAAACAAGTTTGTTAGTGACAAAAGATGTTAACATGATAGAAATCAAATGATAACATATTATATAAGCAAAAACAACACATTGTACTTAGTAGACAAGAAATCACCACATAAGATAGCATCAAAACAATCATATTATGCAAGAATACAACTTTATTCAAGACATTTCATTATGAGATTGTTTTGTCGTTAGACTTAGACACTTAAGCATACTTGGATATACAAAACTATGTGATTAATTTGTAAGATAAAAAGGCTTCTAAAAGTTTGTCATACCAAAAGCACTTTGACAGATTATATGTGCCCATGTAGCAAACAAATAGTGTGACAAGAAGCAAAAGAAACAAAATGAAAGATTCATGCAAGCCATGTTTAAGACATAACAATTTGGAGCATGTATCATTTGAATCGTACTACACATAGATATAATGAATGCCAACTAATAGCTTTCAAACACAAACTTATCATATCAGAATTATCACGTATCAAAATGACATATTATGATTTCATAAGTAACATGTTAATCATGCTAAAATTAATTTAAAAGTAAGTATCATGCAAATAAAGTTTTAGGTTTAAACGTTTAGTAGCATGAAACAAGAATACAAGCATTATAAAGATAAAACCGTACTAAGGTTTACACATTCGACTAGTTATCAAACACTAAGATAATGTCAAATCAACTTATCGTATTAAACAAGAACATGTAATCAACACATGTAAGTGCAATGCAAGTGGTTTTAAAAGAAAAGTCATGTATACTACTTGTTTGATTAGTATTCCTAAGGCGAGGCAAACTATCAATGTTTTAACACTTACTTTAGGCAAGTATAGGAATACAAATTTTTCAAGTTGGAGAATGAATATGAGACTATTACTAGCGGTGCTCAATTAAGGCTAAACACGACCATTTTTACGGGTGATTCCACATACCCAACTTCTCTCCAGGAAGCAATTCAACCGTTAGGTCAAATTGAGTTTCTAGTGCAATAGATTCTCCAGTAATCATTCTCATGTTAGAAAGATGGGAACTCCTACTTTTGCCTATTAAAGTGTATAAAAGATGATAGTTTACCAATACTTGGCTTAATGTGACACAACTAATATGCAATATAACCAAGGAGATGAAGATGTCATGTTATACACATGAATTTTAACAATGGTGTGTTTGATAAACAATGTGTTTTAATCTTGTGTTTAGAATCGAAAGTTGTTCAAATTACACAGCTAATTGTATGATCTAATGGATGACATCTTGTACTTTAAATGTGAATTGATCATCTAAGACTAGAGAATGGAATATGTTAAACTAAGAACGTTCTCAAGAAAGCTCTTTGGAACATTATTTAACAAGAATCTAAGTAAGGTTACCAACTTCAATAGATCTTGTGTATGCTCTAAAATTGTGTAGTTTTAACCTTGGATGTGCACTCGGTTTGAGCAAGGTTAGGTTATGATGTACGCTTGAAAGGAAATAGATACAAATAGTATCTTTCAACAAATGAGATTATCCCATGGGATAAAGTTATCATGCTTATGAAAACAAGTATGACAAGATGAATTGGATATGCTAGTTCACAGAACTTGTAGATGTTTGTTTCAAGATCATTTAGCCAATGAGGTGTAATGAAATCTCTTGTAGCACAACTATTTATGTCGCAAGAGTGATGCATAGGATATACAATATCCTTTTAACAAAATGAAAGCTTAACGCATGAATCTTAGTCATAATGTTCTTCAAAACATCATGTTTTCCTAAATGAAGATATGAAGCCAAAGTGTTTGAATCGGATAGTCCCATCTAAATAAACTTGGTCTCAAGATTATATTCACTAGATGATGACAAGAGGAATTCACTCGAGTTTCTTATGTATACTCCTCAAGATTCATTGTTGCTTGGGGTGTATGATGTTGGCTTTGAGATTGCATTTTAACATATGTTGTTAAAATGTTGATTTGAAGTTTAACGATATTTATGCAAAAGTTTATCGACAAAGTATTACTAATACTTTGATAATTTGTGAAGGTAGTACTACTTATACCTAGTGGACATTGACAACAATTACCAAGAGCACCATGCTTATTTGATAGTTGAGGTTCTAGCCATAATGAATTATCTAAGTCCTTATATATGGGAAAGGATGGTTGAGTTTGTTCAAACGTGCATTTGATTCAGTACAAGTGTTGGACACAAAGGCTTTTTGGGCAATACACTCAACGAATTCAATTGATGGTAAGGATGGTGGATTGGTTGATCTAGATGGTATGTCTTCTAGTGTGTCTAAATAAGGATGTGGTGATGTAGGGGTTTGTTGTGCTATGGGAGTACTTAGGTTGATTATTTGTCCATAGACTTTGAACACAAAGAAGTACGGATACTAATTCTTATGGTTCATTGGTTGCTACAACTAGTGGGTGAAGTGCTTGAAGTTTTGGTCATGTCTATGAATCTTAGGGGCTGAGGTATAGGTTCACCTTGAAAGGGGACGTTTGATTTAAAGGATGCTCTTGGAAGATCATGAGCAATACGCTTAATGGTGCCAAAAGATGGAAGAGGGATAGTAGGTGTCAAAGAGGGATAAGTGGCACAATGGGTTGTTTGTTTTGGATAAGTGTTTCAACATGTGTTGTTAAAATACTTGGGTGTTGATTTTTTCGGATATGACTTTTAATGACTACAATCGTAAGTCGCATATACTTGAATATTTCAGATGAAATACTTAAGTTGTCAATCCTAATTTGTTGAGATTATAAAGCTTAGATTGAACTCAAGGATAACAAGATTTGATAGTATGTCTTTAACATATGTGTGAGTTATGACTCTATGTAGATACTTATCGTCTTGAAGGATGACACATTATTTTCATGTTAACCAAGTGAGGCAACACATGTAGATACAAAACAATATCTATAGTCATATGTTAGACTTGTGTATGATATCTTTGCAAATAATGAGTCCAGATTTGTTAGTCTCGGTAAGTCATCTAAGTCATCCGCAAACGGGTGAGGAGATGTTGGTGGTGTTGCACAAAGTACAAGTTTTGGAGACTTTGGTTGTGAAGGTGTTTTTGATGGTTGTAAAGTAGTCATAATGATGGGTGATTTTGGTGGTGGAGTTGGAGTACCTAAGTTTAGAAAGTTCACATCTTGAATGGGTGATGAGATGTTGAGAGGTAATGAGTCTGAGGATGAAGAGTTCAAGTTAATGAAGCCACAAGATCAAATGCTAATCCTAGTGGTTTTTCTTAAGTGAATTATTTGAGGTTGAGGATTTAGTCATTTTGACTTTGCTTTAAGAAATGCTAAGCTTAAGGAAAAGTAACAATGAAGGTGTGAAAAAGACCATCTTGAATGTGTCGATTTATGGAACTAAGGATTCATGGATTTGATGTTAATCCATACAAAGATGGTAGTTTCTAATGAGATGGAAGTGTCCAAGATCATGTCAAACATCCTAAGTTAAACCATTGAGGATGTGTTGAGTGAGGTATGAAAGATATGCATTAACAACTATCCTAGAAGCGAAATTTGGCAAATTAGATTACGGGATTTATTAAAATTAAACAACTTACCTGTAGAATCCACGGCTCCAATTTTTTGCACAGGCGGAACCCTTAATTTGGTGCCGCCTGGTCCGCCTGTACAGGAATGGCGGTACCAAAATGCATAACAGACGGTACCAACATTTTGGTGCCGTCTGATCCGTGGACATCAGAAAAGTTCACAGACCCATTTTCTAGGTGTCGGGGAGTTTTCCGAAACCTGAAATTTTGCTTAAAACATGTGACATTAATTACTTCTAGTTAGGAAAAGTCGATAACACATATACAAACATAGTGGAGCACAGACTTTGACTAAGGGCTAACGATTTTCACATAAAAGTGAAAATGGGTAAAATTTGATAACACACTTGTGCTATCCACCTGCATAAACCGGTTAGCATACAACATTGTTTTAAGTCATATTATCATCCTACAAAGTAAAAACAAGTAAATTACATCATACAATATTGTTTTTGTCCTTGTACCAAACACTCTCTTAAAACCTCCATTTTTCAAAATACTTGACTAATTTACTTAGTACTCATTGCTAAGCGAGTCATGACATTTCATAAGTTATGCGAGATGTTAGTATAACCTATGCAAAGGAAGTGATCTAAGTCTATAAGTGATGGTAAAACAAATTTCCAACTAAGTGCACAAAATCTAGCAAATGGCCTATTGTGCATAAACAAGAAATCGTCAAGCAAGCGAATAAATAACATGGCAAGATTGACACTTATATTATGCAAACAAACAAGTGTAAACAACAATTTGAAAATAAGCAAGCAACATATATGCAAACAACATAAACAAGTGGTCATTTAGCATAGCATAACAAGAAAAACATTTTTCGTCATTTATCGTTTAAATGTGATGATGTTACCAAGCTTGATTAGTTTTCTTTAAACATATTACATAATTATTTAGCTTCAAAATAAATTATATCAATGTTCTAAGAATACCATCTTAAATTGTTTGACTCAAAATTTTGAGTTTTTATGTTAAAGCGAAACTTAATATCTTGGACATACTCGTAGTATTTGGTCTATTTCACTTATTTAAAATTAGAATCAGGTCATGAGAGTTGTTTTAAATGAAAGTAGACTCAATTCCCTTTAAAATGATAGGTGGCTCGACTCCTACGGACTTACGGTTAATAAGTTATGAATTTTTTAAGTTGGCCAAAAAACTGCGTACTGTGCAGACCAAGGAACTAAAATGTAACAAGGAAGGATCCCTTTTTTTGGTACCGCCCAGTCCGTGGCCTTCACAGAATGTCACAGAATGTTGAAAAATGTACTTACTCATAGCGAAAAAGTGTAGGACTTACTAGATTTGATAGAAAAAATATAACACACATATTTTGTTTATTATTTTTTCTAATATGACTTATCTAAACATTTAACAATAAAATTTATAAGTATAATTAGCAAAACCTTTTTCATATTATATTTCGCTTCAATGATAATTTGATACATGGATCGTGCTCCATTTTAAAAACCATTTGTTTTGAAAATAAGAGCTACGAGGCTCTGATACCAATTGTGAAAACGTAGAGGGGGGGGTGAATACGTTACCGTTTAAAAACGTTAGATCTTTAGTATCAAATCGTTTATGAAGCTTGTTATAATATGAAAGTATCAATTATTGTTTGTAACTAATATAAAGCATAGTAAACCAAGTTGTCACACAAGCATAAACATCAAACCACATCACAAGCAATTATAAAAGTAAAGAGATAAAGAAAGGAAAGTGCAAACCGAACACGAGGATTTATAGTGGTTCGGTCACGGATCTCCTTTCCGCCCTACTCCACTCCCCGAGTACCCAACTCGAGAGTTACTTCACTAAATCAACAAGCTCCCTTCTCGGCGGAGAAAACCTTACAATCGTCGCTTACACTTTTTCCGGTACAAAGCTAAATACCGGGTTCTAGTTCGAGGTAGAACCAACCTAACGTCGCCTATACAATATTTCCGACACTAAGCTAGATGTCGAGTTCTTTTCAAGGGTACAACCACTCCCACTATGTTTTATGACCCAACATAACAAACCTTGTGTTTTATGGTACAAACACATAAACCATCTAATCTAGTTTGGTGAAAGTGTTGTGATGATGCAATGATGTTTACAATGATGATCCATGACATAAATGTCTAATGGATATGAATAACTAATCTAAATGATCTTCTTAAATAAGAAGTCTTCAATCAATGAGGATATCAAGAGATCTTGAATCTTCATATGTTGATATGCTTTGGTGAATGAGGATGGCTAGATCTCCAAGCTTTCCTTGGTTGATCAAAATGTAAAGTATGCTTACAACAAAGATGAATGTTAGAAGCATTATGATCATGTGATGATATGGGTGATTAATGTATGTTACTACATGGTTATCTATAGATCTAAAAGATGAAAGAAAGATAGAAAGAATGTGTGTTGGAAGGGGTGATTGAAATGAGAAGACAATGGGCTCTATTTATAGCCAAAAATGTAATCTAAAAAATAATACTTTATTGGATTTGATATCTTAGAATATCTTTCAAGATCTTTCAAATCTAACCAAATATTGACCAAATCTTCTAAAGATATGATGATGCATGAAGTGATGTGAAATTGTATTTTCATTTAGATTAAAATGTTCATGAAAATAAACTTGTAAAATGTATTATGTAACTAGTTTATAAAAAGTCTAATTGCCTTTTATAAAATAAAATATCTAGTTAGGTGCTTGTCAAAATAATATATATTTTGTCAAGTGTAAGTAAACTTTAGTACTTGTATTAATATTATAGTTAGTTTACTTGTACAAATAAAAGTATATATTTGTTAGACATTTTACAAAAGAAGTATTTGTATAAAATACTTGTGAATGCAAAATGTAAAATGAGGTTCGAAATAGAATGATTAACCTATTAAAATACTTAATGACTCTAAACGTATTTTAAACATTCTAAATGATTTGTTAATGGGTTTGATCATAATGCCACATAACAAACATGTACGAACCTGTGTTGTAACATACGAGGACTTGAGACATCGAGAGGTGTTGAATGTATATTGATACAAATGTAATTACAAGTAACTTGTACATTTTACGTTATGTATTACAAGTTACATGTTTGTCATCAATCAAAACAAACGAGACTGTATAGATTAAATATCGTAATATTTGCACTAACAGAGCCTTCTAAAGAACACAACAATGTATTTGAAATACAGAGAAAAAGGAGCACTTTACCTTGTTTGATCGAAGGCTTGATCGGAAGAGGTTTTGGTCGGTGAAAAACTTGGGCGAGAAATAAACTTTGTTAGGGTTTTACTGATTGTATACCCTATAAGGTGAGAAATCTCGGCCCTACACGTGTAATTACTTATCCCATAACCACCGGATTTCAAAACTCTTTTAAATTTTGAAAGGACGTTCTCTTTTACCGAGGAAAAGGGGTGGTTAAGATAATTAGTTGCATTAATTATGGTCAATATGAGCAAGACTTCTCATCTTCGTTCGTTGTTGTGACGAAAGGGAGGTTTCGTTCTTATTTCTGAGTCGTAAGCAATATTTCTTGTTCGTACATATCACTTTCGACTGGGGGGCTTGATGACGTACCCTCCGATTAGGTCGAAGGACCCCCTTTCGACCTTAGTCGAAATTGCATTACGAAGACCCAAGTCTTTCTTCATAAGTCATTGGTGGCGTAAAACCATTCATCATTGACATGGTTACCAGTTGAGAATCCGCCAGCCGAAGGCCTATGCCCTTCAGTGTCTTCCCTCATGTTCCCACTATGTCCTTAGCTTCCCCGCCAAGTTCGAGATAGTGGGGATGAAGCCCTAGCGGTTACCACAAATCAGGGGACGCCCCCATGATCTCCTAAACGTGTGCTAACACTCTTTAAGCTATTTTCATCACCTATAAATAGGTTGGACGAGTCATTTCAATGGTATGTTCACTCAACACAGTATTTCACATACATCATATTATTTACAACTCATATCACATACTTACTCACACGCCGAAGGTGGTTCGCAGGGCCCAACCCCTGCGCAATCACTTAACGAAGTGTCTACTATTTCTTATTGCAGATTGGCTACAAGTTTGGCGCAAGCATATCACCCCTCATACCCTTCGATCACCATCGAAGCCTGGTCGTACGAATTATTGTACAATCAATGAACAAATTAGTTTTTATGAAACATAAAAACAGAAGGTAAAGGTATTAGTTGTGGTAACTAGCCATAAGATTTTTCTTCGTGTATGAGGAAGTGTGAACAGCTAATGACAAAACATTATAAATGTGGTTCGAATTTCCGGTATATGACATTGCAGGTATTAGCCTAATCGGCTTCTAAATTATTTGTCAATATTGTATATTACTGTTATCTTTCTTGACATGTGTTTGTTTTTTATTTAGGGGGAGTCCGCGAAATTGACTGACAGATATTATGTGATTGTTGGCCTTCTTACTGCATCGCCCATTTTAATGAAGAAACAGAAGCTATATCAATTATGTCATGGACTAAGTAAACCTTCAACTGCCTTTCTTTTGCATATCATATTTATGGATGTTGAACACTATATAGTTATTGGATGCCCCTTATTGCAGAATGCAGAATATTGAGGTCAGTGGGGGACCACAAAGAAGAATGAATTGAAGAGTTGGAAGAACATGTCATAACATCAGATATCATATGGTGTATGAACTTCTTTACATTCCATAGTTTGTGGCTTTATGCAGTTTATTCGACTTAAAGGGATACTTACGCAGGCATGCTCTCAGTGACTCTGCACATTAATGCCATAGGTCCTTTACTGATAAGAGGCAAGACATCTATCGTGATCGTGTAATTGAGGTATATCTATTTTATTTATAAACTTTGATGGTTTTTATACGTGAAAACAAACTTTGTTGCCTCGGATTGATTTTTTTGACCAGCGTGAATCATTTCCCCCTTTTTTTAACCGGGTCAATATGAGTTGAGTTGGTCGGGTTAAGTAATATGTCAAAATGGTCTCCTAGACAAAATGCGTATATTCAGAATTATTTTTAATCATGTGAATAGTTAGGCTAGGTGACTTTATTAACCCATAAACTGAAGTTGATTGAGCTTAGAATCATTAGTTACTGAGATACTATTGTTATAAATCTGAGCCTTTGATGAGCGCACTTGACATCAGTGGAATAATGAGTGCACTTGACAAAAAGTAGGTAATGTTTTTTCTTAGATAATTCTAATGGACCTGGAGATAGGGACATGTTAGGTAACAAGACAAAACAGGCTAAGTTTATTGAGACTTGCAGATTCAGCACTTTGTTAGCATGTTAATTTTCTATACCATAAAGTTCCAATATAAATGTGTATGCATACTAGAACTTCCGTTAATGCATGTCTTAAAGTTAGTGTATGTAGTTGATACAAATTTTTTGATGATTTGTTACCTACTCATTCGTATAGTCTCTTTTGCAGCAATATAAAACTCATTTACATGTATGTGGGTCAAAAACATTAACTATAATCTGAGATAATGGTGATGGCTCCTTTGTTAGTTGATATTAGATACTAGGCGTAAAATGTTATAAAGAAACTGACTCGTCTTGACTGTTTGTTAAATGTAAACCATATCATGGAAACTAAGCCAATGTATCTAAAAATGAAAATTATCTGGTATTTTGTTTATGTTTGGTGAGAAAAATGCTACAAATATCAATTCCCATGGTGGTGTTGCATTTTGCGTTTGCTTATTTGAAACAGTCGACGAAGACAAAGTGAACTACATGGGAAAATGAAGGCGATAAGTAGAGTTAATGGTTCTTATAGAGTCACGATTCTATCTTTTTGTGATCCTTCTACACCATTCTATATTCATATATTACTTAATTAAAGAAACCCGAGTTGTTGTTGATTTTTTTTTTCTTTTTTCTTTTAGGCTAATAAGCCTAGATAACTAACCTGCAAACTTGCGTTTCAAAGCCTAAATACCTGAGCGTTAGTTGGGGAAGAACAATATATCACCAAACCATTAGATCATATCACATGACAAATAATAGAAATGATGTTACTCTTATTTTTTAAGTTGTTGACTCCATTTATATTGCATTAGTTACAAATAAACCTTTCTTAAATGATCTTGCAGGACATTAACATTAATTTTCAATTTTGGCCTTCATGTATTATATTCATTATGGCATAATAGACCTAAATTTTCACATGATTGTTTTTACTAAATTATGATTTGTTTTGCAGTGAAAATCCATAAAACTACAGGATGAGATTACGAGACATATGATTTAGACCAAGTTGTTCAACAACAGATGATTTCTTTGCTTACGTGGTTAAAAATAATATTGTAATTAGTAGCGCAATGAGAAATAATATTTTAACAAGGTATGCTACTACTTAATGACTGTTGCTTTCGACATTGGGGGATTAGGTCGAGGCTCAGGATTATATGAAGTCGTCTTCGGCGAAAGAACAAAAGAAGTTAACGAAGAGAAGGCAATGAAAAAGAAGCAAAGGATATTTTAGACAGGATAGTTTCAGTAACTAGGTTAATAGTTTATATTGTTTAAAAATGAACAATGGGTTATAATTTGTATTGATTTGTATTTTAGAAGCTCCGTCGCAACACATGGGTTAACCTACACCCGAATAGTACTCATTTTTCAAAAACTTGACATTGTGATGCACATAATACTTTCGTAGACAAACATCCCGTCGCGAAGCGCAGGTCTACAAACCTCATTATTTTCACAAAACTAGATTTTATTTTTTGTTTATATAGTTGATGTGCTATATATCAGTTTATGTTTCTTGGTCTACTGGAATCGCAACAACAAATTCGTTTGACAACAATTGCGCCACATATGCATTATCACAAATGTTTTATGCATCGATAAAGCATTTCCGCAGCAACGCGCGGGCAAACAAGCTTGTTACATATTAAATATAAACTTTATCTTAAATGAAGAATTCCACTCGTGCGTTGCCGCGAAACGTGTATATACGTTCACATTGCACGCAGTGCAGAAGTCAGTTATTCTTGACTCGAGATCAACTTTTTTGAAGGAATAGACGCCAAATATTAAATTATGCTCCGCTTGGTTTTTGCAAACTCAACCCCGTTAAAAATTGGGTCCAATTTTAGAAAAAAAAAATTATTATTTGTGAAACATTTTTTTGGGTTGGTAAATATCTATAAAGTTACGTAATTAGTCAGTAAATAAAGGTTGAGTAAACATACACATGACACTCATGACGAAGCTTAAATAAACATAAACACATTTTCAAAAATTCACTAATAGCATATAAACAAAAATAAGAAACCAAAATACCACATATTAAATGAACACACAATAAAAAAAGAAACCGAAATACCATACATTAATGAATCATATGTCAATGAAACCTTAACATCGATTTCTGAAACACCGAAACTCTAAACACTCACCACTCCTTTTACATTATATCGAGCACTCAATAGTTCTTGAGAATTTTAATCCTTCTAGAAATAAGGACTTTATATTTAGTCCATATTTCCATAGAAAGGACGATGCCATCGATTTTAACATAATGTAAAACGCAAAAGCCATAAAAAAGACCAGTTCAAACGTGAACTATTACAAAATCAATTCTATTATTGAGCAACTTATCAGTGTTTAGAGCATCAGTCGGTTAACCATGAAGAGAAGAATCCTACACTTTGTACCGGTATGGAATACATCTTTCAGAATCTGCACAACAAGAAGATAGCCATTCAGTTTGCTCTTATGCCTTGAAGGCAAAGGGTATCTTAACCAGTTGGACCATCTAAGTTGAGTAAATCTCTCGCCCAAACAACCTACCATTTTGGACAACCAAAAGAAGGGAAACCTGAAACATCATCATGACCAGAATATGTATTATTTATATATAAACATGTATTATTTATATAAAAATGTGATGTTGTTCAATATGTATTTACGCTCGATTTTCTCATGCCACAATCATACTTTCAGTTCGTGTTACCTATGGGTTCCACAATACATAACCAGTACATCGATTTATTCCATCCTCCCCACTCCAATATTAGCACGCCCAAGAGACACTTCATTTCGTGGATACCCTAAATACAAAAGAGACATACACATAATTCCTAGAATAGCATCAATGAGAAGCTGAAAACATGAATCCAGATATAAGAACATATCCCTAATGAGCTGATAATGTAAAGTGTTACCGTTAAAACGAAACCTATACCTATGATGTCGTGAATCTGTGTGGCGAAAACTTTTGGTTTTCCATACAAATAATCCCCACAATAACAACATCAATTACAAGCTGAAAACATGAATTCAAATTTTATGATTTTTATGATTTTCAGCTTGTACCATTAAAATTCACAACTCACGAAAACCAGTCAATAGAAGACCTTTAATTTTATGATTTTTTTAATGTAACTAAAAACAGTAGACCTCCTCCACCTCAAGGGTCTAAAGAAAAAGAACTCAAACTTCCAAAGATCATTGAGATAAATGATGACGATAATGATGTCAACAGTGATGAGCACCGTGACTGCGATTTAATGAAAATATCTTCATAAAAAATAAAGTGTGTTACAGGTCAAACTAAAAAAGGTGCAAAATTGATCATAACGGCAAACGTGCTTCAGTTTAAAGAAGATACGATGTGTATTAGTTCAACACGGATGGGAAGCTGGGTTAGATCCATTCCCAATAACCATGACAGCCGCTTAAAAGACTGAGTTGTTGAAGACGAATGTCTGCAAGAAAGCAAATAGTGCCTTACTCTTATGCTTGGATAACAAGGTGTTGAGGGAAGTTAACAAAGAAAATTATGTTGGGGGGATTTGGTAAACTTGGAAACTTTGTATATGATAATGTCTTTACTCTTTAGCCATTAAATTGTACTTGAAGAAGGAGTTGTTCACTTTCTTCATGTATTGAGGTAAAAAATTATACGAACATACAAATAAGTTTAATAAGTTGATCGGTGACTTAGCAAACATAGACGTTCATATTGAGGATGAAGATTAGCCACTCATGTTACTTACATAATTACCACTTTCATATGATAGATTTGTGGAGACATTGCTTTATGGAAGAGAGTCTCTCACATTGGAATATGTCGTGTCTACCCTCAAATCATGGGAGTTGAAGAAGACGACAAATGCAAATGATGATGGTGATGGATTATATGTAAGGGGGGAGGTCAGATTATCAGGGTAATCAAGGACATGGTAGTTTGTGATTAAATTGAAAAGGTAAAGGAACTTATAAAATGAAGTGTTACCTTTGTTATTCTGAGGGTCATTTGAAGATAGACTGTCCAAAATGGAACAAGAAGAAATCAATTGGATTTGTCAAGAAGAATACGGGATAGGGCTCTGGTATGCATTTTGAGGGTTATGACAATAATGATTTATTAATGGCGGTTAGTGAGGAAAGGTTCTTAGTCGATCATGGACTCTGGTATTCTTAACACATGACGCATAGGATGGATTTATTACTTGAGTTTAAGGAGTTTAATGGCGGTACAATTTTGCTCGGTGATAATAGAGCATGTGCCATCAAAGGGACATGGAATGTGAGAGAACAGATAAAAGATGGTTCAGGTTTTGTGCTTGAGAATGTGCATTACATTCCTGGATTGAAGTGGAATTTGATATCTTTGGGCACTCTGGATAAAGAGGGTTATACTGTGAAGTTGCAGAATGGAAGAGTAAAGGTGATCAAGGGTTATTTGATGGATTTTGTCAGGAACTGTGAAGGAAAATTGTGTGTACTCCTTGGATGGTTGGGTTGAATTAGGTGAATCTAGTGTTGGTATACCACTTCATTAGGGAGATCGTAAATTCTAGAGATTGAAGTGGCGAAGATAGTCACGGAAGATAATGTTGCAAACGCATTCAAAAAGGTGGTTCCAGGTTCGAAGTTCAAGTATTGCATAAAGAGGGTTTAAGCTATTAAATAGCCACGTACTTTCTCCAATGTACCGATATGGTACCTGTACTTTTTTTGCAACCTGGTTAGCTAGTGTACTTTTTTTTCTGTGTCGATATGGTCACAAACGTCATACGTGGCAAGCCAAGTAAATAGATCGAAACTTACGTGGAATTTTTGTTGTTTTTCTTTTTTTAACCCTTTACACATGGTTGTCAAGTCACTTGGGTTTGTGTGACGTGGCTTGCCAAGTCAATTGGCTTGCCTACCTGGAAAAAAAAAAAAAAAATTAAAATTTTAATTTGGAAAAAAAAAATTATTTTTTTTTTAAAATTTACGTTTAAAAAAAAAAAAAAAAAAAAAAAAAAAAAAAAAACATTTACGTTTTTTCAAATAATAGTTTCGCCAGTTAGTCCCTCCGTTAATAATAGTTTTCACCGGTTTTTGTTCGTTTTTATCCGTTTTCGTTCGTTTTTTATCTGTTCCCCCCGTTTTTTTACGTTTTTCGTCCGTTTTCATTCGTTTTTTTATAGTTTTTGTCCGTTTTTCTTACGTTTTATCCGATTTTCTTATGTTTTGTCCGTTTTTCTTACGTTTTTATCGGTTTTCATCCGTTTTTGTCCGTTTTTCTTACATTTTTCTTAGATTTTTGTCCGTTTTTCTTACGTTTTGCCTGTTTTTCGTACGTTTTTATCGGTCTTCATATGGTTTTTTTCTTTTTTTAGATTTTCTTACATTTTTCTTAGATTTTTGTCCGTTATTCTTACGTTTTGTCCGTTTTTCGTACGTTTTTATCGGTTTTCATTTGTTTTTTTTTCTTTTTTTTAGATTTTCTTACATTTTGTCCGTTTTTCTTTCGTTTTTTTTTACTATTTCAACGTATTGAAAATTTTTTCTAAAAAGAAAAAAAAATAGGATTTTTTTTTCATTTTCAAAAATAATATTTCCAAACGTGTAATTTTTTCATTTTTTTATAAAAAAAAACATAATTTTTTTTAAAAAAATTAATTTTTTTTTTCTGATTAAAAAAAAACGTAAAGCTTTTTTTTTGTTTTTTTAAACATAAAGGTTTTTTTTTTTTTTTTTTTTTTTTTTTTTTTTAAAACGTAAATTTTTTTTTTAAAATTAATTTTTTTTTTCTGATTTAAAAAAAACGTAATGTTTTTTTTTTTTTAAAACGTAAATTTAAAAAAAAAATTAATTTTTTTTTCCAAATTAAAATTTTATTATTTTATTATTTTTTTCCACGTAGGCAAGTCAATTGACTTGGCAAGCCACGTCACACCAACCCAAGTGATTGGGCAAGCCACGTAGATTGGAGAAAGTACAGGTACCATATTGACACAGAAAAAAAAGTACACTACCTAACCAGGTTGCAAAAAAGTACATGTACCATATCGGTACGTTGGAGAAAGTACGTGGCTATTTAATAGCTTAAACCCTGCATAAAGATACTTGGTTTTGAAAAATTGAAAAAATTAAGGGTGCATTTAGTTGTAGAATTTTTTTTTTAATTTTCTATTTCAATTACTTTTGAAACAAGAAAGGATTTTTATCATTGGAAATGTGCTATAAATTTAGAGAATGCGTTTATATGATGTTTTATAGGAAATTAAAAAATGCAAAGGGATGTAAAAATATGAAAGGAAAAATATTGAAAAAAGTAAATAGCTCTTTCCTAAATCCTATTCAAATTTTGAAAAATGAGATTTTCATTCTTTCAGAAAAATTTCTCAAAAATGTGTGACTAAAAGGAATTTTCATTCTTTTTTAGTTTTTAACTAACAATTTCCTAAAAAAATGAAGTAATTTTTAACAACTAAACACACCCTAAAGAACCTTACGTTTCTTGGTTTTTCATACATTTTTATCCGTTTTATAAGTTTTTAATATGTTTCTTACGTTTTGGGTGGTATGTCGTGTCATAGGGTGGCGCCAAAGCCCATGGCTTGAGCCATGACGCACCGTACCCGGGGCTCTAAGCAGACTAGAGAACCGTTTCCTATGCGTGAACATAAAACAACTTATTTGGGTGAACTTGTTCATTTAGATGTCTGGGTCCTTATAAAGTGATAAGTATAGATGGTTTCAGGTAACTTTTTTACTGTTGTTGATGACTATACCATGGTTGTCTGGGTATTTTTAATGAAACGTAAAAGTGAAGTTTTTAAGCATATTATTTGTAGACACGTAGAGGGGAGGGGTGAATACGTTTCTATTTAAGATTTTAAAATCGTTCATATCAATTTTCAATCAAGCGTGGCTAGATATGAATAGTGGTTATGACACTTGTAACAATTATATATATATATATATATACACACACATACATATTATACGAGTACCCGTGCATAGCAACTGAAATTTATAGCGACATATCGTTTAGTGATAAAAAAACGTTTATGAGTTATAAACGAAAAATAATAAAAGTTTGAAGATTTAGGGATTAAAAATAATGTTTTGAAACCCGAGTCGACCCAGGTGGTTCAACTGGCTAAACCGTTCTGGTCGAAAAACGGGTCGATTTAAACCGGGTCAACCTGACGGGTTGGGTTGAACATGGGTGAAGTTAAACCAGTTAACCCGTCGGGTTTGAAACGTCCCGGATCAACCCAGTTTTGATGTGTCCCATATATGTACTGACGGTCCCATATATGTATTGACGCTCCTATATATGTTTGGGACCACCGGCAGTGGCGAATTTTAGACAGGTTATGAATTATGTATTTGTATAATCACACTGTAAGCAACAAGCCGCACAAACACAATCTCAAATCAAGTATGAATATGGAGCAATAAGTGCAAGAATAAAACGTAAAGAGATAAGTAAAGAAAGCACAAACCAGACATGATGATTTATAGTGGTTCGCTCACGAAGCACCTCTTTCCTCTACTCCACTCTCCAAATACCCAACTGGAGAGTTACTTCAGTAATCAACAAGCTCTCTTTAGGTGGAGAAAATCACACAACAACGCTTACACCAATTTACGACACTAAGAGGAATGTCGAGTTCTAATCTTGGTTAGAACCAATCCACCCGCTATCTACTCGATCAACACGATCCACATAATCAACATGATCTACTCGATCTACACGATCAACACGATCAACCCGATCTATACGATCTACCCGATCTATATGATCTATCCAATCTACATGATAAACACGATTAACCCGATCAGCACAATCTACCCAATCTACACGATCTACCCGATCTTCATAAAACACCATACGGACTTACAAAATTTTCGGATCTGCACACTACATAATTCCGAACATACACACAAGTCAGATCTACCCAATTACACATGATTGAATAATATAGATTAGATCTGTATGTAACCAATATTACACGTGGACTAACTTGACTACATAACTTCATATCCAGATGATAACGAAAGTTATTCTCTTTACACTTGAGAGGAGGAAGAAAGAATTACATTTAAACAAGATTCAAACAAGTTAATATGATCAAAGGAGGTGAAAAGAGAGATTGGGAAAGAGTATAAAGTTTTGTGATAAAGAGGATCAGTTTTTCTAAAAGAAATAGTGCAATATTTATAGGCACAAGGAGGAGTTGGGACGGTCCTTTATTTGTTGGACAGTCCCTTAAAATTAAAGGATCGTCGACCTATATGGGACCGTCCTATAAAGTACGCTCCTCTTTTTGTCATTTAGTGGGGAAATGTTTATCTGGTGAAAGTTTATCTGATTTGGGCGGGAAAATTTAAATTCAAGTATTTTCTTATGAATAAAAATTTTTTTTAATACAAATAAACCATAAAAACGTTTATTTATATTTTACGATCTTCTAATGTTTTGTCGATAACAAACGTAAAATCATTTTAACGAAACAAATAAAATACGTAAAAGGTTTGAGCCAATAGTTTACTAACACACTTATACTAAAGATATTAAAACCATATCAAAACATGTTTAGTAACTAAGTTATATAAAACCCAAGACATTTTTATATAAACACTAAACAAGTAATATTGTTTATATCTTAACAAAATGCATATGTATAACAACTAGTGTTTGCATAATATAGAAATGTACATAATATAAAAATGCATATGTATAACTAGTGTTTGCATAATACTATAATGGATAAAGTAATGGGTAAAACCAAAGTCCATGACCCATGACCCATGACCCATGATCCATTGACTAGGTACAATGAATGTTGTTGGGTAAAAACCAAAGTCCATAACCCATACCCATGGAGCATGATCCATAACCCATGACCCATTGCATGACATCATGCATGAAGTCATGTTGGGTATTATCCATGATCCATGACCCATTACCCAAGATCCATAACCCAATGTCTAGGTACATTGCATCTTGTTGGGTATCCATAATCCGTTACCTATAACCCATGGTTCATAACTCATAACCTGGTTTGCAACCCGAAATCCGGATTAAACTGACCTAGTAGCCAGATCCCCATGTTTTCATTAGCCGGATTCGTCTGGAGAGGGATCTGTGGGAACCGTGGTACAATAGAAAATTTTGTATATAAATAGTTAGCCATTTCTCTCTTGCTCACCACCACTTTTACACATACTTTCTCTCAGTATTGTAACATCTCTAACCTCTGATCCAATTGATCATTCTATGTAGTTTTATGTTTGTGTGATTCTCTAGGTTCCTTTTAAAGGCGAGATCGCCACTTCTTGAAGACATGCAAGCTCAAGTCATGAGTTGCTAAGCTTCGTCATCATCAAGACCACTCAAGTGCATCTTGTTGATAGTTCTTTCCTCCCTCCATAGAAGTGTGGTATTGAAGGCATTAGTGAAAGGTGCCGAAGGGTCATGTTGAAGGCATTAGTGAAAGGTGCCAAAGGTGTACAATCGATATGATGCATCGATGTACAAGTTAGATAGTTTGGGTTAAAGGATGTTGATGTCTTTCTAGTGTTGTAACAAGGAGTGTGTCTCCTTTGGGTAGTTGTGTAGTGGTGTAGTATTGGGTAGTAGTTCCTCCTTTGTAATGGAACTCGGTATCTAGCCTTGTACTGGATAAAATGTAGGCGACGTTGTGATAGGTTTGGTTCTACCTCGTGGAAGAACTCGATGTCTAGCCTAGTACCGGATAAAGAGTATGCGACGTTGTGAAGGTTTCTTCACCACATTAAGGAGCTTGTCTTTGTCGTGCTTACGAACTCTCGAGTGGGGTACTCGAGGAGTGGAGTAGGGCAAGGAAGGTGTCCTTGTAGCAGAACCACTATAAACACTCGTGTCGTGGTTTTGTGTTTCTTTACTCTTTATCTTTACTTTACTTACTTATATGCTTATCTATCATTATCCAACACACACATTAAATAAATTGACATAAGTCGATCTAAATAGTTTAAAACGAAGTTTTAATCGGTAAAACTATTCAACCCCCTTCTACTTTTCCACAATTGGTACCAGAGCTTCTTTACCAAGTTTCTTAGAGTATAGTGTACTTTAAAAACTTGATACGATCCATGTATGTTTAAAAACTACAAAGAAGGAAATTTACTAAAACAAAAATTTTATGTGTTAGAAATATTTATATTTTAACAAAATTTTGGATAGTGATAGACCATTCTAACAATTTCTCTTTAAGAAATCTTCATGCTAGGACTCTTCCGAAGACTTTATTCTATCCTAAGAAAAATGAAGCCAACACCCAAGGAAGAACCTAAGAGTAATCACAACCTACTTTGACAAAGTACAATGGATTACTTTAAAAGCTCATGAAGTATTTCGGGTCTATAGTTTCTAAAAACCATTAAAAGATACTAGGACTAAGATATGTTCTCTTAACCACAACTAGTTGATTTATACATATAGTAACCTTATGTGCATAAAATGATGATATATGTCTTTCTCTCATAATAAAACTTCATAAAAACTATGCATATATATATATATATATATATATATATATATATATATATATATATATATATATATATATATAACAGGAGGCGTTACACGTAGATAATGCCACATAAACGCCACCTCATTGCCCAGTAATTCATTATCAGCCATGTCATCACATTGTTGCCATGTAAGCATTTTTAAAATTTATTTTATTTGAAAACATTTAATTAATTTCGAATTTTAATTTTAGGCTATTTTTTTTTACCGAAATTATTTATGTTTTATTAGCAAAGATTAAATGTTTAAAAATTCTAATTTAAAAATGTAGTTATTATGGTTCGAACCTTGGTCACTCTCCAAACTTAACCAACATCTCTACCACTAGAGCAATTCAATTTTTGTTTTATATTTTGCAAGACAAACATAATAAATGCAAAAAAAAAATAATAATAAATATAGATAATATGTTGTTAAGCTATATTTAAGGAATAGATTATGCTTAAGAGAAAAGGTACGCCTCTTTTTTCTAACCCTAAGCAAGATAATTCCATGTCTCTATTCTCTTTGGTCGAACCTTTCTCTTCTCTTTGAGGTATCTCTCTCACCCTACTGGTTATATAAGTTTTTTTTTAGTGCATCAACCAAATCTATAGTCTATGATTTCTATGGTCCACGTTTGCATGTTTACATGATTATTTGAGAAGTATAACATCTGGTCATATTAGTTAGTTTCAATATTGTGTTTACATGATTATTTGAGAAGTATAACATCTGGTCATATTAGTTAGTTTCAATATTGTCACGTTGAGAACTAAATGTGGTATTTTCACATTACTGTGATATCATTATTATCTAATGTATCTGATTTTATCAAATAGATTTTGTATTTTTCTCTATAGTAATGAAGTGGAGAACTAAGGCTGGTGTTATTCATCTGTACCACTGTAATAATATATAACGAGCTACAAGCATTAAAGATAAGTGGTCGGAAGCAGTTAATTACAAGGGTTAGCAAACTGCGTGATGATCTAAAGAAGCTTTCACAAACGTATTTGTGGACTGTAGTTTTGTTTAAGCTAATACAACATATTGGGATTGGTTTGGTGGTGCAACTGTATTTACAATTCTTTATAATGTCATCACCTGTTCTGCTAAGATTTATATAGGTCAAAATAGTCGGATTTAGAGGATAAGTAAATGGATTATTGAGAGAATGATATGGTAAGCCTCTGAAAATTAAGAGGTGTAAATTAAGGTGGAAACTTTATCAAATGAAAGGGGAAAATATGAAGATAATAGGTCTTGAAATTGCATGATTTGGAGTTATGTCGATGGGAATGTATGATTGTTAGCCAGAGATGATAATGTCTGACCGGTTTACTTATGAATACATTTAGGGCTCTTGCGTATTTTTAATTTGCAAATGACAGATACAAGCTGGCCTTTTTGCTCAATATTAATTTAGTTCTTTGTTTGGCATTCAATTTATAGAAGAATCTTATAGCGTATAAAGTTAAAGAGAGTATGTGAATCATCCTAATTGTATTAGTTAAGTATCAATTGGGTTGTATGATCGTGAGAGTATAAGAACTTTCACTAAAGGATCAGTCACATATATCCATTAAGCAATTCTAGATAATATTTAAATTTTTGAAGTACTTTTAAGGTTGATTGGCTTATTAGTTCTAAAACAGGCGTTGCCGCACGACATGAAGTAGATTGATTCAAAAGCCTTGGGGTTCTTTGTTTTGATTAGTTCTGGATCTTTATTTTTAATTATTTTTAAGGTTTTGATTAGTGCACTGCATGAAGTAGACCAATTCAAAATCCTTTGGGCTCTTTAGTTTTAAGGTTTATCGGCTTATTAGTTTTAAAAGAGGTGATGCCACACGGCATGAAGTAGACTGACTCAAAACCCAATACACTGAAATGAGTTTGACATGGTTATGTTTCGTATATTAATCCTCATGTAGCCACGGAGGTTCACCTGCGATGACTCCGGGCTATCCAAAAGGGTAGTCGCCCTGGGATTAGTCGGCTCGCAATGTCGAGTCGGAACCCAGGTAAAAAAAAAAAAAAATATATATATATCTCTAGGCAGAATCTACGACGAAAAAGATTATTTGGAGTTAATCTTTCAGAAAAGTTTTTAGGGACTGTTTCGACACGTTATGGGAATATTTGATTGTAAATATTGATGTTACAAACTTACTGTTGCGTTCCTGGTCACAGCACAGAGGATAGGTGTGTGCTTTATGTAGCTCTTCGTGCTTCAAGGATACAACGACAAATAGTGATGGGAAGAACGTGCAGAAGGGATTACCAATTCTTGGTGTATTCAGGTATTTGCAGGCTCATTATATTTCTTCTCTTATGTCAATAGATTATCAATATTTTTTATATTTATCGATATGTATATGCAGGCAAGTAGGGCGTAAAGAGGGCTATAATGGGTCAAATTCTAAAAAGTTTGTTAAGAGGGTGTTTGGGATTGCTTATTTAAGTGCTTTTCTGCTTGCTTATCGTTACAGTTTTACATATTTTGCAACCACTACATTGTGAATGTTACCAAGGGCTCGGTGTTTATGTGTAGAGATTATATTATCAAAAAAGCTTTTATTCCTGTTTACTTAAGAACATATATTTCCAAATAATCTGTTTGCACTTATGGATATGTATATAAGCTGTATAAAACTTACATTGAATATATATATATATATATATATATATATATATATATATATATATATATATATATATATATATATATACTTTTTATATATTTTTTTTGAGAACATTGTTATTTGATATATGTATTCTAATATGTATATGACAACTATAAGAGGTATTCTGAAATTATATTATCATTTTATGTTAGACACAAGGTGATATTATTATGTGCAGAGATTATTGTTACCATCTTTTTTTTGCATATTATGTTGGTTTATGGGCTACGATAAAGGAGTTGTTATAAAGTGGTGGGAGCAAAGGGATAGTTGTAACAGTTACTTGGTCTTTTGGGACTTTATTAAAGAAAAGAGTCGACTTACTTCAATATGTGATTCAATGCTTAGAGAATAAGATACACCTCACGCCTCCTATCAGTTGGTCATATTAAGCTGAGCTCGAATCAAGAATAATATGGAAATACTAATATAGCTAAAAACAAAGTTCAGCATCTAAACTCATGGAAAAGTTACCCAAAGTTAAGTTGGGCAGAGGTTTATATGGGGAGTACCTGGTATATTATTTTAGTTTCTTGATTAATCTAAATATTCCTGAATCTTTATGTCAATTTTTAACTTTGTGTTAAGATTGATGATCTAATATTATTCAGGGGTTAGGATTGATGGAAATTCCAATTTGAGTTATATAATTGGGAAGGAAGTCAACATAAAGAGTCAAGCAACTGGATTAAGGTATTTCAAATATCTATTTGAGTCTCAGACTCAAAATATATGTGAATTTCCCTTTTTTTTGACCAAAAGAAATACTTGTGGGTAGAAGTGTTTATTCTCTTTAAGTAGAATTTGTACTTTATATGTAACATAGAAGCTAATTATTGGCCCTAGAGTACAGCAAAATACAGATTATTAGCTAATTAAACAACTAATCGATATCAAAGTGGGACCAAATTTTTGTAAACAGTATATTCATGCGAGAGGTATTTCGGCTTCCTTTAATTTGAGAGATGGTCAAATAAAGAATCGCTTTTGTTTCCAAGGTCTGCTTCAAGAGTATATCCGAAGCGTATGGGAGTGTCCCTCCTTAGACTAAACTTCCATGCTTGGTTTATGAATGTATGTACTTCTCATTTTTAATTTGATACAATTGGTTCATGTTCTTAGGGGATATTTGTATAGCTTATTTTCAGAATTCATTTTGCCATATTGACATGTTTTTAGGGGCTGTTTGGATAGCTTAATCTCAGCACCCATTTTGGCATCATAACATGTTCTTAAGGGCTGCTTGGATAGCATGTTCTTAGCGGCTGTTCTTAGGTACATAAGTAAACAAGCCCGGTACAAGACTTGAAATGTGAATTGTATGCAAACAATATTTGAAAAGCGTATATCTTTTAGACTTGAAAAGTGAATTGTACACATCACATTTGATAGTTTTCATTTGGTCCGAGTAGCTATCTTTAAACACTTACTTTATTAAGTTTGATTGTTTTGTGTTATGAAAGGTGACATTTTTTTCTTTTCTTTTTCAATTCCACAATGAGGTGACATCCGCTTGATGTGAGGTGAAACAAGTCTGCCATTTCATATGCCAACGTGTGTCTCTTTGTCATGTAAGCTTTCTTTTCTTGCTCATTTGGACTTAATCTTTGTAACTATTTGCAAACGCTTTAGCACTTGCAGATTCAGTCATTTGCATGTAAAAAGTATTCAAAGCTTACCCCCTTTATAAGTCCCCTTTGTGGTTTGTTTGGCCTGAGGTGAGGTCCACTAGATGTGAGGCTAACCATGACTGCAATTTGCACCAGGCAACAAGTGTCTCCTTTTCAAGTAAGCTTTCTTACCTTGCACATCTAAACTTGACCTCAAGTTATCCGCAAGTGATTTAGTTCTTCACATGTTGCTTGGTATAAAATTACTACTCCTACTATGTTTTGGCTCCATATCAATGTGATCAGAACTTTCTGACTCAAAAGAACACAATTTACTGCTTTTTATGTTAATGAAACTATTATTATACCGTAACGGGACATTTTGGATTGCTTATATAAGCGTATGCTTATTTCATTTCTTCATTTTCGTATATTACTTTATGCATATTATGTAAGATCTGTTTGGGATTGCTTATTTGCCCATTATATTTTCTGATCTCCCAGCTCTTGCATTTGCGACAAGTAACTTCAAATTGACCCATTATAGGACTATGTTATTTTTCCATGTGTGATTAAGAACGTGTTCCCGGCAACGGGTTTTTGAATCTGTGAATTTTTTGTCTATCTTTGCTTACAAGTTTTTCTTAATCTTATTGGGGCTTATGTTTGCGATTGAATTATCAAAGATGTTGAGCAAATGTGATTTAAGTTACATCAATGATAAAATGCAGTATATATAAATGTTAAATAATATGTAGTACAATTATAGAATGTAGCGGATTCATCTATGACTGAGTTTTATGATTAGAGTAGTTGAATGGGTAGGATGCGTAATTTTATGGATAGTAGCCCCGTTCCTTATTATTGGAATAACAAGGTAATGACACTATCCACAAAGCTGAACCAGGTGAAAAAGAATGTGGACGACTTCATAGACAAGGATATCCAATGACAAATGGTTTATTTGTTGATACAAAAGTTGGACGTTCCTGATTTGGAGCTCCGGTTCTCGTACCAATTGAGAATTGCTGCTTGAGACCTGCGCACTAGGAGACAAGAAACACCGTTAGGCTTATCGTGGGATTGTTTCCCACGATTATCCTCCGGCGTGAGAGTAAGTAATCGGTTTAGGGTTTAAGGAGTTTTAGGGTTCTGAGATCGTACCTTAAACGAGGGGTATGATCCCCTTTATATACGCACGGAATCCTTGTTGGTTCCGTGTTCCCCAACTTTCGGCGTATCCCGCCTAAGTCGGTTGGGAATGATTATCTTCTTATTTTAGAAGATAACGGGTATCTATTCCGTAAATAGATTTGGGCTTGAGCTTTCGTGAGCCCAAACCATTATTGGAAATGGCCCAGGTCGTACCGGGCTTGTTAGTTTTGGGTTGTAGTCGGGTTTATGACCCGATACCAGACTATACGTCATCATGTCCCCCCAGTCTAGTATGCGCAGTGCGTAACTGCGGATGCTAGACTAATGACCGTAGTCCAAAAACAAGTAACGTACGAAACGTATCTAAGAAGCCATACACCTACCCGTAGGTGCAATGTATCTAGACATCCAAGTGAATAGTCAAGGCCTCGTTAATCGGGGGAAAGTTACTGCCCCGTTGTCACATCAAGTCATCTCGACCACACAATGAAGACTAGTGGAAACCACGTGGCGCCAATCGTGTGGAAGAGGAGAAGTATATAACTTGGGGATTCATTTTCACCGGATTCCTCACAGTAAAAACACCTTCCGCCATTTCTAAAGCAAATTAAGAGTCGTTATCCCCAAAAGCAACTAACCACAAAGGTAACCGCGCGTGCGTGATAGCAGAAAAGCATATCACCATGGTTAAACAGTTGTCTGACTTCACCTCCGACCTAAATTTGATCGATCTGATGGAATTTACCTCAGATTACTTTATACCCCGGGACGTGCATCCAGTGGTTCCGGATGCGCGTGCCACGATTGCGGATTTCCCCGAAGGGAAAGTAGGTGTATACACACGGTTATTCGAATTTGCGAATCAACGTGTGCCCCTGTCCCGCTTTCTATGCGATGTGTTAAATTATTATACACTACACATATCGCAGTTACACTGCATCGGCGCGGCCAAAATTACGAATTTCGAAGTAAATTGCCGTTTGCTGGGGATTAATCCCACCATCAACTTATTCCGCGTCTTTTACCACACTACGTGGGCGCATGGGTGGGTAACTTTTTCGAAACGCGCCGGTAGACTGCAGTGCTATACAGATAAATTAGACGCCCTTAGGAATTGGAGGGAGTATTTCTTCTGGGTAGATGATACATGTTTCCCGTGGAATTATGAGTTCTATACGCGAGGGAATCTACAGAGGGATGAGTGCCCATTGCCTGGGTCTTATAACGCCGAGGATGCGGAATTGATAAATGCGAACCGCATCCCTATTAGTGCATATCCTGAGGGATTTTTGGTGCACATGGGGATCAGCCGCAATTATTTTGGCCCCGAAGATGAGATCCCTATCTTTTTAGACGCCAATGGCCAGGGTGGGTACTTATTCCTCCGTACCTCTGCGTATAAATAATGTAAGAGTAATCTTCCTTCTGTTTTGCGCATTATATAACCTGTTTGCATATGTGTTTTGCCTTGCGCAGAGATGGATCTATTCACTGTCGTACAGTTGGCGAAGCCCGTAGCCGTAAAGACAGGAGTAAGACCGTTGAGGGATGACGAGGAGCCCATCTTAGCTGCAACTGAAGGGCGTGTCATGGAACTGACTGCAGGGGATACAGGGACTAGTTCCTCCGTTGCAGTGGAGGCAACGCCGCTACAGAGCCGTCCCAATCCTGAGGTGACGTCGCTGGTAGCGCAGTCAGCGCCCATATCTGGAGTGCATCCTGAAGAGGAAGAAGAAGAGGAAGTTGCGCTTAGTCGCAAAAGGACCCGAGGAGATCATGGTGCGGGCCCGTCAAGGAAAAAGCGGCCAGTGACTCAAACTGTGGAGTTGTCCTCCACTGATGAAGCATCATCGCACCCATCTGCCGATGACGCGGAGCCAAAGTAAGTAAAACCATACATATATAACCTCCTGTTAATTGGTGAATGTGCTAATTGTGATTTTAACATGGCGCTGGTGATCATTCGCAGGATGGAGCAGGTCATAGAATCACCTCCCAAGGCGAGTCCCGCACAGTCAGCGCATTCTGAGCCGCCGAGCCAGGAGAATGAAAACCAAGCTAATGCAGACGTGCCCCTGGATCAATTAGTTGAAGAATTGGTTCAAGTCTCCGCCCATCAGGCTTCGTTGATAGTGAAGCTGAAAGATCAAGTATCTGGTGGAGAGGACCAAAGCTCAAAGAAGGACCAAGCAATAGCTCTGTTGGAGGCGCAGCTTTCAAGCACCCAAGCGCAACTGGATAGCGCCCGTGCAGAGGCTACTGGTCTTAGCACATATGCGCAAAAACAGGCCGAGGATAAAATGGCGCTAATGGGCCAAATGAAGCAAGAGCGTGCCGATGCTGCCAGGTATAAGTCCGCGTGCTGCTGGGCACTAAAACATTTGGAACAGGGGAAAGAAAGTTTGTTTGCGCAGTTGGGGGAGCTGGGGAATACTGTGAGCTGGTCCTTGGAGGTACAGGAGGCAAAGCTGCGTAAGCTGAGCATCGAGTACGACGAGGAATTGTATCCGCAGCTTATGTCAGTGATAGCTGAACGCAGGTGGCTCATAGGCCACGGTCTCCGATTGGCTGCGCTTAGTACCCTAGAGTCAACCGAGGTAGTGAATGCCTTTGGGGAGGTTGTGCAGTGCGCTTTAGAGCGTGGTAAGTCAGAGGCGGTGGAACAACTCCATGAAGCAAAACTGTTGGAAACACCTGTTGATAAGGTACCGGGTTATAATGCTGAATCCTATGACCAGTTGGTCGCTGCCATGCAAAAAATGAAAGACCTAGAGCTCCCAATGATTTCGGAGCTTGAGCGCGACCAAGATTATCCGATAAGTGTTATTATGGCCGGGTTGACATTGGCACGTCATCGTGCTGAGGATGCCGACACACAGCCGGATTATTTTTTGAAACCCCATGAGTCGCAGCTCCAAGTACCCGTCTTTGCGCGTCCTAGGGATAGTCAGAATCCCTTTGCCTTGGAGAAAGAGGTACCTCTAAAGGAGGTCTTGGAAGCGCATGCCACCCGTCTTGCCAAGAAAAAAGGTATTGCAGGTAAGGCCATTTTGTGTGGACTTGGTGCGGCTCACTTGCCTAGGTCTGATGGAGTGCCAGTCAGTGTGGCCACCGTGTCGCCTAAGGATTCAGATGTGTTGAAGAGCATCAGCGAAATTAAAGAAGCGACAAGTCATGTTGGCACTTCGTCACTTAGGCGTTGTAGTAGCTTGTAGCGGATATGTTTAATATCGTTTGTAATAACTCGTAGTTATAAATAAAAATTTCTTTTTTGCTTGTTGCTTGTAGGCATTTGTAATGTATACATATCTGTCTGCCAATGTAGGAAATTCATAGTCGTGTATGAAAATTATAGTATACTTCGGAAAATAATTCTAAGTATTTAATCATAACCGTGTATGTATTGATATTCAGCGTACTATAAATATCTTATGAAGGAAGCAAGTATCTTGATTCCCCGGTTGTTAAACGTGCACGTGTGCATTACTGCGCAACCGTCGTGGGATGCGCACATATCTTATTCCAACGTCTTGAGAACAAGGTGTTTAACAAGGATGCGTGATCCAGTATTGATGGGTTTGCAACCCTCTTACTCAACAAGTTAGTTAGTAGGTCAACTTATCCTTTTACCATCGTGGGTTTATTCGTAGTGCATGCACGCCATCGTGGGCAAAATAAAAAATTGTTACAGCATACAGTATATGGAGATAACAACTTAAAATGTGTCGCGGAGTTAGCTAGAAACCGCGACGTTTTTATTAATACTTGCAAGTTTATCAAGAAGTAACAAAGAAAACAGTAAATATGAAAAATAAAAACTGAGTACACGAATGTTTATTGAGCACTGATAGTGTAGAGCGTCTACGCGCTATGCCGTGGCAATTCTTATAGGTAGCACCTCTTGAGGTTGCTGATATTCCATGTGCGCGGTAGGTCACGACCATCCAAACCTCGTAGCCGGTACGCGCCTGTGCCCGTTGCTTCAGTGACCTCATAAGGTCCTTCCCACTTTGGTCCGAGCTTACCTGTATCTTCAGCGCGGCTTGCCTCATTGTCGCGGTAGACAAAGTCACCTGGTCTGAATGAAACACTGCGTACCTTGGCATCATAGTATCCTTTCATTTTTGACTTCGACCTTGCCTCCCGTATAGCCGCGCGTTCGCGTCTTTCTTCCAGTAGGTCCAAGTCGACACGTCTTTCGTCGTCGTTGGTAGTCACATTAATCTCCGCAGTGCGGATAGTTGGCATGCCGATCTCAGTTGGTATAACGGCTTCTGTCCCGTATACCAGAGAGAAGGGAGTATCCCCTGTGCTGGTTTTAACTGAGGTGCGGTGCGCCCATAGTACATGTGAAAGTTCTTCGACCCACCTTCCTTTGTGCTTGTCCAAGCGTGCTTTGATTCCTTCACCCAGGCTTCGGTTTGCGCGCTCAACTAAACCATTGGTTTGTGGGTGCGTAACCGACGCAAAGTGTTGGGTGATGTTTAACTTTTCGCACCAATCTTTAAAGGGGTTGTCGCAGAATTGTTTCCCGTTGTCCGAGATGATTTCACCAGGTAATCCGAAGCGGCATACAATGTTGTCCCAGACAAAGCGTTTTACCTGGTTGCCAGTAATTGTCGCCACTGCTTTTGCCTCGATCCACTTGGTGAAGTAGTCTATAGCGACTATGAGAAACTTGAGACCGCCTGCTGCTATTGGAAAAGGACCGGCGATATCAATGCCCCATTTGTAGAATGGCCATGGCGCCGTGATTGGTGTTAACTCATGCTGTGGTTTGCGCGGTACAGGTCTGTGGACTTGGCAATCATTGCACTTCCTTATCAAATCCCGCGCATCTTTATGCATGGTTGGCCAGTAGTATCCCGATCGCATGGCGCGTGCTACAACAGACCGTGGTCCTGCGTGCATGCTACATGAACCCTCATGGATTTCTCGCAACACATAATTTGCTTGTACGGGGCCGACGCATCGAAGCCATGGTTGGAGGAAAGAACGGCGATACAGTATGTTGTCGCGCAATTCGAATCTCTGCGCTGTGCGCCGTATTCTGCGAGCTTCTGTCTGTTCTTGGGGTAATGTCCCTTTGCTTAAGAAATCTGCAATTGGTGTCATCCATGTAGGACCATCCTCCTCTATGATTGCGGAAACTTTCATCTCCGCTATTGACTTGCTTTTCAGTGTTTCCACCAGCACTTGCTTTGATAAGTGTGCGAAGCTTGTCGAGGCTATCTTGCTCAGTGCATCTGCTTTGCGATTTTCTCCTCTAGGGACTTGCTTGATAGTAAATCTGTCAAAGCCTTTGATCAGTGCTTTAGTCTTCTCAAGATACTGAATCATATTTTCTTCTTTGGCCACGTATTCACCCAACACATGGTTGGCCACTAGTCGGGAGTCCACATTTGCTTCCAAGTTACGTACACCCATTCGAGCTGCAATGCGTAGTCCAGCGATCAGGGCTTCATATTCTGCCTCGTTGTTCGTCGAGGTAAATTCAAAACGCAGTGCGTAAGTGAATTCCATTCCCTCTGGGTTTGTGAGAATAAGGCCAGCTCCTGAGCCATCCACGCATGAGGACCCATCTGTAAACAAAATCCATGGATCTTGTAGTGCTTTCTCGCTTGGTGTAGGTACCTCGTCCGTATCTGGCTTCTCGATGATGAAGTCCGCCAGAACTTGTCCTTTTATTGCGGTACGTGGTCTGTAAGAGATGTTATGTTCGCCTAGCAACACACTCCACTTCTGGAGTCGTCCTGACGCATCGGGTTTGGAGATGATCTGCTTGATGGCTTGATCTGTGATTACCGCTATCGGGTGCGCTTGGAAGTACCGGCGCAGTCGCTTGGCAGCAAACACTAATGCCAGGACCAATTTTTCCATGGCACTATAGTTCATCTCCGTCTTCTTGAGAGCTTTGCTGACAAAATAGATAGGGGTTTGCACTGAGTCCCTATCTGTTAGTAGCACTGCGCTGACTGCCCCATGAGTTGCTGATAGATACATGATCAGCTCTTCCCCTGGTCGGGGTGCCACGAGTGTTGGGAGCGTTGCTAGATGCTGTTTGAGTGTGGTGAAAGCTTCTTCCGCCTCCGTTGTCCACCGAAAGTCACCCTTTTTTATACACTTCTTGAGTGTTTTGAAAAGAGGCAGTGACTTTTCTGCTGATTTAGATAGGAACCTGTTGAGGCCGGCTAGTTTTCCATTGAGGGATTGGACTTCCTTCAGCGTGCGTGGTGAGGGAAGTTCTATTACCGCCTTTGTCTTTTCTGGACACGGTTTTATGCCATCAGGTTCTATCAGGTACCCTAAGAACATGCCTTCGGTAGCGCCGAAGGTGCATTTCTTAGGATTTAGCTTCATGTTAATCTCGCGTAGAGTTTTGAATGTTTCTTCTATGTCGCGCACCAATTCCTTTTCAGTATGGCTTTTAATGACCAGGTCATCCACATAGACTTCCAGGTTGCGGCCCACCTGTTTTTCGAAGGCATTGTCTACCAACCGCTGATAGGTGGCACCCGCATTCTTCAAGCCAAACGGCATTTTTGTGCAACAGTAAACGCCTTGGCTTGTGTGGAACGCTGTCTTTTCCTCGTCTTCTTGGGCCATTTGTATCTGGTGGTATCCCTTGTACGCGTCGAGAAAACACTTCAACGGGTATCCACACAGGGACTCTATTTTCCAATCTATCTCTGGTAACGGATAGCAGTCCTGTAGGCATGCTTTATTAAGGTCGGTGAAGTCTACACACATTCGCCAGCTACCGTCGCTTTTCTTGACCATTACTGGATTAGAAAGCCAGTCGTGGTAATAGACTTCACGCATAATTCCCGCTTTAACTAATTTCTGTACCTCTGCTAGAATTGCCTGCGCCCTCTCTGGAGCTTGGCCACGCTTCTTCTGACGTATCGGTAAGTATCCTTGTCGGATTCTAAGTTTATGCTCTGTGATCGAGCGTGGTACGCCAGACATGTGTTTGGGCTCCCATGCGAAAATATCTACGTTCTTTTGTAGGAGCGCGCACACAGCCGCTTTGCCGTTGTCCGACAATGACCCTCCAATGGTTATCTCCTGGTCTGGATATTCTGGGTGAATTGCGACCTTAAAGTTGGGGATTTTGGCCGCGCCCTGCTTCGGGATTGGTTCCATTTCGCATGTAACTGTGTTACATTCTCTGTTTGGCACCGTGGCATTGTAAAGAGTGACAATGCCCCCTTCAACTGGGAATTTAAGCATCCCGTGCGCTGTTGACGGCACCGCGCGCATGGCTGATATCCCGGGTCTCCCAATAATGCCATTATATGATGAAGGGGATTTGATCACAATGAAATCCATCCAGGTTGTTGTAGAGTGCTCTGCGTTGCCAACGCTGACTAGCAATCGCAGTTGGCCCATAGGCCATATCTTCTCACCTGTGAAACCGGTGAGTGCGGTGTTGACCAGATTTAGCTGACTACGTATTTCAGGTCGTAATCTTTTAAAGCAATGCTCATACATAATATTTGCCGATGCCCCACCATCGATGTACATGCGGTGTATGTCGTGACCACCCGCACTAATTTCAATGGTGAGGGGCTCTGATGCTGCGTTGTCCGCAGTCAAAGTAGGGAAAGAGATTTCACTTCTTCGGGAAAACTCTTGGCTGACCTTCTGCCTGGTGGTTCGCTGCCACGTCTGTATCATATAGATTGTGTCGGCCTTATCCTTGGGTGTCTCCTTCTTGCTTTCATTCTTTTGCTTATCTCTTCCCTCTTTAATGTTTTTAACTAAGTGGTCCAGCCTGCCCCCTTTGACCATCTTGTCGATGAGTTGGCGCAGCTGGACACACTCGTTAGTGGTGTGACCCTTTTGCGCATGGTAGTCACAGTATCCATTCCCAGTACGCTTATCTTCTGGTGTGCGCATCTGCGGCGGTCTTGGAAAATTCGCTCCTTCTGCCGCGAGTATTTCCTTTGGGGTTTTGATCAGGGGAGTATACCTGTCATTATCCCTGTCTCTGCCGCTCCTCTGACTGCGATAGCTCCTATTACGGTTGTTACCTCGGTCATTGGATTGTCTCCCAGGTTGTTCCTGTGACCGGTAACTGGAATGGTTCTTTTTGCTATCCGCCGCGGCGGCTTCTCCCTAGACAAAAGACCGAGAGCGCTTCATGAGTTCATCGAAGGTCTCAGGGATCTTGTCGTTCAACCTCTTGATGAGTTCTGGATTATTAATCCCATTCATGAAGCCCGAGATCTTTAAGACTTCAGGGCATGCTTTAACCTGCATACATTCATCTTTGAAGCGTTCCATGAATGCGCTCGTGGATTCTCCCTGGTTCTGTTTTACCCTGGCGAGTTCGACAGGGTTTTTAGCACACTTTTTGCGTTGAGTAAAATTTAGGCGGAACGCCTTTCTCAACTCTTCAAAACCATTCACGCTCCTTCGTGGGAGTTTGTTGAACCAGTTCCGCGCGCTTCCCACCAGTGTGGAATTAAACATGTGGCACCAAACTGGTTGTGGCCAGTTTTCGATGGTCGCGGCTGATTCAAAAATTTTTAGGTGGTCGTCAGGATCACCTGTCCCATCATAGGTTTTAACATTTGCAGGCATGCGCCTTTTCTTGTTCTCAGAGAAATCACTAATGCGTCTGGTGAACGCATCCACTTTCTGACGGCGCCATGGGAGAGACATGTCTTCCTCTTGGCTATCGCGTCTGCTTCTGGATTTCCAATGCCCAGTATCACTATCCTCGTTGTCCGAGGAGTTGTCAGAAGATGAATTTACCTTCTTACGGCGCTTGCGCCTCTGGATCCGAAGGGCTTTCACTTGGGGGATGTTTTCGCCCCAGTCTATCATGTACTCTACGGGTACCCAGTCTGGCGTAGACACTGGTACGCCGTTCTTCTCCATCACTGTCACTCAAGTGTTGCGAGTGAGATGTCTCATCACCCTCGATTCTCCTCCCAATTCTGTTGAATACTGGGGTTTTATGACCGCTTCCTCTGCGCTTTCCCTTCTGGTGGCGCGGTGGAGAAGTATCGTACTCCGAATCGAAATTGAGTCGGGCCTTCAGGTTCCGCCCTGATCTATTCTTCTCTTCCTCTTGCATGAGGGCAGCCAATGCTTCGTAGTTTTGGGATACGAAAGCTTCTGGTGCTAATTCTGGCGCGACTCCCTCGAGAGTGAGTGCGTTTGTTTCTACTGCTGCACCCTTATCCCGACCTGGTGCCTCTGGTACCTTTGTCAGGTCAGTTTCTAGCACCGATTGGAAGGGAGTAGTAAAGATGGGTTGTTCCCGAGTGCGCAGTGGGTCTACTCCACTCGTGGTGGTTGTAGCGACTTGGGTTATTCCCGAGTGCGGTTCTACTTGAGGGAAGGGCAAGTCTTGACCTGACCCCTTATTTTTAGCAGCGCTGGTTGTCCCAGAGGTTTGCTTAGGGGTTAGTCCACTCTGCGACTTCTTCCCCATAAGATCTAGCTGCGATCGCTGATTGCCGTGTTTTGTCATTCTAGTGTTGATTCTTAGTGTAGGGTCCCACGGATGGCGCCACTTGTTGATACAAAAGTTGGACGTTCCTGATTTGGAGCTCCGGTTCTCGTACCAATTGAGAATTGCTGCTTGAGACCTGCGCACTAGGAGACAAGAAACACCGTTAGGCTTATCGTGGGATTGTTTCCCACGATTATCCTCCGGCGTGAGAGTAAGTAATCGGTTTAGGGTTTAAGGAGTTTTAGGGTTCTGAGATCGTACCTTAAACGAGGGGTATGATCCCCTTTATATACGCACGGAATCCTTGTTGGTTCCGTGTTCCCCAACTTTCGGCGTATCCCGCCTAAGTCGGTTGGGAATGATTATCTTCTTATTTTAGAAGATAACGGGTATCTATTCCGTAAATAGATTTGGGCTTGAGCTTTCGTGAGCCCAAACCATTATTGGAAATGGCCCAGGTCGTACCGGGCTTGTTAGTTTTGGGTTGTAGTCGGGTTTATGACCCGATACCAGACTATACGTCATCACACAGGAAAACAAGTAAAAAGACAGTTGGTGAAGATCGTCCCGCAGGAAGTCAAGATATGTGTTGAACCCATTCTATATCAAACTGTCAAGGACATCCTCTCACACCACTCATTACTCTCAGAATGGTACTCTATCAATTGGATAAACTTACTATTGCTGAGCTACAGGATCAACTAATCTTGAAGATGAATGAATCGACTAACGAAATGAATGAAGAAGAATCGGAAATTTACAATCCTCTCATTGTTGCTATGAACAAGAGAAACAAGATATGGAAAACTAATGCACCCTCACAAAAAAGACCTCGAGACGACATCCAGAAAAAAGGTCAAAGACAGTCGGAGGATCTTCTTCAGGCATTACCGAAACAACTGCTCCTGTAACCAAAACCACATCCAAATCTCCACCAGCATCCACCACCAAAACCACCCAACATGTTAAACCACCAGCAACATAACTATTTATGTATATGAGTGATGATATCTCAGCACAGCCAATGGAAGAATAACGACCACCAGCAGCTTCTACACCAAAATCGTCACCTTTTAATAATGGAAAGAAGCCAAAGGTTGTGGATTGGCTTGACACGGATACTACTAATGATTTTGGTTGGTTTGATGAAATGGTCAGTGCTTATCCAGATGTAGGAGAACCTTCAGAAACGGTTGATAGAAGCTTAAGTTTAATGTTGCAAAGAGTAGAGTAGCAGACCCTTTTTCATTAAGAAACAATATCTCCCTACCTACGGGTGATATAAATCCCTCACAACCTTTCAAAAACAAAAAATCCCGCATATAACCATACCACTTGAAACCTGTACCAGTTGTAAAGTCACTACTATATTCTGAACGTACAACTGGATGTAACATGACTCCTCTTGGTGACATTTTCGCAATATAAGGCTTAAACTGATAAGTTTTTTCAACAGTACACAAGTTTGGTTATGCAAGATAGGTGGCTTATAGCTACCTGGTGTTATTGACGATAGGTTCTCATATACCAGGCCACTTGGTGCTATTTTCTCAGACGAAAACATATCATTTTATCTTTGTGCTCCAACTGCTCAAGTAACTTTACTTTTTTAATTAATACTCGCCTAATAGCTTCTTTAATCAATTTATAGAACTTATTAGCTTATTTTGTCATCTTAATGACAAATTAGAATTTTGAAAAATCAATAACATTCACTGTTAACATGTTGAACCTGACCTTATCAGGTTTTTCAGATTCATATAAGCTCATAAGACCATAAATTGGAGGTTTAGAAACGAATGCAATCATTATTTGATACGGTTATCTTATATAGGTTTCTTATTATATTATATGATGAACCATTTTTATTAATCTCCAGGCTTATATAGTTATAGCATCTTATTGTTATATAACATGAGCTGATTATAAGAATTTTTGATTTTAGCAGCACAAATTTAAAAAAACTAATCTTACTATTATTAAAGAGTACACATGCAAAAACACTTTTAGGCAAAGATGAAATCGAGCTTACTTTATTAAATATAGTAATCATAGATACTTTTTGCTCTTTCAGTTCTCCTAAATCGTTGGAGTTTGAATATCTCTTGACCGTACATCAACAATACTCATCCAGCTATATGTTAGTCAAACATCATATATAGTCCTACATTATGCACACTACTACAAACCGCCCCTATGTAATAGTTGTTACTTGTATGTTCCAGTAAGTGTAACAAATAGAACAAACGGTGAACATTATGCACAAGAATTTTCTATATTGAATTCTAGGTGGTACTTCTCTTGAAAAACTATGCATGTGTCTATTAGGTGATGATTGGACTTGACTTCTTATTTCAAACTTTGTATATCATCTAATTAAAATTCTGACTTTTGCACCATTGTTAGATGGTTGTGATAAAAACATTCTGATTTCTTAATTTTTAGCCTAAATTTAGTCCCTAATCTCTGAAAGATCATGTACAGAATGATTTCTTATTTCTGCAACGAAGGTGTTGGTATTTGTATGAACACTGATCTGTAGTCATATTATGAAACTTAGAAGCAAGTACTTATGTCCTCTGAATCCTTCAATGCTGTAAAGTAAATGAACAATACCCCTTCAATTTAGTAGCTTATTTCCTTAGCAGTTCTGATAGCCATGTTATTCAAACATACAATTCCACATTAACGTAGTTCTGATGCCTAGCTTCACTTAATAGAATGTTACTCCGTATTTGGAATATATTTTGCAACTCCAACTATATAAAGGGTTGCAATTAATTATTACTCCTAATCTAAATACAATTCATTGTTATTCGCATTCCAAATTTTGACAAAACCATCACAACATCATATCACGTATCAGAAGGATATCTAAAAACCCTAAATCGAAAAGAACCCACACAATTCATTGGTTGCCACCCTTCTTCTACAAAACCCTAAGTCAAATGTATGTTTTTCTATGAAGGCCTAAATCAATTCATAAACTGATGGTTAGTACACCTTTTTTGACAATGGGATTCTCATGTGTTATTTATTTATTTTTTAGCTGGATATGATTCCCATTCAGATAGCTAGATATGCACATCCTGGAAAGACTCAATCAAGTGTTGGTAATACATATAGCTTATTTTTTGTTAACTTAAGTTTTTTAACGATATTTATAAGGCTTACTCGCCCATCGAACAAGCTATGCTTTGATACTTTGTTCTTGCGTACCACTTTGAAACTTTTTTTCCTCTTATATTCGATAACCGTTTATTTCTTTTCGTTCTTAATGCATTCAATAAAATATCTTATTTTCCGTTAACTTATTTTTTCAAAACGATAATTTCGCTATAGCAAGTTATGTCAACGATAATTATAAGTCATGCCCGCCCATTGGGCGGGCTTCGAAAACTAGTATATATATATATATATATATATATAGTGTAAGGTTATATTAGAACCAAATAAAATGCGAGAACCGCGAGAACCAACCTTTTACTGCTAATAATACACAATGTACAATATATTAATGCAAGATGGCATTTTTGAAAATATATGTAACTTTATTTGAAATAAAATTTTAAATTAAGGGAAAATTGGGAATTTAATCTTCCATAAAAATAGCGTCATTATCCTTCAAAACCGTTTATTATATTTGTGTCATACACCAAATTCCCTTTTGCCTAAACCTACCATCTATTATCATTCGGTGGCCTCCTTTTCTCTTTATCACCTTCATGAAAACAAAATCTATAAAAATTCGTAACAAACATCTCTGACCAAGAGTGCCATCCTCACACATTTCTCCATAATTTTTCACTTCTATAAATTGAGAGGTTTTACCATGATCATCCTCACACCTTCTTCACTCTTACCATTATCTAGCAAAGAAAAACCAAAGTCAAAAATGACAAAATCATCTCCAAAACCTTGCAAGAAGACCGCTAGAATTAGTGTGAGGCCTTGTTGCTTCGTTAACCTTAGCTCATCATCCGAATCTTCTCCACTCACAATCTTATCTCCAATCCGAGATGACACAAACCTTACCTTGGCTACACCTACTCAATCACACATTGTGATCACCACTCCACCACCTACAAAAACACCAACTTCACCTCCACCGGCACCCATCCAAACATCCAAAACACCCTCACCACCTTCACCACCAAGGTCTCCTACACTCATGCCTATGGAGTTATTCTCCACTCCACCAACTTCACCAAATCCTTTCTTAGAGGACTTGGATGACTTGCCTCCTAGGCCAAATCATCCACCACCATTGCCATCCTTTGGCACAATTGAGCAAATAGCTCATGAATCACCAAGGTCATCTTTTGACCCAAACACCCCACTAGCCAAAACCTCTTCTCTTCCACCCCATTTACAAAGACATTCATGGTCCTTTGTATGGGGATCATCCACTCCCAACATCAATGTCCCCTCTTCTTGAGGACATTGAGGAGTGCATGTGGGATGCCAATCCCACTAGAGAGAAGATTCAAGCGGAACTCCACAACCTCCACCAATTCAAAGGCATGGTGGATTCTCACTTAAGTGAGACCATGCAAATGCAAAATGCTTTGCTTGCCTCCATCATGACCACCCCAAACATTCCCAACACTACCAACACATCTACCATTCCACCACCACAACCTCCCCAAACATTCTACCCTCCTCGGCATGGTTGCTCAACTTGTGAGCAAACGGCTCAAACCGTGGAAAGGACCCGGGTTATGGTCCATGACTTCCAAGAGGAAATGAGGTTCATCCTCAATCATATCCTTGAGCGCCTCAACACTCTTTCTCATCCACCATCTAACTAGGATGGTCATAGATTAGCATTTCTAGTTCTTCTTTTCTTAGGTTTTTTCTATTTTTATTGTACTAAAACACATCATTGTGTTCTCCTTTCATGATCTTTGTTCATGAAAATTTTAACTAATGAATGGTGTTTTTATTATAGTGTTGTTACTTTTACATAGTGTTTGGAAATGCTTGTGAATGATCATTATTACTAACATTTTTATTGTAGCTTTATTTTCACAATCCATGTATCTTCCCATTAAGCACCCAATTTAGGGGGAGCTTTGATCAAGGGGGAGATAATGGCTCGGGCTCATTGCATTCCGCATCGCCACTTCTTTTTGTTGAGACAAAAAGGGAGAGAAAATATAGAACTTGTTTATATTTTGACTTTTCTGAAAAAGTCAAACTGACATTGACTTTCTGAAAAAGTCAAACAGGATACATCATTGATAATACTTGACTTTTCTTAAAAAGTCAACTGCATACTTTGACTTTCTGAAAAAGTCAACATCATGCATTAACTAGTGAATACTTTGACTTTCAGAAAAAGTCAAACATCATACACTTGCATTATTACTCTCTTTTCAAGTTCTAAAACTAATATTTTTATAACTCTTGCACAAACTTTGTATCTTTTAGAAAAATAAAATTTATATTTTGTCCTCAACAAAAAAGGGGAGATTGGTAGTACAAATATCGTCATTAAACGTTATTTATATTTTTGATCTTTACCTAAGTTTTGTTAACGACAAAAGTAAATTTAATTTGTATAAAAGCTTAAAGCTTGTCAAGTTTAATAGATATTAAAACAAGCTTTTTCAAACAATATATTCATCATTCAAGCATTTACATTTATGATTAGTAACATCTTGATATGACTCTAATCATTATGTATGATAGTAGTTTTTAGAATGTGTTAGGTTCTTAAAACCAAACACTACTTAAGTACTTGCATATTTCTAAAAATAGAAATACAACATATGACATCATATGATGCATCATGGAAATCATTGAAAGATTTCATTAGATATTTTGTATGGATTTGTACACTTCATATCTTGCACAATCTCACTTAGATAGAGTTGACTTTGGCAAGATTTGATATCTTGGCTGTCAGACCCGGCGGTACCAAATTGGTACACGGGCGGAACCCTTTTAAGGGTTCCGCGGTCCGTGGACGCTCCTGTCCATTTTGGCTATAAATAGCAATGCCAAGCCAAGTAGTTTTTTATCCCTTTCCATTATACTCTCATACATATCTTCTCTCTAACCTTTCTAACGCAGTTTCATATCATAGTAGTGATCTCTTTTGTAGCAAAGAAGATCAAGTCACATTCAAGCTTCAAACGAGAAGTTGGAAGTCTTGTTTGTTTAGTGTTGTATGATCTAGTGTTGATTCATACTTCATTGTTGTATTAAACCATCATAATCTTGTGAGTGTGAGTGGTTAGTATTTTAGTCCTCAAAATACATTATGTGTGGGAGTAGTTGTACCCTTGGAAAGAACTCGACATCTAGCTTAGTGTCGGAAATAGTGTAAGCAAAGTGTAAAGGTTTTCTCCGCCGGTGAAAGGAGCTTGTTGACTAGTGAAGTTAAACTCTCGAGTGTGAGACTCGGGGAGTGGAGTAGGGCAAGGAAAAAGAGTCCTTGTAGACCGAACCACTATAAACAACTTGTTGTGGTTTGATCATTTCTTTCCTTGTTTACTCTTTACATATTGCTTGCATATTTCATTAACATATCTAAGATCAATATCAATTGATCTTTTCAATAAGTTTCAAAACAAAGTTTTTAATCGGTAAACTATTCAACCCCCATTCTAGTTTTCTACAGGCTCTTTTAACAAATTGTTTTTGTTGTTGGTTTTTTTCCTTCCTTTATTTTGAAGATTTCATGTGGTTTTGTCTTAATCTGGTTTTGTTTTAATCGACTATAGTCAATTTCCAAACTCGATTTATGGTATACACGCAATAACGGTTTGGCGCAACGCGATTGTAAAAGGATCAGGTTTGTATAATTTATAATTTTCTCTTGAGTTAAATGAAAGAATTCTTGTTTTCAAAATGAATTTTATATATGTTCGAATTATATAAATAGTCTGAATCATGTACATATCTTAGAAATAATTGTTAAATGTTGATTAAATGTTATAATAATAAATTTAGGCAAATAAAAAATAGAGATACTTTATACATTCATCAATTTCGAAATTGTTACCATAATTTATGCGTACGTGTGGGTGTTGACTGTTGAGGCACCAAATGAATACAAGATAGTGTTTACGTGAATTCATTACTTGATGTTTTGTTCATACACATGTTACTCAGATATTTAATATTTGCATATCCATTCATGTATATAAAACTATTCTTAGCTAGGATTAGAAATAATCAATTAGATAATGATGATATCGCTTTAGCTCTAGGCGCTTGTAGGCAATTGGATAATGATGAATTGATATAGACGTCCATGGGTTTTAATTGGTTGTAACATATAAAAATTAATATGTATCATGTCTATATATTTGTTATGCTAAAAGATTAAATTAGTGAAGTTGTTAAAAAGAAACAAGGTGAATACGTATTCAAACGTTATCGGTCCTCAATACAGTAGTTTTGTGGTTATTTTATTTTTACAAAAAAGTATATTTCTTAAAATGTATATATGTTTTATTGCTGATACAAAATCAATAAAATGAGTGAGCATATGTGTTATTAAGAGTGCATATATGTTTTTACAGTTTCTGATGAATTTGATACTTTCTGTGCATATGTGTTTTTATATAAAAGTGAAATGATTGTTAACTCATTAGTTAAAATAAGTGGATTATGATTGCTTTATATTTATTAAAATAAGAAGATTATTTAGTTAAATGTGCATATGTGTTATGGAAATTATTATCCATAATAAAGATCGTGCATATATGTTATTTATTTCTTAAAGAAAAGATTTGGTATGTTGAGTTGATGAGTTTGTTGAATTTAATATGAGTAAACTTGGCTATGTGAATGACGTTGGCGAGTTACTAGACGTTGTAGATGTTGGCACAAACTTGTATCAGTTAGGTTATTCACGAATATGTGTTATGCTAATTTCTATGCTTAAAAATTCTTTTACATTACTTGATATAGATCCAGTTTTGTTGCATTTGCTCTTGAATATGTGTTAGTCAAATAATGCACATGTGTTTACGTCATGAACATTAGAATTTGAAAAAAATGCACATGTATTTACGTAATGAAAATGATGAATTGACAACGAATGCACATGTGTTTAAGTCATTGAACTTTTTGTATATATGAAAATTTTCAGGTTTATATTTATGTTTTTATTTGTTCTTGATTATGTACTAAACTATTAACATTGGATGCAAGTTTTCAGGTATATTGTGAAGGCGAAGAATACAAATGCACTTCTATAAGTAGAATTATATAATAAATGTATGCTCCTAGTCTATTTTATAATTTATGGAACATGTCAAATGATAATTGATCGTGGTAGGTTACTTGACGTGTGGCTGTTGGCACAAAATTGTATCAGTTAAGATGAGCGAGATGATAAAAACACATGTGCACAAAGATTAAAAACACATGTGTAGATTTATGGGTTCTTGAACCAGGCGAGGAATACATGCGCATGCCTAAAAGATGAACCAACTGTTAAAGACAATTGTATTATGCATATGTGTAGGCTTCGTATATTTGTAATAAAACATATTTCTGTAATATTTTTTAATAAAGTTTTGTTGTTCGTATAAAATTGCATAAATCTATTAATAAAGTTTTGTTGTTTGTATACATATTTATGTAATATTTTTTAAAGATACATGTGCAAATACAAAACACTTATGCATAAACGAAAAATACAATTGATACATAATGCAAAACACATGTGCACATAATGTTTTTTTAAACAAGTATACTGCAAAAAAAAAAAAAAAAAAAAAAAAAAAAAAAAAAAAAAAAAAAATCCTTAAATTTAGGGAATTAAAAAAACGTTTTTTGTAAAAAAAATCAAAAATAAAATAAAAAAGTATTTTTATCATTATACCCTTTTGAGTTATATAATAAAATTTAATATTAAAAAAAATTTGATTGGTTGATGCTGGTTCTCGCAATTTATTTGGTTCTGAAAATAACCTCACCCTATATATATATATATATATATATATATATATATATATATATATATATATATATATATATATATATATATATATAGTTAGGATCAAATAAGAAGAAAAATTAAAAAGAGAACGATAAGAAAAAACCACAACCACACATTTCAGATGCACCTATTAAAATAGATGCATCTCCCCTTAAAAATCTATCCCTTATTTGAAATGTGTGGCTAAAAATTCTTCTTATTCTTCTCATTTTAGTTTTTCTTCTTACCGGATCCCTTCCCTATATATATATATATATATATATATATATATATATATATATATATATATATATATATATATATATATATATATATATATATATATATATATATATATATATATTTAAATACTATATGAACATATGAATTAGGTTTTTAACTTCAAAGTCGCAAGTCTCTAAAAAATCTCTCTTCACTACTTTCCATCTTAACTCATTATCGGGAATAGTATTCCTCCTTGATTCTCTTAAAAACACGAAAGTTTGCCAAATCTACGCCGTTATCGCAAAATTGATTATTGATAGTTAAGTCTTGATTCACCATCATTCGATAAACAATTTTCCTCCCCTTCAAAACACCTTAGCCAAACGTCTATTCAAATAAGAATCTAATTCTATAAGTTCTTTTCAAAAACAAGTTATTGTATAACTTATTACAAGTGAAAGAATAATCTAAAACACTCCAATATTTGTCTGCAGAGCCGGATCCCACAAGCTGTACTAGCCGGATCCCTCAAACGACGGATCCCAGGCAACCGTGTTAACAGACATCAGAAAACTCATTTTCAAAACCCAAAAACAATCCATGTTTCCCTCTTCCTAAAAACACAAAACGACCTAATCTCAGCTCCAATAATCCTAGGGCTCCATACTCTTAAGCATCTCAATCCTAAACATCATTGTAAGTAATTACACTCATATTAACTATTTATCATCATCTCCATCCTAGGGTTTATGTTTTTAAAACTTTTAACTGGTCTCAATTTTTCATATCAACAATTGGGAACTTGTTTATTGCAAAATTGGTTTAACACAAAAAGGTTCTACATAATCAAGGTTTTTCAAAAAGGGACATTGTTAATACAAGATAAACTCATAACCCATCTTGACAAATTTTACCTAATTGTAACATTATTTTTCTAGGATCAAACATGCCTAAAGCTACCCAACAAGATCATCATAACACCGTTCACTACCTTACTAGATACTATCGCAAGAAGGGCTATCAAAAAGTGATCGCAAAACCTTCCAAATGCTCCAAAAATGACGTATCTACTAAGGTCGTGTAGTTAAGGGATGTTTCCTTAAAAACACTGACATTCACCAAGTCTTTTCCGTAATCAACTTTGATTGTCTCCTAGAAATTAATGAACAAATTTGTCAGATCTTCATTTTTGAATTTCACAAGAGTGTTAGGAATTTCCGAAACAATGAGGAAAGTATTTCAATCGCTTTCATTATAAACAACCAAAGCATAACCTTACCCCTCAACACATTCGCACAAATCCTTCGTATACCATGTGAAGGAATTTGTATGTGCTCCAAAGATTGGTCAATTGCTACTCAATCCTTCGCACTAGACCCCAACCCTTTGTATTACACTCCACTTGATGACCCCATAGTTGTTCGAGACACCATCTTCAAAAAGAGAGTCAACCAATCTCGTTATAACCACAGCAAAGAACTCATCCATCGTGATCCCTATCAAATGGAACTCTTTGAGATGTTTCCCATTTACAAAAAGTGGGAAGAAATCCTTATAGAAAATATCATATGCTTGGTTGGAAACAAAGACCATCCCAATGCGTGTCTTGTCCAAATGATCTACTGTCTTATCTACCAAAAGCCTTTCAATCTCGCCTATTACTTGGTTAAAAGAATGGTAGGTGTATTCAGTGGTTCTTCCTTATGGTATGATCCTAATACGACTCCGTGAGTATGTTAGTAGAATGCAACCCACTCCTATTACCGATGATCATTTTCTCGCCAACCATTTTATGGTACCTCTCACCAAACAACCCTCCAAATGATTTATGATCAATGGGAAAAGTCCTCGTGCTCCCTCGGAATCTTCGAATGAAGATGAAGATGTAGATATTGAAGTCGACCCCATTTCTAATTATCAAATCGACCCAATGACTTACTTTGAACAACTTCCCACTCTTCCAAATGAATCCGATGAATTCAAGCAAACAAAAGGGATGTTCAAATGTCTAACTCATTTTCTCATGAAGTCGGGAAAGAAGAAGAAGTGAAGAGATTGACAAAAAGAAACATTGTACCTTATGAATTTACTTTTTGGCTATTTTAGATGTTTTCAAAACAATGTGTTCATTTATTTATGTAAAACTTACTTGATTGTTCTATTTTGATATATGGTCACAATCTTGTTTGCCCACTAATAGGTTGTTTCTATATGTTATGCTTACTATGCTTTCAATTGTATACATATATAGTTACTGTGGAAATCATTTGGTTTCAAAACTCGACGCCTAGAACAAAATATTGCACATTCACTGTTGAGCAATCTATCCCAGATGCCGGATCCCTGGCTTATAACTAGCCGGATCCCTCAAGTAAGGGATCTGTGGGATCCGGGCAAATAGTAAAGCTATGTTTAAACATCTTCACATCAATCCAATGTTCCAGACCTTATTATACTAGTTAAACATGGTATTTTAGGATCAGTTAAGTCTTCCTCAAGCTCTGTTGATCTCACATTCACTTATAGATAACTTAGGATCATATTCAAGGTACTTTTTGATTTATCTTCACTTCAAAACTCACCATATTTCCGCTCCAGTATTAACACATTGTTCCTCTCATCCTAAAACACCTAATTTGATATTTCTCTTAATTTTAGCAAATTGATTTTAGTCATCTTTATCTCAAAATAGGCTAAAAATTAGTTTTTCATTTCTTATAATTCTTAAGAAATTTTCTAAATTTTTCTTAGATCATCATCTGATCTCTAGGATCATTTGACTCCACTTTGACACCCTCAAAATTCTTAGTGTCATCTATGATCACCCATTAGTGTTCATAAAAACCTCATTTCTTTCCATAAAAGACATCATTAGCTACCCTCACTCATTACACTTGATCATTTAAGTCTCATATCATTTAAGACACCTGAGGAGACTGAAACACTCAAGATGTGTAGGTACTAGACCTTACAAAAACATCATCTTTTCTTTCTTTGGCTCTTGAGAGCCGGATCCTTAGGATTAGCCTAGACGGGTCCCTCATGTGAGAGATCTATTGGAACCGGATGCACAGACTAGGCTAATCCTACTTAAAATAATCATTTAGAACCTTCCTAGTTAACGTGAACACTCCACATTGTCTTAATTAACTTCATAGATCAGTGCAACTCTGTAGTCAACTCTTATGCATGCAAATAATTGCAAATTGAAGGATTTTGGTGGCTTAAGCTTTAATTCACTTACCAAATCTTTCTCTTTATAAATCCTTTGTGTTTGAACTTCCAAGTCACAATTCACACAATCATTCTCAGTATCTAAAGCTCTCTTTTTACACCTTCCCTTTCTACCATTTCAACATGAGAAAAGCTCCTAGTATTAACTCTTCTACTAAAGGACCTCCCAAGAAAATTTCTCGTTTGGTTCATGAAATCTCTTCAACAGAATCATCACATGTGAAAGCCTCAAACACTAGACCTCCCTCACAACCAACTCTACCAATCAAACCAATCCCCAAAAGGATTGTTCCCACAAGATAACCCTTGCCAAACACTACTATACCTCCTAAACCAAACACCCCTACTTCCACTAAACTATCACCTCTTGTACCTAAAGCTATCTCTTTCACCACTCCACTCTCATCCCCACACCTCTACAACTTAGAGGACTTACTACCTAGGCCATCTCATCCACCACCATTGCCAACATTTTCCTCAATTAAGAAAATGGTACAACAACAACCGCCTCACCAAAACTTTGGTGTTGAAACAACACTAGCACCCGTATCTTCTTCTCCATCACCCTCAAGTGGTCCATTTTAGATTATAAGGAATCATCAAAATCAACAACCCGATCACATGGAAGCAGACACTTCTCTACAGCCACCATCAACACATATTCCACCACCTTCACCTTTAGTTGAACCACCTCCAACCTCATCAAATGTGCCTCCATAAATCCCTCAATCGTTGATGGAACATCCACCAACTTCATCAAATCTTCCACCTCAAACCGCCCCATTCCTACCACCACCATTTCCTATCTATGGCAATGATTGCTTTCATTGTCAACATGTCGAAGAACTAGTCCATGAAGTACGTGACGAGTTACGTTTCATGTTCTATCACCTTCATGAACATTTTGATGAGGTCAACAAATCTACTCGTCCTTAAAACCTAGGAATACAAGCACAAAGGTGCTCTCCTCTAGTCTTAGGTACAACTTAGAATTGTTAGAAAATATACTACACGTTTGTATCATTCTCTTAGTTTTAAAGATATATATATATATATATATATATATATATATATATATATATATATATATATATATATATATATATATATATATATATATATATATATATATATATATATATATCATTTCTCGTATTTTATTTAATGAAATTACATGTTATATGCTATATGGTTATGAGAATATGTTTGGTGCTATAATACATAACTCTGTTTGATGTTAACATCACTTTTTACATCTACATTGCTGTCAAAAGAATGCAGGTACACGGTTCCCTCAATTTTGCCTAGACAGATCCCTCATAGGAAGGATCCGTGAGATCCGTGCAACAGAAACCTTATTTATTACTAATATGAATCTCATTTGCAGGAAATTATGCATCATATACTTGTTTTCTAACATTTATTTTGTAGATTTTCAAAATACACATGAAGACTTTGACACCCTCAACAAGGGAGAGCTTTTCATCAAAGCAAAGCAGTTGCAAAAATGCTTGCAATACTTTCATTTAGGTTTTTTATACTACTTGACGTCCTCCTCAAAAGGGAGCACTCGTCAAGGGGGAGCATTTCGTCAAAGACGAAACCATTTGCAAACATAACTGCAAAACACTCGCTTAGACTTCCTAATTACTTGACGCCCTCAACAAAGGGAAGCATCCTTCAAGGGGGAGCTAAGATGAGAATCTTTATCTCCTCTTACTCTCAAAACAATGTGTTAGTTTCTTTTCGACGCTCTTTTTGTTTCGACAAAAAGGGGGAAAAGAGAGTAAAAACTCCAATTCAAATTTTTACGAATTTTATTTTCTTCTTAAAATAATCTTATGTTTTGTCATCAACAAAAAGAGGGAGATTGTTAATACAAATAAACCATAAAAACGTTTATTTATATTTTACGATCTTCAACAAACGTAAAATTATTTTAACGAAACAAATAAAATACATAAAATGTTTGAGCCAATAGTTTACTAACACACTTATACTAAACATTTTAAAACCATATCAAAACATGTTTAGTAAATAAGTTATATAAAATCAAAGACATTTTTATATAAACACTAAACAAGTAATATTGTTTACATCTTATAGAAATGCATATGTATAACAACTAGTGTTTACGTAATATAGAAATGTACATATATACTTTGTATATATTGTAATGGGTAAAAACCATAGTCTATGACCCATGACCCATGATCCATTGGCTAGGTACAATGAATGTTGTTGGGGAAAAACCAAAGTTCATAACCCATACCCATAAAGCATGATCCATAACCCATGACCCATTGCATGACATCGTGCATGAAGTCATGTTGGGTATTATCCATGATCCATGACCCAAAGTCCATGACCCATGATCCAAGATCCATAACCCAATGTCTAAGTACATTTCATCTTGTTGGGTATCCATAATCCATTACCTATAACCCATGGTTCATAACCCATAACCCGGTTTGTAACCCAAAATCCGGATTAAACTGTCCCAGTAGCCGGATCTCCAGGTTTGCACTAGCCGGATCCCTCTGGGGAGGGATCTGTTGGAACCGTGGTACAGTAGACACATTTGTCTATAAATAGTGAGCCATTTCTCTCTTGCTCAACACCACTTTTACACATACTTTCTCTTAGTATTGTAACATCTTTAACCTCTTATCCAAAGGATCATTCTATGTAGTTTTATGTTTGTGTGATTCTTTAGGTTCTTCTTAAAGGCGAGATCACCACCTCTTGAAGACGTGCAAGATCAAGTCATGAGTTGCTAAGCTTCGTCGTCATCAAGACCACTCAAGTGCATCTTGTTGATAGTTCTTTCCTACCTCCATAGAAGTGTTGTGTTGAAGGCATTAGTGAAAGGTGCCGAAGGGTCGTGTTGAAGGCATTAGTGAAAGGTGCCAAAGGTGTACAATCGATATGGTGCATCGATGTACAAGTTAGATACTTTGGGTTAAAGGATGTTGATGTCCTTCTAGTGTTGTAACAAGGAGTGTGTCTCCTTTGAGTAGTTGTGTAGTGGTGTAGTGTTGGGTAGTAGTTCCTCCTTTGTAATGGAACTTGATATCTAGCCCTATACCGGATAAAGTGTAGTTGATGTTGTGATAGGTGTGGTTCTACCTCATGGAAGAACTTGGTGTCTAGCCTAGTACCGGATAAAGAGTAGGCGACATTGTGAAGGCTTCTCCGCGACATTAAGGAGCTTGTGTTGTGTAGTGCTTGCGCACTCTTGAGTGGGGTACTCGAGGAGTGAAGTAGGGCAAGGAATGTGTCATTGTAGCCGAACCAGTATAAATACTCGTGTAGTGGTTTTGTGTTTCTTTACTCTTTATCTTTACATTACTTACTTATATGCTTATCTATCATTATCCAACATACACATTAAATAGATACACATAATCGGTAAAACTGTTCAACCATCCCTTCTAGTTTTCTACACATATCTTTAAATTACAAAAATAATTTGTAAACGTTATTTGTAAAAACTTTTGTCACATTTATGAAAATGTAAGTTTTAGGGACAAAATAACTTATTTGATCACTTAACAAGTTTGAAGTAGTGTTTGTACATACCTTAAGTGATTCAGACTTAAGCCGTCGAGAGATGTTGATGCGTGCATGCAATGATGATTTATGTGAACGAGCAACTTGTGAACTTTACGTTATTTATTACAAGTTACGTGTTTGTCATCATTAAAATACGAAGACATTGTATAGATTAAACGTCGTAACGTTTGCACTAACATTATTGATTTCTATAACTTGATTAAAAATCAGTTTGAGAAACCTCTTAAAGTTTTTAGAAGTGATAATGGTACAAATTTGTAAATAAAAGGTTTGAAAGTTTTTTCAAAAATAATGGGATTCTTCATCAAACTTCATGTTCCTACATAACCCAGTAGAATGGTATAGCAGAGAGGAAGCATAGGAGTTTATTAAACACTGATAGAGCCCTCATGTTTAAGGGGGGTTACCTTTGAACATATGGACTGAATCTGTTCTAACTGCAACTTATTTGATTAGCAGGTTACCTACTATTGTGTTGTCTTGTAAGAGTCCTTATGAATTGGTGTATAAAACTAAACATAGTCTCATTCATTTAAAAGTTTTTGGGCGTTTATGTTTTTAAACTATTTGGAATGAATATGATAAGCTTGGATCCAGATCTGATAAGTGTGTCCTTGTTGGATATGCTTTTTGGTAAAAAAATATATAAATTGTTTAATCTGGATCAGAAAAAGTTTGTTTTTTCAAGAGATGTTAAATTTTATGAAACTGTTTTTCCATTCAAAAATAGTTCTTTCATTAAAGAATTTGCTTTTGAAGAAAATGGTGTAAATGATTAAATTTTTTTTAATGAAGTAAATAAGAATAGTTTTTTTGTCAGATTAACCCAATGATGATGGGGGAGATAGTGCAGTTAATGGTAACAAAGCTGCACCTAATAGTAGTACTCAAAAATATAGAGTCAGCACTGTAGATGAAGCTGCTAGGGATAAAAGTAAGTTGCAGTCTGATACAACAGTTACTGTTGATACAAATACTTCTAACACAGACACTACAAATGTCTCTGGTAGTACTTCTAGTAGGAAGGACACTAGAAATGATAAGTATGCTACTGAAACTATTGTTTTAAAGGGTATACAGGGTACTAGTTTAAGTGATGATGAATATGAGTATGAGGGTGAAGATATTGAGTATTTTGGTAAGATGTTTGAGTCACCAGATCTAGAAGTTGTTAAAACTGTTAGAAGAACTAGTAGAAAGACTACTTTACCATCTAAATATACAAATTATGCTCTTAATAAAAAAGTTAAGTATGGTACTAATAAATTTGTCAATTATTCCAACTTGAGCTTTGATAATTTTATGTTTGCTACGTGTCTCAATAAGATACATGAGCCTTCTACCTATGCAGAGGCTGTTTTAGATAGTAGATGGGTAGAAGCTATGAATCTTGAGATATAAGCTTTAAATAGAAATGGGACTTGGATCGTTACTGACTTTAGAAAACAATAGAAAGCCTATTGGTTCAAAATGGGTCTTTAAGGTTAAATATAAAGCTAATGGTGAGGTAGAAAGTTTCAAGGCTAGGTTAGTGATCAAAGGTATAACCAGAGACAAGGAGTTGATTATGAGGAGACATGCTCTCCTGTTGTGAAAATTGTTTTTTTAAGCATAGTTGTTAATAATAAATGGTCTTTGTTTCAACTTGATATTAATAATGCATTCTTATATGGTGACTTAAAAGAGGATGTGTATATGACTTTACCAGAGGCATTTTCTAATAGAAATGATAAAAGAATTTGCAAATGAGTAAAGTCATTGTATGGGTTAAAACAAGCACCTAGGAAATGGAATGAGAAATTGTCTTCTGTACTTATTGAGAATGGTTTTGTGCAAAGTGTGAATGATCTCTTATTGTTCATTAAGAATAATAAAGATGCTATTTTGGTTCTATTGGTTTATATTGATGATATTATTGTTACTAAGAATAATATTTATGAAATAAACAAGTTTAAACAATTTCTGGGTTCAAAGTTTTTGATAAAAGATTTGTGAAACCTCAAATATTTTTTTTGGGAATGGAAGGTTTAGATATTGATAATGGTATTTTTATTACACATAGAAAGTACTACACCAAACTCTTAAATGAGTTTGGAATGCTTGCATGTAAATCTTGCAGTACTCCAACTGAAACAAATCCAGATAGTTAAAAACTTGCTTCAAAATTTGGTGATGATGAACCTTTAAATGATATTAATCATTACCAGAAACTTGTTGGGAAGCCCACATATTTGACATTGACTAGACGTGATATATCTTATGTTGTACACTATTTAAGTCAAGTCATGCATAATCCAATGAAGTCTCATTTGAGACTTGCATTCAAGGTTCTAAGATACATGAAAAAAGAACTTGGTTTGGATATTACTTTCAAAGAAAGAGTTGATGCTAATCTAAGAGTTTTTGTTGACATAGATTAGGCTAAGTGTAAGCTTACCAGAAGGTCTATAACTGGTTTTGCTGTGTTTTTGGGAAATAGTCTGGTTTCTTGGAAAAGAAAGAAATAGACTGTTTTAGATCTTCTACATAGGTCGAGTATATAGCCATGTGTAATATGTGTTGTGAGGTGGTGTAGATTATAAAGGTATATGAAGATCTGCAGGTTTATGTCAATTTACATGTAGATATGTGTTGTGATAATAGTTCAGCAATACAAATAGCCGCAAGTCCAGTTTTACGTGAAAGAAGTAAACATTTTGAAATAGACTTGTATTTTTTGAGACAAAAAATTGCAGTAGGTTTTATAAAAAAAAAGAAGGTCAGGTGTGAGGAAAACATTGCATACTTGTTTACAAGATGCGCTCCAAGTCCTTGGGCTGTTGAACATAATCCAACCACACCGGAATGGGTAGTTTCTCGGAGATATTTGGATTCATTTTTTTAAATTCTTATTTATTTCTTACCATAACAAATTTTGTGCTAGTCTTGGTTTGTTTAATGCATTTCAGGTATAAAGTTTTTGGGGGAGTATCAGAAGTACAAGATTTTTACTCAACCACATGGGTCTCAAATAGTATTCAAGTGAAGTGTATGCCAAAAGTGTTCTCGCAGAATTGTAGAAGGGTCTATGATGATAAGTTTGGAAGATAGCAAGGAGTAAAGTGCAAAGACTCCAGGACTAAACAACAACTTCATCTCTAGTTACTATATAATGCCTAAATTCACTCTTTACGCATTATTCACTATCCATATTTTCTAGGTGTTTCTCTCGGTTTTTTAGATCTCTATTTTGTGTAAAACCTCTCTAAGTTCGTATTTTGTTCAGTTCTTGTTTTTCTGTATTGTAAAGACTTTGACTAAATCTTTTAGTTTGATGGGAGACTGGTTGGGTTCATTAGTAGATTGGTTGTTGTTTTAGAGCTTTGGTTACAGTTTTCAACACTGGTGAAGTTGTAGAAAGAGTGGAGTGGAGATTGATGTTTTTGACAAATGAAAATGCATGTGTGATGAGAGGTGAAAAAAATAAGGTGTGTGTGTGAGTGAAAAACAACGTGTTGGTGTTTTTGGTGAGACATGGCCGGCCAAATGGGAGCTTAGTGGGTTTAATAACTTATTTTTATTTAATTATTATTATTTTTGTTTTGTTTGTTACTCGTATTAAGTTGTGTTTGTAGAAAATACATTATTGACATAAAAATGTAGCACTTTTGAAGTAATTGAATAAGTTAATTGGATTAGGTTTTCGAGTGTGGGTGACACTAACAACTTTAAATAGCTTGAGCATATCATTATATTTAGTTGACGTTAAATGAAATCGTAGGTCAAAGATACGTTCATAACGTAAGGGTGTCTAAGGAAAGAGAACACAAAGCATAAAAATGACCCGACTGTCACAAGATTAGCTTATCAAGCATAGTTTTAGCCAAAGACATTTTAAATTACTTTCAGCTGCTAACTCGAGTTTAGACGGTTGTCACACTTTGCGCGGGTATTCGATCATCTAGTATATAATACGGTCTGTACAAGAATAACTTACTGTGAAGTGAATTTTTTTTAAAAAGAAATGTTAATATATATGCCTTGTTTCTTTCATTAACCTATTGACTTATGTATGGCTTTCCTTCTACATTGAGTTCATACAAAAATCTAATACACATGGTGGAAAAACTACGGATTGTTGGTGGTTATTCGTCCCAAAGCAGGGTGAAGATAATCAATTCAGCAGAAATGTGCAACTCTTCAGCACAAACAAACAAACTGTTAGTAGTAACAGATATCACTTGGTGGTTACCGGATATCACTTGGAATCGTGTGATCACTTTCCAAAGTAAACTATTCGACCCTAATGCCTGGGTATCACGAATATCTACTTGGGATAAGACCAAATGCAGTTAGAGAATTAGGCACAATTCTATAACCCTTTCGCTAATAAGTGTTTACGTTTTCTGTGTGTCTCATGTATGTTCAGATCTCCTATATATAGGAGGTTACTCTTGAGCTATTCCAATGGAATTATGAGTATTAATCGGCCCATTAATAGCCTCATAATTATCCCCATTATAGCTGTTAGTGGTTCCATGACCAATTAAACATGGTCATAAAGAAGTTGTAACTGCCATTTAGCAGTACTTTCCATAAGCAGTACTTTCCACTAGCAGTACTTTTACTTACAGTGGAAATACAGCCTATCAGTGGAAACACTGCTTATCAGTACTTTCATAGCATCAGTACTTTCACAGTGCTATCAGTGGAAACACTGCCTATCAGTGGAAGCACTGTTTATCAGTGGAAGCCACAAGTAGTACTTTCCACAAGCAGTACTTTCCATAAGCAGTACTTTCACAAACAGTACTTTCACCAAGCAGTACTTTCACCAGTACTACCAATACAAACCACTATAAGAGTCAGGGTGTTCATGGACCTTATGGGTGTACACTCCGTACCTCCTAACCCATTACAAGGTGTGAACTAATCCAACAAGTGCACTAAATTTTCCAACAATCCTCCCCAAATTTAGTTCACTTCCTTTGCATGAAAAATAAACATCAATCAAAACATGTGCATAAATGAAAATGTCCTGAGGATTGAATTTCCATCTTAGTAATTACACGTTCAAATATTCGAGAATCAGGGTGTTCTAAGAATTGAACCCTTCAACCCATTTGAATACCTGAAGATAACTACACACAAGTTTTCAAACACTTAAAAGCTCCTGACACTATACAAGCCATGTGTCCATATCCAAATTCATAAATGTTGTAAAAGCTAAAAGTCCAAAGCTTCCTGAAGCGACAAAACTTCAACATTTACATAGGTGGTTCCTCTTTAGTCATGCTCCTGCCAAGCACTTTTTCAAAGAAAATTAACCATTAAGAAGTAAAGACTTCATCCTCCTTTCAGCAGGTTCTGAGCACAACCTTGGGATGTAAATAAAACATGTGCTCCAGTCCACTGAATGTTCAGCTTTCCACATTGAACTCAGCTCCTAAGTTTCCTCAGGAGGGAGTTGGGTGTCCTAGCATTCAGTGACTAAGTTGGACTTAAACCCATCACTTTAGCAGACTTTATAACCAAGTCTCTAGCCAGACCCTTCGTCAAGTGATCAGCTAAGTTCTGTTGAGATCTCACAAACTCTATAGATACCACCCCATTCATGATAAGCTCACGAATCATGCTATGCCTGACACCTAAGTATCTAGACTTACCATTGTACATCTGGCTATAAGCCTTAGCCAATGTAGCTGCACTATCACACCGGATAGAAATAGGTGCTATAGGTTTAGGCCACAATGGAATCTCAAGAAGCAAGTTTTTCAACCATTCAGCTTCTTTACCAGCAGCTGCTAGAGCCACAAATTCAGATTCCATTGTTGAACTGGTGATGCAAGTTTGCTTCTTGGATGCCCAAGAAATTGCGCCTCCACCAAGTAGGAATACCCAGCCACTGGTAGACGAATTGTCTTCAGTGTTACTGATCTAACTTGCATCAGTGTAACCTTCCAACACTGATGGGTAACCAGTATATGAGAGACTATAATCCAAAGTTCTCTTTAAATACTTCTGTACCCTTTGAACTGCTTGCCAGTGATGAGCACTAGGATTACTAGTATACCTGCTCAATTTTTCCACTGCAAAACCAATATCATGTCTTGTACAAGTCATGGCATACATCAAGCAGCCAATTACCCTAGAATACTCAAGTTGAGATACAGCCTTGCCATGATTAGGCATCAGCTTCTCACAAGTATCCATAGGTGTACTCACTGGAGTACAATCAAAGTAATTGAATTTCCTCAGTACCTTCTCAATATAATGAGACTGAGAGATAGAAATTCTTTTACTTTCATGTTTAATCCTTATACCAAGGATAACATCAGCCTCCCCCATGTCTTTCATGGAGAACCTTGATGACAAAAATTCCTTTGTCAGGTCAACCTGATTTTGGTCAGTGCCAAAGATCAACATGTCATCAACATATAGACAAATGATGACTCCTTTACCAGATTCATCAACTTTGCTATATACACATTTGTCAGCTTGGTTAAGAACATAACCACTAGACAAAACCACTTCATCAAACTTTTGATGCCATTGCTTAGGTGCCTGTTTAAGTCCATAAAGAGACTTAATCAGTTTACACACCTTGTTTTCATTACCAGGCATGATGAAGCCCTGAGGTTGGTTCATATAAACCTCCTCTTCCAATTCACCATTCAAGAAAGCTGTTTTCACATCCATCTGATGAATAACCAGATTGTGAATAGATGTCATAGCAATCAGCAGTCTTATGGTACTGATACGAGCCACAAGGGCATAAGTATCAAAATAGTCTATTCCTGACTTTTGTTTAAAGCCCTGAATAACTAGTCTAGCCTTGAACTTTTCAATAGTTCCATCTACCTTCATTTTCCTTTTGAAAATCCATTTGCAACCCAGAGGTTTGCAACCAGGAGGTAGATTAACCAACACCCAAGTGTTGTTGCCCATGATGGAATCCATCTCATCATTGATTGCTTCTTTCCAGAAAGCAATGTCCTGGGACTTCATTGCTTCTTCAAATGTTTTGGGGTCATCCTCACCAATGAAGCAATAGGAGTATTGGTCTGAGACCTCATCCCTAGTACCTTCAACTAAGTATAGTTGAAACTCAGGTCCAAATGACTTTGGAGTCCTGACCCTTTTGCTCTTCCTGAGCACAGGTTCAAGTTGCTGAACCACAACCTCATTAGGGACCACTGATGGTTCATCATCAGGGACCTCTGATACACCAGTGTCATGAGTTCCATTAGGAATCCTCTGACTTGGTCTAGGGACTGATGAGAATCTATTCTCATCAAAGTCTGCATCCCTTGATTCAATTATTGAGTTAACTGAAACATGTTCATTAGGTTCAATAACATAGAACCTAAAAGCCTTGGAATGCTCAGCATATCCAACAAAGATGCAGTCAATGCCTCTTTCACCCAAAGTCTTTAGCTTTGGATCAGGGAGTCTTACAACAGCCCTACAACCCCAAACCTTGAGATAATTCAGGTTGGGTTTCCTTTTAGTCCAGAGTTCATAAGGGGTAACCTTGTTCCTTTTGTTGGGAACCCTATTTAACAAATAGCAAGCTGTTAGCATAGCTTCACCCCAGAACCCTTGACTCAGTCCTGAATAGGACAACATGGAATTAACCATCTCCTTCAGCACCCTGTTTTTCCTTTCAGAAATACCATTTTGCTGAGGAGTATAAGGGGCAGTCGTTTCATGGATTATTCCAACAGACTGAAAGTACTGAGTATCCATGTACTCACCTCCCCTATCAGTCCTTAATCTTTTGATCAAAGACCCAAGTTGTAATTCAACTTCTGTTTTAAACACTTTGAATTTATCTAATGCTTCATCCTTGGTATGTAACAGATAGACATAACAAAATCTAGAAGCATCATCAATAAATGTCACAAAGTACTTCTTATTCCCCAAAGAAGGAGTAGCATGCAAATCACACAGGTCACTGTGAATAAGCTCCAAGATCTTAGTCTCACGACTAACACCCTGAAAGGGTTTCTTGGTTATCTTGGTCAACATGCAAGTTTTACACTTTTCAGTGTCCATGTCAAAAGCAGGGATTAAACCATCCCTAGACATATCTTGCATCCTTTTATAGTGAACATGACCAAGTCTAGCATGCCAAAGGTTAGAATCAGTCTGTTCATATGAGGTCACAAAAGCTGAAATAACACTGTCAGTTGTAATATTAAGCCTGAACATTTGATTACATAAATAACCAAAACCAATAAAAACACCATTCTTAGAAAGAACAAATTTATCAGATTCAATAACTTGTTTATATCCATGATTATTCAAAACACTACTTGAAACCAAGTTCTTCCTTATATCAGGAACATGAATAACATTAAACAAAGTTACAATCTTTCCTGAACTAAACCTAAGATCTACACAACCACGACCATGTACCAAGGCTGTTGACTCATTTCCCATGTGAAGAATAGAACCATCATTCAGTGACTCATAAGTCTTGAACCAGCTTCTATCTTTACACACATGAACTGTTGCACCAGAGTCAACCCACCACGCAACATCATCATCCTGCACATAAAAAGATTCAGATACATATGTAACATAATAAATCTAGAAAGACTTATTAAACATATTCTGACCTTTCAGTGAGTTGGCTGAACCACCACTCCCTGAACCATTAGTGCCTGATCCATTGGCTTTACCACCAACTTTAACACCCTTGCAGTCCCTTTTAATGTGACCAGTCTTGCCACATTTCCAACAAGTAGGTGTTGCCTTCTTGTTAGGATCTGCCCTTGTGTTATCATGATACTTGCGTTTGCCTTTGTTGTCATTGTACCTGGTGGAGTTGTTATGCTCCACCATATTGACAATAGGCCACTCTTTGGCTTGTCATTATCCTGCACCTTGAGAGATTCCTCAATGCGCAGATGACTGCCCAACTCAACCAGAGTTAACTCCTCCTTCTTATGTTTCAAGGTATGCTTGAAATCTTTCCAAGAAGGATGGAGTTTGTCAATAACACAAGAGACTGAAATAGCCTCATCCATGTGCATATTGTGTTGTGTAAACCTTCCAAGTATTCCAAGAAGTTCATTGTATTGTTCCATAACTGGTCTTGAATCATTCATTTTGTAATTTGTGAAATTACTAACAAGGAACTTCTTACTTGATGCATCCTCAGCCATATATTTGGCATCCAAGGAATCCCACAGTTCTTTGGAAGATTCAAAGTTCTGATAAATATCAAACAAAGAATCAGACATACCATTGAGAATAAGACCTCTGCATATGTAGTCATCATTCTCCCACTTGCTCCTCCTCCTGATCTGCTCCACAGTAGCATCATCACCATCATCAGGAATTGGAGTAGTCAGCACATAGACCACACTCATGCTTGACAGCAAGAAGTGCATCTTCTTCTGCCACCTCCTAAAGCCCACCCCTTCAAACTTGTCCAGCTTAGCAAAGTTTGAAGCCATGTGTTTCATTGCAGCAGTTGCCATTGATTATCACAAAATAGTTTACTTTGATTGTTGATGGTTATTCGTCCCAAAGCAGGGTGAAGATAATCAATTCAGCAGAAATGTGCAACTCTTCAGCACAAACAAACAAACTGTTAGTAGTAACAGATACCACTTGGTGGTTACCGGATATCACTTGGAATCGTGTGATCACTTTCCAAAGTAAACTATTCGACCCTAATGCCTGGGTATCACGAATATCTACTTGGGATAAGACCAAATGCAGTTAGAGAATTAGGCACAATTCTATAACCCTTTCGCTAATAAGTGTTTACGTTTTCTGTGTGTCTCATGCATGTTCAGATCTCCTATATATAGGAGGTTATTTTTGAGCTATTCCAATGGAATTATGAGTATTAATCGGCCCATTAATAGCCTCATAATTATCCCCATTATAGCTGTTAGTGGTTACATGACCAATTAAACATGGTCATAAAGAAGTTGTAACTGCTATTTAGCAGTACTTTCCATAAGCAGTACTTTCCACTAGCAGTACTTTCACTTACAGTGGAAATACAGCCTATCAGTGGAAACACTGCTTATCAGTACTTTCATAGCATCAGTACTTTCACAGTGCTATCAGTGGAAACACTGCCTATCAGTGGAAGCACTGCTTATCAGTGAAAGCCACAAGTAGTACTTTTCACAAGCAGTACTTTCCACAAGCAGTACTTTCACAAACAGTACTTTCACCAAACAGTACTTTCACCAGTACTACCAATACAAACCACTATAAGAGTCAGGGTGTTTATGAACCTTATGGGTGTACACTCCGTACCTCCTAACCCATTACAAGGTGTGAACTAATCCCACAAGTGCTCTAAATTTTCCAACATGGATAATGTCCATTCTACATAAACTGACTCGAGACAAGCCAACTAGATTTATTAGAGTAAATTTTCTAAAATTATTATACTATTAATTATGATGAAAAGATAGCAAGTCCAAAATCCATAAATGGAGCTGCTAGCTGTTCATGAAGCACTATTAACTGATTGTTCCAACTTGTGCTGTAACATGGACACTTGAATGCATGTCTTCTCATCAATAACCTGCAACGGATATATATGAAGATTGTCATTACTTATTATCATGTCAAAGAAAAGTCTCACGGGCATTAGTTACTTGGGTCCATATACTCAGCGACTGTCCTCCGTTTTTTGGGTTTAACTATGTATCGTTCATTTTTTTTGGTAATTAATTAATATGTTCTCCTTTTACAAAAAAAGTTAAGTTAAAAAGGAAAATATTTAGCAAACAAGATTGATCAGCCTTCTAGTAAAGGGTGAAATTGTCAAAATGTAATGTCACTGAACAATTTTGGTATAAAGAAACTTGATCGAAACAAAAATTGTTATTTCCAAAATCCATATGGTTTTAGTGATAAGTGAATTATTCAAGATGCAAACAAGGTTAGTCGTAAACCAAAATGAGCAAGCAATCAAAAAAAACATATAGACTAATATATATATATAGAGTTAGGATTAAATAAGAATATTAATTAAAATAAGAAGGAATAAGAAGAATTATAACCATAAATTCGAGATGCATCGACCTAAATTAGATGCATCCCTATAATCTTAGATGCATTATAACGCACCATAGTGTGTTTTCTAGCTTTTAATCAGATGCATATACGTATATTAGATGCATTTAATGATTTCTCTTGTTTTTTGTTCCTCTGCATGTGCCAAAATCATGAAAATCAATTTGCACCATCTATACATCAAATTAACTTTCGAAACTCAAGATGTTGTATCTATATGAATAGAAATGCATCTAATGCAAGTCGTTGCATCTCAAATGCGTGGTTTTGACACTTCTCACCACTTCTTATTTTAATTTACTTCTCACTGGATCCCTACTATATATATATATTGTTGGAATTATATAACATGACAATCAAATAAATAATCACAAAACATCAAAGTATTCAAGCGGAAGCGTATAGGATTTATTAACGAATAATTAATTAACATAAAAGAATATGCGTACATTTTCTTGATTCTAGCCGAACAAGAATCAAATCCACAAACTAGCAATGGAAGAACCCTAATTTGATTTAATTAGGATTATATGAATTACCCCTTACCATTTTGTAATTCAATCCAAGAATAATAACAATATTGTGTTATTACCACGTTCTTGTACACACGTACTAAAACAAATTAAAGTAATGCTAGTTTTATCAAACCAAATAACTTGTTGTTTGGAAAAGAATGAGATCGACACCCAAGAATGGTGGCCGATCGGTTTTGAGCAAAAACACACACAAACGTTTTAGGTTTTTAGCTTATGAGTACAAGAGATGCAAAATACAAGACCCATAGCCTTGTATATATACTAAACTAAACTTGGTGGACAAGTTTGAGTTTGGGTTCCCTATGGCCGATCGGTTCAAGGTATCCCCAAAGGATTCCGGAACCTTCCCAAACTTTGCATTCTAGTCCTTTTCCAAATACATTTAACGCCCGTTAGTCCATTACATTAATTACTTAACGTCCGTTAGTTATTTCGTTTAATAAATAAATAAATACAACGTTTATATTTAATTATTTAACTTTAATTCTCATACGTAAAGTGTGCAATCCCGTGGTCTTGAGTTCGATCCTAACTCACATCTACTAATTTATATCCATAAAACACACACACACACACATACACACACACACACACACACACACACACACACATATATATATATATATATATATATATATATATATATATATATATATATATATATATATATATATATATATATATATATATATTAACAAAAGTTACAATAATGTGATTCTTTGAAGAAATTAAGTGTTTATATGTTAATGGATAACCTTATCCTGATTCTAGATTTTCTTGTTGATCATCTAGCTTCATGTTCTTTTTTCCTTTTTTCATAAAGAAAACAGTATACAACATACATTATTTAACTAGGTTATATATTAATATATTTATGGACAAATGTTGGTGAATATGTAATATAATGAACCGATAAAATGGTCTAATACTATCACTTCTTTTTGGTAGGAAACTCTGATGAAAAGAAGATGCCTCGGATAAAATGGTCTAAAACTATCTCTTCTAAAACTGATTGTGGCGTTGGTCTTGGCAGTCTATAGGCTAGCACCTACCCTTTTGGCGAAAAAAGTCGATCAACAAATCCCTAAAACTCTAATCGTTTTCTAACCTTTTCATCCATTCATCCCTAGATTTAACGATACAATTATCCTTAATTGTTATCGCTTTATTTAGATTGAATTAGGAGCAAGTTTTTTATACTACTCATCTTAGGGTTTTTAGGGTTTTATTTTTCTGTTTTTGTCATTAGGGTTTTTTCTACTTTCTACCAATCATTCGCATTACTTACAACACAATCATGGAGGTTGGGTAAGATTCTGCACCGGTTCATTCTAAACCCTAATTTTTATTAAGGTTTCTGCGTTTTAGAAGATATACGTTTTTTTTTGTGCTTCTTGTTATTTTGTATGTGCATGGTTTGATGATGAAAAGTGGGTCCTTGGATTCGGGATGGGGCGGTGATAAGAAAAAGAAAAAAGGTAATAGTTGGGCCAATCATACTAGGGAAAAAAATTCACGAATTGTAAAAGCAATTACTAGATGGTAAACTTGTGTAGGTGGATCAGGATGAGTTACCACTAAAACCTCTGGTGACTAATGTGGTGTCATCCTCTACTCTTTTGAAGGAGGTGCAGTGTGAGAATGATGTTAACTTGGCGAATGTTAGTGGAAGTTACTCGAAACATGCTACTAAGATGTAAACTGAGCCTAATGTTGACCTTATTACTGAGCCAAATTGAAATACTCCACTGTTCATGACACGAGGAATATACATGAATACATGATGGGGATTTTTTGAATCAAGTCGAGACACAACATTTGACACTGATCCAAATGGCTGCATTTAAAGGAGGCTAATACTATAAATATAGAATCTGCTATACCCAGTCATTCAAATGCTAAGGTTATAACTGAGCCACGCATTGCTAAAAAACCGATTTCGTATGCAAATGCAACAAACCCTAAAGCTTAAATTCCAAAGATAATTTTCGTGCTTTGGAAACTACAAATATATGCAATGGCGTGGAGCTTTCAATCCCAATCAAGGTGGTCGAAGAGATTAGTAATCGTTTTGGAAACACCTTATATGGATACTTTATTGGAAAACGGCTTGCACTCCTGGTTTTGGAGTATTATGTTCGGAATGCATGGGCAAAGTTTGAAATTTACAAGGTGATGATGAACTCCAAGATGTTCCTCTTTTTCAAATTCGATACCAAATAAGGCCTCGAAGATGTACTTGAAGAAGGACCAGGATGATATGAAACATTCCAATCATCCTTAAAACATGGATGATGAACACCAATCTATTGAAGGAGGATCTTACCCACGTCTTGGTGTAGGTTAAGCTTTATGATATTCCTTTGGCTGCGTTTTCGGAGGATGGCCTTAGCCTTATCGCAACAAAACTAGGTTAGCCAATAATGCTCGACTCCTTTACTAGCACGATATGCATGAAATATTGGGAACGAATAGCTTTGCTCGTTTCTTGATTGAATTTCGGGCTAAAAAAGTGCTAAATGAGAGTATTACTATGGCTATACCATTATTTAATGGTTCGGGATTCATCAAAGAAATGATACGGGTTGAATATGAGTGGAAACCACCTAGGTGCAATCTATGTAAAATATTTTGACACATTATCGATCAATACCCTAAGAATATTACTATTTTAGCCCAAGTGTCGAGAAAACAAATGATGGCTTTCAAATGGTAGGTAAACGAAATAATGGTAAAAATGGTGGTCCGAAAAGGGGTGGCAAAACTTGTCTAAACGTGGGTTACAAGTTACAATATAGACCCAAAGTGACCTCTAATACTTCTAATGTGGTTTTTCCAAACAATGACAAAGCTAAAAATGTCACTCGTCCAAACAGTGCTAAAGAAGTTGTTACTTCGTCTAGTGCTAAAGCAACTAGCTCGTCTAAAACTGGAAGTTCTAATGTGGGTTCTAGTGCATCTAAAGGTGGCAAGGAATCACTTGCTTCGTCTTATAAAAATATGGTCAACAAGTCCAGCAAATATGATTTCCTTTCTAGTGAGTTTGACACTGTTCTTAAAGAAATTAAAGGAACTGATAAGGCTACTGGTACGAGTAAGGAGAGTAAAAATGTAAACGCTAATGATGATAGTGAGGGTGAAGTTGAGGAACATAATAATGAAACTGCAAGTTCTTTTGGCTTCTAAGCAAGTGGGAAGTGGAAGTGGTTATGGTACTAAGAGTTTGTATAAGCGATGGAAGGAATCTTTGGGTGAGTACTATGATCTATACGATGATAACCTATACAATGATCATGGTATTTCTGTAGATCAGTATGCTTTCAGCGATGCTTGGGATATTAAGGTCCGCAGTAGAAAAAAAAAGTAGGTTATATTTTCGATGTTATTTTGAGTCATTGTAATCTAATCATAGTATTTACTTCAATATAGAAGTAGTTCTCATAAGTTTGGCATGTCATGCTTATGATAGGTTAGGTTTGAAGCACTGTTGGTGCGTTTGTTTACGCCTTATTTTGGGTTGAGATGTGGGATTCACCCTCATCTGTTGTACTTACTTATTTTTTGGAGTAATAATATTTATCGGGAAAACCCTTTACCAAAAGAATAAAAAAAAGCTCTTTTATCCCGATGTTGGTGGAGGCTCGAACAGATGATGGAGCTCTTTGGAGTTCGGTGTGTTATGGTCATTTTTAGGTAAAGGCATTCCATCCTGTAAAATATATTACTAAAAAAAACGTTTAAGTACAATGGAATGTGGCTGAGGTACCACATTAACCGCAAGCAAACGCTTGACACAACCACTAATCATTTATGACATGCCATAAACGACAATTAGCTACAACCAACTAGACCTCCAAACCAAAACCCATCATAAAATATACAATTTACGCAAACTATAAAGCAACCTAGTTAAGACAAAAATCTTAAATTCCAGTAGCCTTTAACTGAGCAGGAGAAAGGCCAAAATCATCATCATCATAATTGTTGCCATCACCCGTATCCGCTTTCCATTGCTTATAAAGACTATGCTCCTTACCTCCACTTCTAGAATACAACGTTCCAATGTGATCATCAAAAACTTCATCATCATCGCTGTCAGAAACTATCACATTGCCCACCTTAGAGAATGGGTTGCTAGTTGCTACCCACCTTAGTTAAGGAAATAGCCCTTTTAAGAGGCATACCATCATTATCTACAAGGGTAGATTTCCCATCACTAATAAGCTTTTCAAGCTTCCCAATTTTATCAGCAATAGGAGTGTTCTTCTTAGGCGATGGATACATAGTTTTGGAAGAACTAGAGGTAACATCAGGAGTACACGTATTGCCAATCACAGGTTCAAAAACCGCATCTTGTTCCGTAAGCTCATCAATACTGTTTTTCAAATCAACAAGGTTGATATCATCTACCCAGTTATTATTCATACCTTGGTCATCCTGGGATGGAGTCGTACTACTAGTAGGATTAGTAGTAGGTTCTTTACAAGAAGTAGAACCTACATTAATCATTGGAGAACCTGTATTCGACGCCGATGCTCCTCTATTATTTGGCTTAGTAACCGGCCTACAACAATACAAAACTTTAGGCTTTTGAAAACGAATCCCATCAACCTAACGATTAGTACCCTGAACCTTACCTTTTCCTTTCTTCTTATAAGCTTCAACGAACCCCTCTTCATCAACCAACGATTTATCTTTCAGAACTGGTTTCACTCTTTTAGGACATACATCATCATTATGATCAAATACTTTACAAGTCTCACATCTTGGCGGGTTCCACTCATATTAAATATCAATTTTTTTCAATGAATGACCGACCCCATTAGGGTAGGAAATAGCAACCGCAAGAGAGTCAAGTAAGGCTTCCTTTGACGACACTTCCATAAGGGCCCTAGCATAAAAATTATGACCCCACGACTTAAGGCACATCGTACTCTTTTAGGAATCAAGCATGACAAGACGACCAATTTGCGTTGTTATCAAACTAAGACCAACCTCAGAATACGCAACAACCGGAATATTATGGAGTTTAACCCAAACTGGAGCTAAAGTTATATCATCTTTTGTAAGTTTAGTGTTCGGAGTCCAAATATTTAAAAAGATAGGCACCAATCGTATCAACCATGGACCTTCTTCTAACACCCTTTCCATACCATCTTTTGTTTCAAATTGGAACATAAAAAAACCATTATTGAGCATAACCCTTTGTAAACCAAACTTTTCCCATGTATTTCTCACATAATTTTTAACAATCGGGAAAGCGAGTCTCTTACAAATGAAATAACCATACAAAGTATTAGCGAATCTAGACGTTACCTCATCGACTGCTTCCAAAGGAATAGCAACATTAAAACATGCCACACATTGCTCATTCCTCCTCTTTAAAATCTTTACAATCTTCTTAGGCGTATCCTTAAACATATCCAATGAGGTAGTAGCCGAACCTAGTTGATTAGTTGGTTGATTCCTAACATCAGACTTCGAACCCTTATCCTTATCCATCTCTCGAAACCCACAAACAAAACGAAACCTAATAGCAAATAACACGAAAAGAAAGCCAACATGCAGCACCAACAATTAGAGAAAGAAAACCTTAGTCGCACGATTAGGGTTTATACACATTAGGATCCAATCGCTAACCATATCCCATCATAATGATCGTTATTAAGAATTTAAGAGTAATAATAAAAGGCCTAAACCGACCCACTATTGCTCAATATTAAGAATTGAAAAACACTGCCCACGTTAGTGGATGTATAGTTAATAAGGCTGACCAATAAGATAAATCGGTAGAACGTGTGTTATGGCTTTTGGGAGGCGAAATCTTAAACCTCCTTAAATGGACCTTGGAAATCCATTGTGCCTTCGGGATTCACAATTCATAGAATGGGTTTTCATTTCTGTGATTGCTTTTGTCACAAAGTTGGTTCTGGTGATTCTATACAATTTTGGATAGAACCATGGCTTGGACCCCATATTCTTTCTATATAATGCCTAAATTCACTCATTAGGCATTATTCACTATCCATATTTTCTAGGTGTTTCTCTCGGTTGTTTAGATCTCTATTTTGTGTAAAACCTCTCTAAGTTCGTATTTTGTTCAGTTCTTGTTTTTCTGTATTGTAAAGACTTTGACTAAATATTTTTAGTCTGATGAGAGGTTTGTTGGGTTCATTAGTAGATTGGTTATTGTTTTAGAGATTTGGTTACAGTTTTCAATACTAGTGAAGTTGTAGAAAGAGTGAAGTGGAGATTGATGTTTTTGAGAAATGAAAATGCATGTGTGATGAGAGGTGAAAAAATAAGGTGTGTGTGTCAGTGAAAAACAATGTGTTGGTGTTTTTGGTGAGACATGGCCGGCCAATGGGAGCTTAGTGGGTTTTATAATTTATTTTTATTTTATTATTATTATTTTTGTTTTGTTTGTTACTCGTATTAAGTTGTGTTTGTAGAAAATACAATCTTGACATAAAAATGTAGTACTTTTGAAGTAATTGAATAAGTTAAATGGATTAGGTTTTCGAGTGTCGGTGACACTAACAACTTTAAATAGCTTAAGCATATCATTATATTTAGTTGACATTAAATGAAATCGTAGGTCGAAGATACGTTCATAACGCAAGGGTGTCTAAGGAAAGAGAACACAAAGCATAAAAATGACCCGACTGTCACAAGATTAGCTTATCAAGCATAGTTTTAGCCAAAGGCATTTTAAATTACTTTCGGTTGCTAACTCGAGTTTAGACGGTTGTCACACTTTACGCGGGTATTCGATCATCTAGTATATATAATACGGTCCGTACAAGAATAACTTACCGTGAAGTGATTTTTTTTTTAAATGTTAATATATATGCCTTGGTTCTTTCATTAACCTATTGATTTATGTATAGCTTTCCTTCTACATTGAGTTCATACAAAAATCTAATACACATTTTGGAAAAACTACGGATAATGTCCATTCTACATAAACTGACTGGAGACAAGCCAGCTAGATTTATTAGAGTAAAATTTCTAAAATTTATTATATTAATTATGATGAAAAGATAGCAAGCCCAAAATCCATAAATGGAGCTGCTAGCTGTTCATGAAGCATTATTAACTAATTCTGCCAACTTTTGCTGTAACATGGACACTTGAATGCATGTCTTCTCATCAATAACCTGCAACGAATATATATGAATATTGTCAATACTTATTTTAATATCAAAGAAAAGTCTCACGTACGGCATTAGTTGTTTGGGTCCATATACTCAGCGACTGTCCTCAGTTATTTTGGGTTTAACTGTGTATCGTTCATTTGTTTTGGTAATTAATATGTTCTCCTTAAAAAAAAAAAGTTAAGTTAAAAAGGAAAATACTTAGCAAACAAGATCGATCAACCCTTCTGGTAAAGGGTCAAAATGTAAATGTCACTGAATAATTCTGGTATAAAGAAACTTGATCGAAACAGAAATTGTAATTTCCAAAATCCATATGGTTTTAGTGATAAGTGAATCATTCAAGATGCAAACAAGGTTAGTCGTAAACCAAAATGAGCAAGCAATCAAAAAAACTGTTAGATAAACTAGGTTATACAGCTTAATATTTTTAACAAAAGTTACACTAATGTGATTCTTTGGAGAAATTAAGTGTTTATATGTTAATGGATAACCTTATCCTGATTCTAGATTTTCTTGTTGATCATCTAGCTTCCTGTTCTTTTTTCATTTTTTCATAAAGAAAAATAGTATACAACATACATTGTTTAACTAGGTTATATATTAATATATTTATGGACAAATGTTTGTAAATATGTAAATAAAATGGTTTAATACTATCTCTTCTAAACTGATTGTGTCGTTGGTCTTGGCAGTCTAAAGGCTAGCACCTCCCCCCTTTGGCGAAAAAGTCGATCAACAAATCCCTAAAACTCTAATCGTTTTCTTACCTTTTCATAGATGAGCATTTCGACCCAAATCCTGAAACCTAACCGAAACCGTACCGGTTTTCGATATACGGTACGGTACCGGGACTACGAAATAAGGTGAAAAAAAATTCGGGACCACTAATTCGGTACGGGACCGGTACCAAATCGGGAAATTCCCGAAAAAGAACATGGAAAACTCGATTTCCCGATACCGATACCGGTATCCGAATCCTGTTAGGTACGGTACCGGTACCACTAATTTATGCTTGGGAAAAAATCGGTATCACAAATTTGGTACGGGATCAGTACGGGACTCGTACCGTGCTCATCCCTATTTTCATCAATTCATCCCTAGATTTAACGGTACAATTATCCTTAATTGGTATCGCTTTATTTAGATTGAATTACAAGCAATTTATTTAACTTTTATTTATTTATTATTATTATTTTTTATCTTAGGGTTTTTTAGGGCGTTATTTTTCTGTTTTTGTCATTAAGGTTTTGCTACTTTCTACCAATCATACACATTACTTACAACACAATCATGGAGGGTGGGTAAGATTATGCACCGTATCGTTCTAAACCCTGATTTTTATTAGGGTTTTTGCGTTTTAGAAGATAAACGTTTTTTTTGTGCTTCTTTTTATTTTGTATGTGCATGGTTTGATGATGAAAAATGGGTCCTTGGATTCGGGATGGTGCGATGACAAGAAAAAGAAAAAAGGTAATAGTTTGGCCGATCAAACTAGGGAAAAAATTCATGAATTGGAAAAGCAATTACTAGATGGCAAACTTGTGTTGGTGGATGAGGATGAGTTACCACTGAAACCTCTGGTGACTAATGTGGTGTCGTCCTCTACTCTTTTGAAGGAGGTGTAGTGTGAGAATGATGTTAACTTGGCGAATGTTAATGGAAGTGAGTCGACACATGCTGCTAAAATGCAAACTGAGCCTAATGTTGACCTTATCACCGAGCCAAATATAAAATACTCCACTGTTTGTGACACGAGGAATATACATGATGGGGGTTTTTCTGAATCAAATCGAGACACAACATTTGAGACTTATCCAAATGGTTGCATTTTCTTAAAGGAGGCTAATACTATTAATATAGAATCTGCTATACCTAGTCATTCAAATGCTAAGGTTGTAACTGAGCCACGCATTGGTAAAAAACCGGTTTCGTATGCAAATGCAACAATTACTAAAGCTCAAAATTCCAAAGCTAATTTTCGTGCTTTGGAAACTGAAAATATATGCAATGGCATGGAGCTTTCAATCCTAATCAAGGTGGTCGAAGAGATTGGTAATCGGTTTGAAAACACCTTATATGGATATTTTATTGGTAAACGGCTTGCATTCCTGGTTGTGGAGTATTATGTTTGGAATGCATGGGCAAAATTGAAATTTACAAGGTGATGATGAAATCCAAGGGGTTCTTCTTTTTCAAATTCGATACCAAAAAAGGCCTCGAAGATGTACTTGAAGAAGGACCAGGATGATACGAAACATTCCAATCATCTTTAAAACTTGGACGATGAACACCAATCTATTGAGGAGGATCTTACCCACGTCTTGGAGTGGGTTAAGCTTTATGATATTCCTTTGGCTGCGTTTTCAGATGATGGCCTTAGCCTTATCGCGACAAAACTAGGTAAGCCAATAATGCTCGACTCCTTTACTAGCACGATGTGCATGAAATCTTGGGGACGAAGTAGTTTTTCTCGTTGCTTGATTGAAGTTTGAGCTAATAAAGTGCTAAATGAGAGTATTACTATGGTTATACCATTATTTAATTGTTTGGGATTCATCAAAGAAACAACGCGGGTTGAATATGAGTGGAAACCACCTAGGTGCGATGTATGTAAGATATTTGGACACACTATCGATCAATGCCCTAAGAATATTACTATTTCAGCCCAAGTGTCAAAATAACAAATGATGGCTTTCAAATGGTAGGTAACAAAATAATGGTAAAAATGGCGGTGCAAAAGGGGGTGGCAAAACTAGTCTAAACGTGGGTTCCAAGTGACAATATAGGCCTAAAGCGACCTCTAATACTTCTAATGTGGTTGTTCTAAACAGTGGCAAAGCTAAAAATGCCACTCGTCCATATAGTGCTAAAGAAGCTGTTACTTTGTCTAGTGCTAACGCAACTAGCTCGTCTAAAAATGGAAGTGCCAGTGTGGGTTCTAGTGCGTCTAAAGGTGGCAAGGAATCACTTGCTTCGTCTTCCAAAAATATGGTCAACACGTCCAGCAAATATGATTTCCTTTCTAGTGATGACATTGTTCTTGAAGAGATTAAAGGAACTGATAAGGCTACTGGTACGAGTAAGGAGAGTAAAAATGTAGACGCTAATGATGATAGTGAGGGTGACATGGAGGAAGTTAATAATGAAACTGCGAGTTCATTTGGCTTCTAAGCAAGTGGGAAGTGGAAGTGGTTATGGTACTAAGAGTTTGTATAAGCGATGGAAGGAATCTGTGGGTGAGGACTATGATATGATGATGACCTATACAATGATCATGGTATTTCTGTAGATCAGCATGCTTTCAGGGATGCTTGGGGTATCAAGGTCCTCGGTAGAAAAAAGAAGTAGGTTATATTTTCAATGTTATTTTGAGTCATTGTAATATAATCATAGTATTTACTTCATTATAGAAGTAGTTCTCCTAAGTTTGGCATGTCATGCTTATGATAGGTTAGGTTTGAAGAACAGTTGGTGCGTTTGTTTACGCCTTATTTTGGGCTAGGTTAGGTTTGAAGAACAGTTGGTGCGTTTGTTTACGCCTTATTTTGGGCTGAGATGTGGGATTCACCATCATCCGTTGTACTTATTTGTTTTTTTGGAGTAATAATATTTACCGGGAAAACCCTTTACCCAAAAAAAAGAGAAAAGAAAAAGCTCTTTTATCCCGATGGTGGTGGAGGTTCGAACAGATGATGGAGCTCTTTGGAGTTCAGTGTGTTATGGTCTTTTGGGAGGCAAAATCTTAAACCTCCTTAAATGGACCTTGGAAATCCATTGTGCCTTCGGGATTCATAATTCATACAATAGGTTTGTTGGACTGTAATGTCTATTATGCCAGACAGTATGCCCATTCGTCTATTTTAAAAGCCTGTAAACAATTGTATATGGGCTAGGTCCAAATACATAACCGGTATAAACGGTTATTTAGATTCTAGGGTTACAACGTTTAGTTTTACATGAAACGTTGTGTTGCTTCCATCACATCATTTCATTATGTATATATGGATCATATTCTGTATCATAACAGTAAGCTTTTTTCCTGTATTCATATCAGTTTTTATACAAGGGTTCAACCCCATTTTCTTAGTTTCACTTTTATTCTTTGAATGATGTTGTTACCATGAAAGTTTGTTTGATCATTATATCGATCTTGGATGCCCATACAAGACTTGTTAAACATTGGTATCAGAGCTTCAAGGGATCAAGCAACACCCAAGTCATGTTTCAATCACCAATCAAGAAGGAAAATCTGCGCTTCATATCACAGGAAAAAAAAAAAAAAAAAAAAAAAAAAAAACCCGCATACTATGGAACTAATGGATGCCGTTTTTAAAGAGAAAAAGAAAAGGCTTGTTGGTCTTTCCTTTGCTTCAAACCAAAAGCCATGAAGATGTACTCAAATTGCTATTATAGCACATAAACGGTGTAGGAAGAAATTTACTTGCCTTGAAGTCACAAATTGAAACAGAAGAACATGTTTCAAGATGCAAAATGACCTGCCTTGGAGAGAAAATGAATCTAGTGACGCACCAAATGTTTGAAGACATCAAGAAGAAAGCAAGATTCAAGAAAGCATCAAGGAACAAGAAGATTGAAGTATGGCATCAAGACATTAAGGGGAAACCGTTGGACTTTAATGTCTATTATGCCAAACAGTATGCCCATTCTCTATTTTAAAAGCTTGTAAACAATTGTATATGGGCTGGGTCCAAATACATAACTGGTATAAATGGCTATTTAGATTCTAGGGTTACAACGTTTAGTTTTACATGAAACGTTGTATTGCTTCCATCACATCGTTTCATTATGTATATATGGATCAAATTCTGTAACATAACAATAACCCTTTTTAATTACTGTATTCATATCAGTTTTTATACAAGGGTTCAACCCCATCCTCTTAGTTTCACTTTTATTCTTTGAATGATGTTGTTACCATGATGTTTGTTTGATCATTATATCGATCATGGATGCCTATACAAGACCTGTTAAACAGGGTTTTCATTTCTGTGATTGCTTTTGTCGCAAAGTTGGTTCTGGTGATTCTATACAATTTTGGATAGACCCATGGCTTGAATCTCATATTCTTTCTTAAAAGTTTCCAAGGTTGTTTGCACTTGAAACATCTCAAATATGTATTTCAAATAATCGTTTTGAAGTCTCGGATGGAGTTATCCAATGGCGATTTGCTTGGAGAAGACCGATTAAAGGCAGGAGAAAACAATCTGAGTTTGATGAGTGTTGAAATTGTTAATTGATTTTTGTCCGGTGTAATGAATGATGGATGGGTTTTCTTATTGTCTAAGTCAAACTCTTTCTCGGTGAGAAACATTAGGGAGGCGATTGATAAATCGAAGTTATGTTTAGAAAATATGCCCACCAAACGGAACCGTAGAGTTCCCTCAAAAAATTATTTTATTTTGGCTTGCTAGAAAGCGCATCCCAACAAGGGTGGAATTGGATAATAGGGGTCTTGATATCCCGTCAATTGTGTGCCCTGTTTGTGAAAATGAGAAGGAATATATTGATCACATTCTTGCAACCTGTGGTTATGTATCTCTACTTTGGAAGAAAGTGTTTCAATGGTGGGGTTTCGACTTTCGAAAGGAAATGAATCTCAAAATATCATTAATTTTGTTAGTTTTCTGAGTGTGGAGAAGAAAAAGATGTCTCAACTCTAATGTTTTGAAGCGTTGATTTTCTTGTCACTATGGATCATTTGGAGTGCAAGGAACAAGAAGGTATTTTTTTACAAAATCAACTTCTTAAGTGGATGAAATTTTTGTAAAACTTCAAACTTACTGTTTGTTTAGTGAAAAATAGGCCTAATAAGTTAGTCTGAGATTGGAAATTATGGCTAGATTGTCTCATGATGGCTTGTTTTGTAACTTCAAGTTAACTTTGTATACTTTTTCTTACTTTCTAGCTTCTGGCGACTTTGCAGATTTGGATTTTAGTATACAACCGATATGAGAAGAAAAGTAATATAGTGAACAGTAATCAAAATATTTATAAAATTTTGAGTTAATGGTCCAAAAAATACATGAACTTTCTACATTTTACTATTGTGACAATAAACTTTAATTTTCCTATTAAAACAAAAAACTTTCTTAATTACCCCTATTGTAACAAAATTGCCACGTGGCACCCTTAATCTATCCTTTACCCGATTTAATCATATATACGCGTTTAAAAATTGTGAGGGACCTTTTTTGCCAACTTACAAAACTATTAAACCTAAATAAAAAAATTAAATAAAACGTGTAAATAAGTTTTCCTTCCCCAACTTTTTCCCCAAATCTGCTATAAACCCAAAGTATGCTAATCAATGAGTACCCCTGCTATAAACCCAAATTAAATAAGTTTTCCTTCCCCAACTTTTTAAACCCTAATCAATGAGTACCCCTGCTATAAACCCAAGTGAATGATGTTATTTTTGTTGATTTGATTAGGAGATTGTTTGAATCGGGTGTGGTGCGGATTGAATTGGGCGGGTTGGATTTAGGTAGAGGGTTGCCGCAAGAATGTGGGTTGAATTCGATATTAGGTAATATTTATTTGAATGTGTTTGATCAAAAGTTGCAAAGGTTACGTCTTATGATTAATAAGGAGAATACAAAGAGTATATTAGATGATAATTTAGACAATGGGAATGAGGATGGTGATCGTGTTTTTTATAAGCCGTTAAAGGTTTTTGCTGTTAGGTACTTAGATGAAATACTTGTAATTACATCCGGGTCAAAGTGTTTGACCGTCAAATTGAAGAATCTGGTTGTGGAATTTTTGAGAAAGAATTTGATGTTGGATGTAGATAGAGTGAGAACCACTGTTCATAGCGCGATTTCTGAGGAGATTAAGTTTTTGGGTATGGATCTTCGGGCTGTACCGCCGTCAGTTTTGCATCCACTGATGTCTGAGAAGGCGATTAGGGCGAGGAAGAAGTATTTAAGACAGAAGGAAGTGAGGCTTCAAGAACTGAAAAATAGAAGGGAGACAAATAGGAAAAAACTTGCTATGAAAATCTTTAGTCATGTGTATAAGAAACATGAAAGATGGGCAGAACTTTGGAACCAAGAATTTTGTATGGGTCAGAAAACGAGGGGGTGTTTAACATGCTGACAACGAGTTCATCCATGAAAGTTGCTAGCCTGGAGTTGATAGAATACCTGTAATAATGTTGGAAGTGTGTTGAGTCACTTCTGATCACCAATCATCCCATCTAATTGCAGCTTTGGGCATTCCAAAATACATCTCTCTGCTTGGGAGGGTAAAGTAGCGCCTATGCTTTTCAGCCTTGGAAGATCCTCCAGGTGCATTTTCTTTAAACACGGCAAATTGCAACCAACCGAGTTGCTATGTTTGAACAGAGTTTGCAGCTTCTCACAAGATTTAATCTCGACATACTTAAGTTGTGCCAGTGGTAAACTCGAACAGATAACATTTTCAAGCAACGGGCAGTTTTCTAAGTAAACAGTTTCAAGATACTTAAAATCCTGGTTTCCGGAATACAGGCTCTTTAAACTAGTTGGACCAGAGATTTTGAGAGTTTGTATAGACGGAAATGAGACACCGATGCTCTTCAGTTCTGGTAGTTCATGTTTTATTTAATTTTTTTATTTAGGTTTAATAGTTTTGTAAGTTGGCAAAAAAGGTCCCCCACAATTTTTAAACGCGTATATATGATTAAATCGGGTAAAGGATAGATTAAGGGGGCCACGTGGCAAATTTTGTTACAATAGGGGTAATTAACAAAGTTTTTTGTTTTAATAGGAAAATTAAAAGTTTATTGTCACAATAGTAAAATGTGGAAAGTTCATGTATTTTTTGGACCATTATCCCTAAAATTTTTAGGCTATTAATTAAGTGGGATCAATATTTAACTATAGCTTATGCATAACAATTACTTACCTGGCCAAGTGGTTACTATTGATATTTTAGACATGCTTGTCTAAGCTTATTAAGTTAACTTTTGTATAGTTTTTCTTACTTTCTAGATTCTGGCTAGTTTGCAGATTTGGATTTTAATATACAGCCGATTTCTAGAAAAAAAAAGGTAATAAAGTGAACAGTAATAAAAAAAAAGTTAGGCTATTAAGTAGGATCAATATTTAATTATGGTTTATGCATAACAATTACTTACTTGACCAAGTGGCTATTAGAAACTAGGGTCTATTGATATTTTAGACATGTTTGTCTAAGCTTATATTCTAGACTTAACAATATCGGATTATATACCTGGCAAAGATTTGAGTTAATGTTTTAATAAATAGATGCTTACACAATGTCTGTGTAACTTTTGATATTGAAAAGGTTGGCTATAACCATAGATTAAAATTTTAGTAAGCAAATGTCGAATAATTCAATTCTTTTATGGTTTTGCAATAACCGGAAATTTGCAAAAAGATAGTAAAAGATATCATGTCCGCAACAACGTCAGTTTAATTACCCTCAGTTTCATACTATGTATATGATGCCCCAAAATAAGAAAAGGTAACACAAACTAATTCATAATTGTTGCTGTATTAAAAACAATACAAGGAAGAAAAAAATACCTTAGAATGGATGGTATAGATTAACAATCTGTCATTGACTTTGGTTGAATTGCAGCTTATAACATCAATCCCTTCCTGAACAAGTGTTTTCAACACTCTAGAAATTTGAAGACCCTTGTTTTCATTAATAAAAGACTTGACCAAAATCTCAATTCCACCTTCGCTACAACTGACTGTCACTGTAATAGGATTCGGACTACATTCGACCATTACCCTTTCGCTCTTATCGTTTTTCTGTAGTACAACTTTTCCATCCGTAACTACATTGCACATTTTCTTGAGCTTATCTCTTTTTATTTTGAGTTCTTTGATCTTTTCTTCCAAATGTTTTATGTAACTCACAGCCTGGTTCACGTGTTCACACATTGACCGTGTACCCTACAACATTAATTAACCTTAAGTTAACATATATAAAGAATCAATGATATAATTAAATGAGTCTATGTAGTACCTTAATGAACTGAAGAGGAAGGAGAGATCGAAGAGACGAGTATAGCTTGGACATCTCTTGTCGTCTTTTCTTTTCGGTCTCTCGATGCACCAGCTTTTTCTTCTTATTTTCCTTGTCTACATCGTTATCCATGATAACAAGGTGATCTTCCTGAGGTTGCAAATTATAGCATGATCTCTTACGGCCAGCCGGTTTTCGATTATCAGGATTAGGAAGATCTTGTTGATGGAGAGTTGAGGGAAATGAGAAAGAGATCTCTGAACAACTGTTATGTTGGAAGTAAGGCAACATTTTGTAAAATGATTTAAATAGCGCTCATACAAGAATACAATCCCATTTCATTAGTGATAACTTAACAAATGCTTTTATATATTTATCATTTTATTTTTCCTTGCTATTTACGATAAAAAAAAATGACATATATTCACGTGCAAACATAAAAGAATATAACCAAGGGTTTTGGAACAATAATTGGTGCTTTAACTTTCATGATGAAAAAGTACTTTTTATCAAAGCAATGGGGTAGAAGAGTTGTTTTTTTTTTGTTCTTTTTTTTTTTTTTTTTTTTCACACATGGTGATATGTATGCATGTAAAATATATTCTATTCAGCAGTTTATATACTGTATTATATGTGGATCATATTAAGAAACGTTAACTCATTGTCAGCCATATTAATTGCTGGTATAATATGATTAAAATATGTTTAATTATGAGTTACTGCTAGGAGCTAAATAAAAGATAAGGTTACAAATCATTGTTTCGAGCTGTTATTGGATCAATATCCAAACTTGTGATCCAAAGTCCAAACTAACCGGTTGACTCTAGAATTCCAACTTTTTAATTTCTTCGAACAAAGAATCCTAACTCTTTACTTAATCTAATCTTCGGTATAATAAGTACAGTGCTACTTAACTCCATTTTTTTAAACTGTCGGCATCGATCCTCAACATGGCCAATACAACTTTATACTCCGTATATCATTCAATTCTTTCAATATAAAAACAAAAAACAAGATCAAGCTAGTTGGACATATTTGGTGCAAGCATGTTGGAGCATGATCTTTTCAGTTTTTGATATCAACTATCAACAAAACAAATCTTTCGGAATATATATTGAATTTCTCATCTATAATTTTCTACTAAACTCGAAACTTTTTATTTGCTAGGAAATAAATGAAAATTTAAAGACTTTGTTACGACCCGGTAATTGAAGAACCAAACAAGGATTCTGTGTAAGTAGCAAAAAAGTGGAGTGCCCAAAGAAAGCTAGAGATTATATATATTATCTTCTTTTTTTGGGTAAAGGATTTCCCCGGTAAATATATTACTTCAAAAAACATTTAAGTACAAAGGATGTGAGTGAAGTCACATATCTCAGCCCGTTACATAAGCGGTAAAGCTAACATAACAAGACACTTCCTATCCTTAAAACAGTAAAACAACCACTACTCATATATTATCTTCTTTCGACCATCGTAATCACTCACCTATATTCACTTTCAACCTCCTCCACCAAAAACACATATATATACATACAAAAAAAAAACATGCCTGGTCCCGTGAGTAATGAGAACCACGAGCAGGGTGAAGATGGCATGGTCAGATGAGGGGTGTATGGGTGTTGCTGACATAGTTGATGTGGCATGTCTACATATTCCCCGGCCCGCAATGTATTATATACATCACTAACTACTAACTAGCCGTTCTAAAAAAATAAAAATAAAAACATACCTTACATTTTACAAAGTTAGAACAATAAACCTCTACATGGCAATCTATAAGCCGGAGGTTTTTCTAGAAGAGAACTCTTTATCTTTGGGTATGAATACGAATGTACGATCGACTGCACATCCAACCTGATACCATCCCCGTGCCACACACACACACACACCAGTGCGATTGAGAATCATTGTTGTTGTTTTGTTACACCATGTTTATCGATTAACTTAGCTTTTTGAAACCTCAGGATACAGATATTTAATAACTTTACATAAAAAACTAAAAGGAAAACATATGGATGGTCGCATAACATCTTGAACATGAGCTCATGCATATTACTAAGTGAAAATCGGCCGGCTATTGGTTATGGAAACTAGTCTTTGTTGCAATCTGGAAAGATCAGTTAACGTTGTATCACATGCCTGAAAGAATGTCCATAAAATGATGCTTAATTAATCAGTCTTAATATCTCCATGCATAATGAAAAGCAAATACTAGGTTAATACATGAATTGAACCTTAAGGAATTTACCTCAGATTGGATAGAGTGGAGTAACCTTTTGTTTCTGTTTGTGAAAGTATAGTTTATAATGTGAAGGCCTTCTTCAACAAGTGCTTTTAGTACTTCTGAAAGATGGAATCCATCTTCTATTGAGCAACAATTGATCTGAATCTCAACTATTCTCCCATCGCAGGAGCTAATCGAGACTTTATTCATTATGTTTTCCTTAACACTCATGCCCACAAGTTTTTTGAGCTGATCTCTCTTGATACTTAGAGCTTCAATCTTTTCTTGCATGTGCTTAATGTAGTTCACTGCCTGGTGAGTGCGATCCAATATTGAATGTTTCCCCTAAATACAAATTGAACAATAAGTTATCCAGGTTTCTGATTGACAACTAAAATTACAATCCATGATTTTCTTAACAAATAATTGAAGCGCAATATTAAGACCACTTTCAACGGCTGCGTCGGTTTACAAACTGACGAGCATTGGTTTGGTGTTCATCGGTTTGGCGACAAGGAAAGCGAAGAGAGAGTGGGACATGTTTGAGTGTTTTGTGAAGTATGTTTTTGTATAAGTGACACAGAAAGAGACACACCACCATTGTGAGGGGTGTGTCAGTTTGGGAAGTGCTAATATGGCGCTAGGTGGCACAACTACACGGGAAGAGACGCATCACTGTTGGGAGTGGTCTAAGAATTATTTAGGTTCATCTAGACCAAAATACACAATATTTTCATGTGGTATCTTGCCCGTCCAATATAGCTGATGGAAACGTTAAATTACTCCGTATTATTTTTCTTTCGGAAGGCGATAAAATGTTTATAGTATAAGATCATATATCTATTACTTCAATTTTTCATCCTACAGAAAAACTGTAATCAATTCGATTCGAATATATACACTCGCTTTTTATATTTTCTAGCTCTTACGTTTTTTTCTTTTCTTTTCTTTTTTTTTTTCCTCCTGACGTTTTCATTTCAAACTTTAACTTCGGGTATTTGGGGATCTAGGAACTGGAATTGCTTTGATCTAAAGCCTCTATATATAAAGATATTCTTGGAGAAGAAATCAAAATTCTTTCATACTCATGGTTGTTTATAGGACTAGGAAATCGTTTTCTATTTGGATTGAATGGATATGAAATCCTAGATCGGCTTGTATGGACTCATCTAACCTTGTTGTATTACTTTCTCTAGCGTTTTGCTAGATTCTTTATATGAATTTCAGTATAAATTTATTTTAAAGAACTTGAGATTAACCACCAATAGTACAAATTCAAATAATAGCTCACCTTGATGAATTCGTAAGGGAGTAGAGCACCGAGTGAAGCATAAAGCTTTCCTATGTTTTTCCTGCGCTCCCTTTCGATCACTTTGTGAACCAATTTTTTCTGCATATGCTCATCTTTATTGTCTCTTACTCCATGATCAATAATACCTGAATTGGCCTTATACGACGAGTGATCTCTACCCCTTTTCCTCGTGTTGCTGCCAGCGAGATTAGTATTCCCATCTGTGTTAACACGATCGTGAAGATTCACCATAAGATCTTGCTGATTTCTGAAGGATATTGTAGAAGGAATCTCATGATATACCAGCTCACCACTTTGATGTAAAGAGATCATGATATATGATGCTAATCTTAGATTAAGCCCACCTAATCATACAACTATTTTTTGTATTTAATTAGGGCGTATCAAGTGACTTTAAAGATATGTCAGCTAGCTAGGGTTAGTATGATGTGATTAGATTATAAGGATTTCTTGGAAATTCCTCTACTTATTTAATATAGTATCCTTTTTTCGGTAAATATTTTAAAAAGCATGAGTATCACCTGCCATATATCTCTTTCCTTTAAAGGGTACTCCATTATTTAATGGATATCATAAGATTATAGTCATTAAACAAAACTGTAGTTTTGAACATATTCTTTCACATCTATCTGTATTCACACTAACTGGTGGACAGACAGACATCTCACCTAGAAAATCTTAAAAGTAACATCTGATCCTTTCATGTCTACTATACAGTGAAGCAGTTCACTCAAGCAAATTGGAATTTTCGTACTTCATTCGGGCTAATGAAATCTTGAACGACATGACGTATAGACAAACTTTTGTAAACCTGTACGATAATCTAAAACTCTCCGAAGGACATGTATGCATTACTATGAAACTTTACAAAAACTCTAAAAGAAAATACTGAACAACATGATCATGAACAAACTACACCAACAATCCCTATATCCAAACGATCAAAAAGTTTTACAATTACTCTTATGATTTCTTTTTTAGCTGTAAAGGTTAATGAAATGGGAAGATATACATACAAAAAGTATATCCAATAATACATGAATGAATGACAAACAATTGATAACACTAAATTTGAAAATTATATAATAAAACCGATTATTAACCAGAGAGCTAGCTTAAATGTTCACTACCAAAACTGATGTATGCAACACAAAACTACTACAAAAAAGAGTTATATAAGTGTACAACATCATCAAATAGATGTGGTGAGATACAATTCTTATAGCCTTCCATAAGTATCGTTTTTCCTGGCAATGTGAGCAGAAAGTTGCAAATTATATAAACTTATTTTTAAAAAGTTTACAGGTGTTACTTAATTTGATGTGTTTTCATACTCATTATTATCCGTTAACCACCAAACGTGTTGTGGTACTTTAACTAATGGGTTCTACAGCTTGTTTTTTTACTAATAAGGTGATGTATTAATACAGTGTAGTGTGTGTGGATACACATGCTAGTATGTTTTATAGTTGTTTTCTTTTTTAATTGACCGACAAAACAATGTTTGGATGTGGGTATACAACTACTTTTTCTGTCATCTGGAATTTTAGGAATCAAAGTTGCCACATTCCTAACAATGTGAATCTACTCTCGTGGGCCGATAACAGAAGTGGCCTCCCAAAACTGCTAATTCCGTGTTTTGACGCGGTAGTTCGAACAACATGTTGGATTCTATGGTGTTATAGGAACAAGGTTTGTTTTGACCTGAAGCCACCTCGTAAAGACTTGCTTGCCGAAGAAGTCAAGACACTTTCCTTTTGCTGGCTTTCACATAGGAATTGCAAGCTAAGTCTTGTTTGGTATGATTGGATATTAGATCCTATAACTATTTGTAACAATTCTCTGTAGAATAACTTATTGGTTCTAGTTTCTTGCTAGATCCTTTTAATAAACTCATGCCATTCAGAAAAAAATGAAATCAAAATTGCTTTGATTCAAAACTTCTTATGAAAGACATGTTAGATGCGTGATAAAAACTGTATCCCATTCATGGATTTGTAAAAGGAGCAAAAGTTTATGTCCTACTTGAACCAATTGGATTTAAAATTAAATATCAACTTATATATCCTCGTCACCTCGTGTAATTTCTTTTTAGCATCTTGCGAGTTTTTAATAATATTTTTCGTTCAAAAAACATACTTGTTTGCTTAATTATGATTCAACATTTTTAGTGACCTCTTAATCTTATGTCACGATTTGCTACCCATAACAAATGCTTTTAAAGAGATTAATATAAATGCAAGATAACCATTTTAGTGAGCGAGACTATTTCACCAATCCAGTCATACGTATCTAGAATGTCGTACCAACGGCTTTTCCACATAGGACAAAATTACTTCTTTACAAAACATTGACATAATTTAAATAGGGGTAATTCTAAGAATGCATCTTTTGCTCAAGGTGTCATTACTTTTTAGGAAAAAAGTTTGGGTATTTCCAAAATAGACTTTGAGACTTGCGACTTTTTCGTTCCAATGTAAGAGTGACAAGTGTCCTGACACTTTTCAGATTCCAATCATTTTCGTACCTATGATTTATAGTCGACTAATATCCAGCGACTTTTTAAGATTCGCGCGATTTTTTTTTGATATTTTCGAGAAAAAAGTCAAACTTTAAAAAGTAATATTTTATTCCTTTTGCTCCTTCCCAATGTCGACCGACTTAAGCGAATTAATTTGAGCGGTTTTAGGCAAATAGTACTTTTATACTGTTATCCAATTTTTACACCACGGTAAAAATAGTTTTTACTTATCACATATCTTTCCTAACCAATGAATTAGAATAACACATACATTACACCCCCATTACAAAATTTCTCCTAGAAGTCAAGAACCATCGTCTTCTCGAAATCCTGCAAAAAAAATGTTTCGTATTCGGGTATGTATTTTTATGTTGATATGAGAAAAGTTCACTACGGAACAAAAAAAACCCAAAGAACAAACCACTTCATTTTGGCCATTGATTTGATTTTGATCCAACGGTTGGATCTATTTTTCATCCATCCCTTTTAATTAGATAAAGGGGTAAGTTTGTAAATTTAATTGTACTCTCCACTCTCACCGACTCATTTAATTTGACCCTCTTCACTCTCATTCATTCTCACTCACTCACCAACCCTCTTCACTCTCACCCACTCACCAACAAAGATTTCCGACGAGTGTTGCGATTGTTCCGGCGGATGGTGTATTTTTCGTGACGCACAAGATGAATCTGGAAGCCCTCATTATTATTTCAGATCTTCAAAACAAGAAGACCTAATATGGTCAAATATTTCCTTCTTTCATTTTCTTTATTTACCTAATCTGAAAAATTCACAATTGTTTAGCAACGCCGACTGTTGCGATTTAGATGAGAGTGATGACTAGCGCCTGGTGGTGGTTGATGATGAGGATCGGGTGGCGCGTCAGAGGAGCGTGGATGAGTGGTGACCGTGGGGTTCTTTTAGCGACAGTTCAACCAATGAAAACAATAAACTCTTTAACACTAGACCTTTGAAAGTAACTGAAGTGGGTGACGTCAGTTGATCCGTCTGGATTGCATTTAAGGACAAGTAGAGCTGTGATCTTCATGTTTTCTTTGTGATCATTTCGTTTTTTTTTTTTTTTTTTTTTTTTTTTTTTTTTAAATAAGGAGCTTTGGTGTTGGGTTGTTGGTTATGGGAAGAAGAAGGTTGGGTTGGGAGAATGTGTACATTGATAATTAATTATGATGGAGAGAATACGTTTCTAGTTTATTCAATCATACTTATATTATGTTTTTTTACGGTAACACTTTTTTTTATACAAATAAACAGTTGCGATTTATACGGAATCCTATGGGATTTATACAAAATCCCATGGGATTTATACAAATCACAAGTGAATTTTTTACGAATCCCGTGGGATTTTTCTGGACGGAAATTTTGAAAAAAAAAAGTTCGTCTTTTTACGAATCCCATGGGATTTTTTTACGAATCCCGTGGGATTTTTCTGGACGGGAATTTTGAAAAAAAAAAGTTCGTCTTTTTACGAATCCCGTGGGATTTTTCTGGACGAAAATTTGGAAAAAAAAGTTCGTCGAAAGTATATAAAATTGCATATCAATAGAAAGATGATTTTTTTCTCGTCGCGATGGCGTATTTTTTGTAGCTTGAAGATTTACCGTTTGCAAGATATATTGTTTTTTAAAAAAGGGTGAAAAGTGGGTTTTTATAGAATTACATTTTTACCCTTCTTTTGTTAATTTTTGTTTTCATCTCATCCATTGGATGAAAAGAAGATGAATGGTTGAGATCTTATTATTTGTTCTTTAGATTAAATGTGTTTTGTATTGATCTCACCTCATGTTGATATATATAAATTGTTCGTATATTTGTTTTTCCCCTTATTTATTTGAAATTAATCATGTTTAATAGTAGTTTTGCAACAACAATTTTGTTTATTTAAGTTAGCAAAAGGTTTTAGATTGTGTTTGGGTTTGTAATTTATCTGGTGTCTGAGATGTGATTCTTTGTTGTTCTAACTTTTTGAAAATATATTTGGTATTTGTTACAAAATTGTAGTGTGTGGCTTGGATGATTGAATGCAGTTTTGTTACTCATTTTATTTTTTCATTTGTAGGAATATGAGGCGAAAATCATCATCAGAAGTAAACCAAACTACTTTTCTTTATTAAAATCCAAGTTGGATAAAAATCGAAGGAAGTTGTTTCGGGCAACTTGTTTCGGTAAATGGTTGGACCTTTCTTATTTTGACCACGAAGCACATATGATAGATTATGTTTTACAAAAACAATGTTATCCGAATGAAAATCATTATGATATGCCGATTGTATATTATATTGATGACCGTCCCCTACATTTCGGTCGTCCAGAGTTTTCGGTTATCACTGGTTTTAATTTTGGAAAAGTAAGTTTTGAAAAATATGGATCTGGATACCTCAATTTTATGTCAATGGTTTTCCCAAAACATTCAGGTTCAAAAATTACAAACTTAGATATTCTTGGCTTAATTGAGGATGAAGAGGCATTTGGTATCATATGCGACGAATATGCAGTACGTCTTTGTCTATTGTTAGCTTTGGAGGTTATCTTCATGGGCAGATTATTGGTTCAGGAAGTTGATGTTTCTCTCATGCGATTAGTTGAAAACCTAGATGATTGGGATGCCTTTCCATGGGGAGAGCATATTTGGAGGCATTTGTATGATGAAATTTTGGATGTTGCAGATAAACACAAGTGGGATTTCCTTCAAGGTATTAACAAAGACCACAAGTTTGTTCCAACCTATACACTGTCAGGATTCGTTTCGGCTTTCAAGGTTAATATTTTATATATCAATATAAACTGGATTCATTTTGTGTATCAATATTTTATGTTATTATTTTTTATTGAAATTCCAAAATCCGTATAGATTTGGATACTGGAGTCTTTTGAAAGAAGCATTCTATGGTGGAATAAAGTTCCTGATATTATGCCAAGAGGAGTAGCGTGGTCAAAGAATACACCCTTCAAAAGATCTGATTATAAGTTTCTTTTTGGAAAGGTAAAAGTAATATATAAAATTTTCTTATTAATGCAATCTTTATTTCTACATTAATGCAATCTTTTATTGAACATTATTATTTGTTTTTTAAGGATTCGAATCCTGTCAAAGAACTGACACCGACAATAGCTGAGAGGAGATCTGATTGGTATATAAAGTTTACGGCATTTTTCCATGATTACATACCTAGAACTCCACCAGTGAAAACAACACATCTCTATGACGAGTGGTTGAAGAAGATGGCCGCAGCACGCAAACGTGGCAAGACTGAAAGGAAACATTTACCTATTATACGCAGGAGTGAGAGCAGTATAATAGAGATCAGCCTAACACATGATCATGTTATTACAGAGTTAAATAAGCGTTTGTTCAAACTTGAGACAATTATTCAGGTTATTTAAGCATTTGTTCAAACTCATAGACCCATCAATAATCACACGACTACTGATAATAATATACGTACCTTTTTTCAGGTTCTTGCTCGAGAAAGAAATGGGGTAATATATCCTTTTTTTCTTATTTTTTTTATCGTATATATACTTTGACATTATCAGGAAGCTGCTAGCAGTGGATTGAAAACCTCTAGCAGTGGTTTCATATACTCAAGCAGTGGATACATGAAATTTACAAAAACAGCCCTTCAAGTATTATCAAGAAGCTGCTAGCAGTGGATTGAAAACCACTAGCAGTGGTTTCATATACTCTAGCAGTGGATACACGAAATTTTCAAAAACAGCCCTTCCATTATCCATTATCAGGAAGCTGCTAGCAGTGGATTGAAAACCACTAGCAGTGTTTTCATATACACTAGCAGTGGATACACGAAATTTTCAAAAACAGCCCTGATAATTATCCATTATCAGGAAGCTGATAGCAGTGGATTGAAAACCACTAGCAGTGGTTTCATATACTCTAGCAGTGGATACACGAAATTTTCAAAAACAGCCCTTGAATTATCCATTATCAGGAAGCTGCTAGCAGTGGATTGAAAACCACTAGCAGTGTTTTCATATACACTAGCAGTGGATACACAAAATTTTCAAAAACAGCCCTTGAATTATCCATTATCAGGAATCTGATAGCAGTGGATTGAAAACCACTAGCAGTGGTTTCATATACTCTAGCAGTGGATATACGAAATTTTCAAAAACAGCCCTTGAATTATCCATTATCAGGAAGCTGCTAGCAGTGGATTGAAAACCACTAGCAGTGGTTTCATATACTCTAGCAGTGGATACACGAAATTTTCAAAAACAGCCCTTCCATTATCCATTATCTTTCGTATATATCCTTTTTATAAATACTTATTTTCATTCTTAGGAGAAATTGGAGTTAAGTAATGATCTACGGCATCTTAGTGCACAGTTTTGTGATGAGCTTAATCATGATTTTCTTGACTTGTTTGAGTCAAGTCAGTCAAGCATTGATACTAGTTCATCAGCGCGGCTAGATGAATTTTCTGATGACGATCTTGCAAAGGTAATGTACAAAATCAGTAAACAAGTGTAAAACTCTTTCCGTACCATAACATATCATAACGATAGGTTATTTATATAACACTGACAGGAATTTATTATCCAAGAAGAATTAAGGTTGCGACATGAAGAATTAGAAAGTGCCCGGTTAAAAGAGCAGCAGTTGATGCAACAACAGAAGAGGTTAAGGATGGAAGAGGACAAGTTGATAATGAGGGAAGAGGAGAAGAGGTTGCAGTATGAAAATGAACGAAAGAAAAGGGGAGAAGCAATCATGAACTCAGATCATATGAAAGCCAGTAGAGCGCGTTTTACAGTTTCCAAGAGGAGTGAACAATGTTCGGGTGAAGCTAATTCGTATTATTGGACCAATGCATATTCTGAAAAGAAAAGATGATGCTCTAGCTTACCTGATACAGATATGAGTGAAAAACTTAAATTTGTCACGCCTTGGGTTGAGGTATGAAAAATACTTCTTGACAACCTTTTAAAATATATCTTGTTAATGACAATTGATTATAAGTTTAATCGTTTCATATACTAGGATCTTGCACGCTCCACCAATGCTGTCAACAGAGTTCATTTTACAAATGAATTTGACGAATTTCTTGGACAAATAGGACCACTTAACTGCAAGTTTCCTTGGTGTGACGATGTGTGTGTGGATAGAAGGTTTTGGGAAAGTTTGGTTTGCTTAGACCCGCCTAGGAAAGGTTGGCTAAGGGATGAGGCAAGTACTCATACAACTGTACCTACAGAATTGATTTCTTATAACGTTTATCACACTCATTCATGTTTCGAAATTTACAGCACATAGAGTTGTGGGTTAATTACCTTTGGCATGTTAGGCCCGATACGGCTAATTGGGCGATGGTTAGTAGCTATTTTGTTCAGCTTCTATTACAAAATTCTTTGCCGTTGTGGTATGCTAATGGTGAAAGATACTCTATTCCATGGTCTGACGTTAAGCACGTAAGTAACGATATATATATATATATATATATATATATATATATATATATATATATTTCATAATACTGATTAGCTTTTGCCATATATTGATATTATGTTTGTTACCCAAACGTTGTAGGTTTTCATGCCTATTAATGAAACTGGAGCTCATTGGTGTCTTGCCCGTTTGGAGATAGACACTGGCATTGTTACCTTTTATGATAGCGGTCAAACTTTTGAAGAGGAATGGCGAGAGTTTTATATCAAACTGAGGGAGTGTTTAAAGGTTTGGCTATTTATTCATATGTCATAAGAATTAATACATAACCGTTTAACCAGGTTTTAAAACATTAGATTTTTTAAAACAGTGTTACTTTTGTCCACAGCTACAATTACCTGAGGTCCTAGCACAAGCGCAAGTATTTGAGAAGAAAGGCATTGATCCGGCTAGTTATTTCATTACATTTACTATCGCTGAACAAGTACCGAAGCAGGCCGGGATATTTGGTGATTGTGGTATTTGGGTATGTATTTTTTATACCGCTTGGCTTTTGGTCTACCATTGGATGTGAAGGATCGTATTCAGGCTGCGCTTTCATACCGTGAACAAATGGCTAGGTTTTTTTTTAAACACCGTGTTTGTGTTTAGCTATGTTCTATTTTTGTTGATGTGTTACTTGAAACAAATTGAAAACCATATGCTCCCTTGAATGGTTTTGTATTCAACATTTTGTATTATAGTTGTGTTCAAACTAATGTAGAGACGTTCCAAATTTGTTTACTAGTAATATTTTTCTATAAAAATAAGCAAAAAAATATTAACCACACACCAAATTATGGATATACAAAGTAGGCCAAACCCATGCATGCTAGTTTACAAGTACTGTCCATTCGGTATGCATTATCCAACATTACATACTAGGCGACTTTTTTTGGGTGAGTTTGACTATATCTTAGATATATCATTTGAGTATGGCTGTAATGTACTTTTTAGACACTTTTTAACTGTTCACTTTTTTGTACCTTTTGTATATTTTGTACCTACTATTAACCAAAACTACCCCATATTTTATCTTACATATATTTTCTGTTTTTCAGACTTCTACTAAATATGGCATCAGAAAACACAGAATCAAAGGGCTGTTATGAATTATGGTATCAAGAATGGGTGTAAGTTTGTCCATTTTATTTTTCTCTGTTAAATTTTATCTTAAATATCTTTTGTTTTGCTGAATTATTTCCATTGTTACACAGAATGTCTGAAAATAGTCAAGATCTTGGGTTTGATGTTTATCATGGCAGTCAGCTTTTTTTTTTTATCCCTTAAGTTATTTAGGTGGAGATGTTTTACATTTGAGGTTACCTAGGTTGAGTAGGTTATCGTATTCTCAAATATGTGACATGCTGTTGAAAGAAATTAAGGAGGATATTTGGGCTTGGTATTTTTGTCTTCCAAGTAGTAGTCTGGAGGAAGGGTTGACCCTTGTAGAAGATGATAATGATGTCCAGAAACTGTATGACATGGCTGAGCTCCATGGTCTAGTTGAGATCTATGTTTGTCATCAGCCACAGGTTCATTTAGTTACCTACTATCACAAGAACCTGTCTTTTGATTCCCCAGACGATGATCTGACATTTAAAATTAAAAGTGACGAAAAGAAAAAAAAAAGATGTCGACTGTCTGTCGTTTGAAGAACTAATGGCATGGGAAGAAGAGGAAAAAAATTCACCAGCCTACCTTAGGACACCTTATATCAAGCCTTTTGTTGAAGCTAGTTTATTCAGAGGAAAGTCTGAATTTGGTGGTATTAATGACCTTGACTACATTCCTCCTTGTTTAAGGACTACAGTCCGACCTTATGTGTCGAATGACTTTGAAGATTCTTGGACACAGAACTCCACTGTTACCGAGTGTTTGTCAAACGAACGTGGGTTGGAGATTAGTCCGTTAAGAGGTAAGAACCTTTTTAACGACTTTGAGGCTGCTGATAATCATGACCTTCAGGATCCACATTCAACAATATGTATACTCCCATCTACTCAAAACAACCCTTTAAAGTGTAAGAGGTTTTTTAATGACATTGATGGCCTTCCTACAGTTGGAAGCTCAACTGTAGTTCATTATGTGTCCAAGAAAAGTCGTTTTGAAACTGGTACCTTGAAATCTAGGAGATTATTTGATGAATTTGAAGAAGTTGGTAGTAATCAATCTGATGATATGAAGGGTGATGAGGCAATCAGTTTGGTTAATGATCAAGTGATAGTTGCAGATTCCACAGCTGATGGTTTCATGTCATACCCAGCCTCTTCTGATCCAAGTAATTCGAAGGTATTATGAAGGCTACCATGTGGTAGTTATTTGATCTTCCAGGGTGGTATGTACCCTGTTAAACAATTTGTATTTTTGTTCCTTTCCATGCATGATGACTAGTTAGTGTATGTTACAAACTACACTAACTAGTCATCATGATGAAACAATTTATTTTCAGTATGTGGTGAAGGCTTGTTAGTGTATGTTACAAACTAGTATGTGATGATGGTTCTACTAGCATGTGTATGTTACATTGCTATTATTTTGATTAAATATGCTGATGTCTATCACCACAACTATCTCGATAACAAAACTACAACAATCATCTCAATAAATTGTTTCATAGATAAGATTTACCACACAACCATTACATTGTTAAAATGTAGCCTCATAACATTTATTATTGAACCATTACATCCATTCAAACAGTACTGCTAGAACCACATCCTTCTTCAGTTGATTTCCTTTCCTTGAGTTTTTCAAAATACTCTTCCAGATCTTTAATCCTTTTTGCCAATGCCTTAACTTTTTCTGGTGTAATGCCATCTTGCTTCTCCTTACACGTAATATCACCATCTAGTTTTTTCTTCTCAGATAAATCTAAAGCCATTGTGGATTGTTGTATGTGTGCCATCAAATTGTCATCAGCATCCTCTTTCCTGTTTGGCACTTGTTCATAATTACCTTTTCCAGATAAGTTCAAAGCCATTGTGGATTGTTGTATGTGGACTATAGAATTGACTGTATTTATGCTTATTTTGTTGACTTGTGTTTAGGCGGGAAGATTATTTTGGCGGGAGAATAGATAAGCATATTTTGTAGCGATATAGTATGAGCGACTTTTTTAAAGCGATTTATGAAACACTAAAACCTTATCTTTTAGCTATTTTTGGCCACATTCAATCTCTACCCGACCAGAACCCTTGCTTTTTTCGTGCAACTGTCAATTTCGTTCAATTATTAAAATTGAATTTCTGAAAAGGTTCGTGATCCTTTATTGTCATGGTCCCCCATATCAATATTGACTGTCTTTTATGTTTGAATATTCATTATCAAAATTTTAGCATTAACTTACCTTTACATGCTTGTAATTGTTTCTAAGGTAATCATGGCCATCGAGTTTGTGGTGCGACCAAACAGAAATTTTTACCCTGGGTTTCTTGAGCTTCCTCGATTTGCTGACCGTGCTTTCAATGGGAATCGTCATTTCTATTTAACTGGAATACAAAGACAACGGAAGAAAGTAAGGATTGTTGCTCGGTTAGGAGCTCCCATTAGGATTGTAGGTAACAAATGGGTAGAATTTGTTCATGAAAACATGTATACGGATGTTCACATGTTACACTTTGTTCAAGAAGGTGATGACTCTTTTTACGTTACTGGCTATGATTCTAAAGGGTTGGAAGTTGAGGAATATGCTGGTGTAGAAATTCGTCATATAAGGTTTCAGAGTTACCGGCTGCCATACCCTCAATTTCCACAAGTTATATATAAGAACTCATTTTTTTTGTTTACGTTTATTTAAGAATAAGTGTATTTTGTTACTGTATATGTTATAATTGTCAATCAGCAGATGGTGTTTCAGACATTGCCCGGTAATTTTCTAGACGGTATTGGGTTGCGAGGTACTGTTGTTGTTGTTGTTGAAGGAATGGAGTTTAATGTGGATGTTACTTTGGGCTATGAACGATGTCATGATCCTCGTGTTTTGTATGTTATGGATGATGAGATGTGGTCGACTGCTCTTCAATATTCCGATATTGAATTTGGCGATGTTATTGTTTTTACTAAATTAGCAAAGAATAGGTTGAATATAACCGTGTTTGGTTTCGAAGTTGGGGCAAAGATACAGGGGCAGTTTCTTGGTGTGACACAATTGTTTTTTCCACAAAATGATCTTGATAATGAAGATGGAGGTAGGCTTGAAATCTCATAATCATATTCAGTAATATCATAACATTTATCTTTAAGATTTATTTTGATATTTTTGAAACAGGTGATCAGCGAATGCAACACATTTGCCAATGGATTGGTCACATTGATCATTTTGGTGAGCGAACTGATGTCTTTTACAGAAGGTCTACTGAAATTCTTCCGTTATGTAAACTTGTAAGTTTGTTTTTTGTGTGTACTTTTTTGTCTATGCATTTATATAATTTTATACAATTTTTGTAATTGTTGCACACCAGGACATTCCAGACCATTTTCTTCAGAATCATCCTATGCATTTTTATCAAAATGCACTTTTTAGGAATGATGAAGTCGAATACATGATGCAAATTCAGATTGACTATCATAGAGACAATCCATTCCGGGTGAATCATGTGAATGCATTAGGTGACTGGAACTACTTTTTTGAAGATTGTGAGTTTGATCATGGAAAGATGATAAGGTTTAAGTTCATGTATGTAGAGTCTTATGATGGTTTGGTGTATCCTGTTTTCCATATTTGTTAGGAAATCGGATAAGGTTTAATTTCATGTATGTAGATTGTTATGACATTTTCTCTATTTATTTTGTTGGGTTACATGAACAAACTTTTCAGTGGTGGGTGTGTATATACTTGTATTCGATTGGACTGTTTAGACTGTTACAAATTTAACAGTTTATGGTAAGGATTTTCACAACACAACCATTATGTTGTAATCCTTCATATTAGTTCATAATATCACTATTTTTCGACTACTTTTGGTAGATGTAATCTTGGTCAAGAGATTGGAGTGTGGTTAGTGTATCCACTGCTAGGACATTTCAAACCACTGCTAGAGTTGATGAAACCACTGCCAGAAGAATGAATCCAATGCTTGAATTAAACCACTGCTAGAGTTGATGAAACGTCTGCTAGATTTGATGAAAACACTGCCAGAAGAATGAATCCAATGCTTGAATTAAACCACTGCTAATAGTGTTGTTTAACCACTGTTAGTATATTGTAAGGCTGGTCCCAGTCGCAACCTAGGACGAACTGGGACAACCTGCACCACGTCATTTTTAACATAAACTAAAATTTCATTAATAATTAAAATTTTACAATGCTAAATAAAAACAATCCGAAATACATAAATCATAAATCTAATCTGAATGCTCTCCGCATGCATAGTCATACGAGGGAGTACGAGAACGAGCAAATCCCTCGAACCGAGCCAAATCTTCCTCGTCTACACCATCGTCTACACCATCGTTTTTGTTCTCCCGATAGCTCCAATTGATTTTGGTGCTGGCGTTGTTCGTTATATTCGAAACACACCGCCACAAGTTGTCAGCAACCTCGCGATCTTTGCGTGCTTGATCTTTCAAAAATTTGTCGATCATAGCTTTTCTTTCAGTGGTAATGTCGTTGCAACTATGGTAGTTTTGTCTCATTTGTTCCTTTTCCGCCTTTGCCTGGTCAAACAATTTGATGACGCTTATAATAGCGTTTTTTCGGGCCTCATCATCGATATTGCATTGATTTTGAACGTACACTTGCATATCTTCAACAGAATGGGGGAGACGGCAAGCCATATTAAATCTTGTGTTGGGAAGTATTTTGAGCTTCAATTGTGTTTGAAATTGTGTGTTAAAAAATGTGTTTGATGTGAAGTTGATATTTATAGAGTGGTAAAAATTGTTTTGAAAATGTTTTTTTTTTGTTTTGTTTTCTTTTTTATATTTAATGACTAAACTGTAATGTACTATCACATATCCCAAAATATTCTGTGCAACTTTTTAAAAGCGCCTTTTTTCAATTTAGCGATTTATGATACACTAATACCGTGTCTTTTATCTTTTTGTTCCCACATTCACTTCCTACCGACCAGAACCCTATCTTCTTAATAATCTAATACAACTGTCGTTTTCGTTCGATTATTAAAATTGAATTGTGCGAAAGGTTCGTCATACTTTATTGTCATGGTCCCCCATATCAATTTTGTCTATATTTGATGTTTCAATATTCGAATCTAATTAGGGTTTACATTTAAAATTATTTATATTTTTTAAAGTATTGTATTTTACGTGTTCCTGTAACAGGATGGCACCTATTTGGAGTTCAGATCCTCGTTACCTGTTTGACGTTCATGTTTTGGGGGAGTTTTATTTCCAACCGTTGAGGTATGAAAATGGGGGTGTTTTTAATTGGAGTGTGTCCAAGGATAGGAAGGTGGACTATAATAGTATGTGCCAGTTTCTGAAAGAACATATTGAGCTAAATTTCCATTCGTTGTTTTTCTGTTTACCACAATGTCAATTAGAGGTAGGATTGAAACTAATAGAGTGTGATAGGGATGTGGCTGCCATGTATGACCTTGCTGATCGATATGGGAAGTTAATGATGTATATGACACATAATCCCCAAAACTTATTTGATTTTTATTATAAAAATCTTAACTTTTATGATTCTGAAGATGATTATACAACCAAATTGATTATACATGGAAGAAGATTAAAAGATGCAAGCAATATGACATATGATGAGCTTATTGCTTGGGCAGAAGAAGAAGCAAGCATCCTTATTGATGTTGATGTTGATGTCGATATGTCTGTTAGCCATAGGGATGTAGTTGCTAAGCCGAAGGTTAAGCGTAAGTTGGTTTTCATTGAAGAGCAAGATAAAGCCTTTGCAGGCGATCGATAAAAAAATTAAGGTGGTGCAAAAAAAATAAAAAATAAAAAATAAATAAAAAATAAAACAACGCTATTTCTGAGCTGTTAGATTCTACTTTGTGACACATAAATCTAATAAACCAGGCGATATATGTGTCACAAAGTAGCATTTAGCAGCCCAGCAATATCGCCGTTTTTTGTTTTGTTTTTTATTTTTATTTATTTTTTTTTTTTTGTTTATAGCAGACACTTATATTTTACCTGGTGCGTAAAAGTTACCGATTAATTCATATCACACTTACCACGACACGTATCCATATCGATTATACTTTTTTTTTGATGATGTAGGTTATGTTTTCAACACTACGTTACAAGCCAGCATATCAAGGGAGCAGGTTATAACACAGGTATGTTCCACAAAAGTACTTAGACAAACATAAATAAGTAAGTGCATATATTAAAATATCCAACAAAATTAACCTTAATAGGTTTATAGAACATCCATAAGCATAAACATAAACATCATACATTCCTAACCATATATTAAACTGAAAACACATATGAAAAAAACCAGAAGAAACCAGTTCAGTACACCATAGACTTGAGCTTCTCAATGAATGACATAAGCTCCCTTGTTCGCTTATGCTTGTTCACAACCTTCACCAACATGTTTGCAATGTCTGCCAAATCTTCATTTTGCAAAATATTCAACTGTGAAATACTTTGCACACCTGAATCAAAGGGATACAAAAGCTCCAACTCTGCAATCACGAAATCCCTCTCAGTAACACGAGCCCTAATATCTTGGGCTTTTTTGGTTAATTCCGCTTCGTCCACCCTAGTGACAGTAACCTCCCTACGAAACTTCTCCACCATCATGTCTCTAACGAGACTAGAACCAGCAGCAGCAGCTAACTCCTCGCAGAAAGGCATTTTTGTAGTCATTTTTTTTTTTTTTTTTTTTTTTTTTTTAAACAAAACAGCAGTTATAGTTTTCCTTTGGTTTATGTGTGTTTTTATATTAGTTATAAGCTCTTTTGATTTGATAGCCACGCATAGTAATTATGGCGTTTTGACTTATAAGCCATATTCATTTGATAGCCAACTTGAACCAAAATAAGTATACTAGACTACTTGATGAATTTGTTTATAAGCCATATTCATTTGATAGCCAATTTGAACCAAAATAAGTATAGTACACTACTTGATGAATTTGTTTAATTGAGGAAATTTTGAACCTTTGTTTTTCTTTAATTTGACAGGTTTCCATGCCTGGCAGTAATCGTGACATTAGGAGACGTGTTTAAACGTATTGCAAAAGTGCATGGACTCACAATAGTTGTATTGCTAAATTGTATATTCGACAGTTGTATTTAAGTGGCCTAAATTTATATGTCTTTATTTAGTTTAGTTCCCTTTATTTTAAATTGTTAATCGAATAATTTTACTTAGTTTTTTAAACAACTTTTTTTAAGCGTTATTTTATAAGCAATAAACTTGTTTATAAGAAAGTATGATCTTTATATGCAATAAGACATTTTTGGTACCCAAAAATATATATGAAATAAGACATGTGTTTAATAGTACTATCACGTAATCCAATATATTGTGAGCGACATTTTTTAAAGCGCCTTTTTTCTTCTTACCGCTTTCTGCCCACTATCAGACCGAAGCCCGACAAGAACTCTACATTTATTTACAAGTCAAATGCAAATCTTTTCCGATTTGAGGTCAAACAACAATAAGTGTAAAAAAGTATTATCACACAAACCAATGTATGTATCATGTCAAGTACTTTCACATAAACCGATGTATTCCAAGCGACCTTATTAATGCGCCATTTTCATCTTACCAACTTAAACCGAGTAGACAAACATATTTTGTTTTACTAACCAAAAATTGGATACAAGGATTTATGTGGTTGCTATTTTATTTTATGTTTTAATTTTAATTATGTCGATTATGCGATATAATTTTGCTTTTTTAATTCAACGTCAATGTAGGTTGTTTTGTAAAACACAAAGACAAATAAGATTAAGATTGACAACGACATAAACAAAAGTAGTTACACTTAACTAGTACACACATAACCCACCATAACTAACCTAAACAAAACATAAACCTAACATGAAGGCTTCAGAAATTCAAAGGACCATTGACTCAAGATGTTCAATGAAGGATAACAAAGAAGAAACGCGAGCACGCCTTTCTAAGATGGAGGTCTGCTTCCTTACAATCTCAGCCCTATCTTCAATTTGCATCCTTCTCATGTGCCGAACAGACGCAACAGACGAGTTAGTTGGACCCACAACCAACAGCTCTCCAATAAGCACATCCATACGTTGTACATGAGCAGTTAGCTCGTCAATCTTCTCTTGCAGATCTAATTCATCTCGAACAGTATCCCTAACTTCTCCCCAATATTCCACAATCATCATAGACTTGACAGATCGAGAGTTTGCTGTACGGGATAGTTGATCCAAGAGGGGAAGACGGGGGTTGGACATTGTTGTTGTTTGTTGAGATACGTTTTTTTTAGAGAGTATTAAAAATAGAGTGTGGAAATATAGAGTGATAACCACAAAATGTGTTGGTAGTTATGATAGGAGTTGTTAAATAGAGTGGAATTATAGTTGTTTTAAAATAGAAGTGTAAAATGTATATTGTTTAGAAGAAAAAAATTGTATACTGTTTAGAAGTTATCATCATTTATGTTTTGACTGTTAATTGATATTTGTATATAGTTTAGAAGTTTTCATCATATACGTTTTTGTTTTGTCACAACAACACAAGTTCGTTAAACATAATTTCTTATATAAGCATCAATCGATAACATAAAATGTGTTTCCAAAATCACCAATGGTCCGAAAACTATACCTAAGCTACGTATAAGCAAATGTTCAAAAACTATACCTATAATCCATTTAGCGGTAATCCTAACCAAGTTATTCTCTACAAACATATCGTAACACATAAGGCGCGAACTCGTGTTAACCAGGGTCTTTTGTCAGTAGACTTCCGATATCTCCTGCTTCTTCGAGTTTGACCAAAGCTTAACCTGCGTATTTTAAATAGCTTAGGGTTTTAAGTAATGAGAACTATCCAACCATCGGGTATTTTAAATCCTTTAAACCATTAAGCTCGAGTGGGTCTTTTTAACAATTAGGGTAGGAGGGTAGGATGGTGGATTTTTTGGGACATAAACCAAGTTCTTGGCAGGGTTTTGGGGTCCAACCCCTTTCATGTGTAATAGCACTTTAACAAGGATAACGAGATCATGTTGTGTTCATATGCTTGTGATACACGAAATTTGATCGTGTTTGCATGCGACTATTTGAACAGTGTGTATATGGTTGAGGGATCCTGAAAACAAAGGAATGATGTTAGTGTGTCTGCTTAATGTTATATTATACCATTGCCCGACACCATTTCCTTATCCTTTTTACAATGATCACCCCAAAATCAAACCAAAAATTCTCTACTATATTATGAACCAACAAAATTGAAGTTTGCGTCTATGACACGTGGCTTCTTTGATTGTTCACGGCGACGAGGTACACGGTTTCTTGGTCCAGTAGATACGGGAAAGTGTACAACACGTTTCTTGTTACGGTTTGTAATGGTTACCTAATGATGAGAGTTGAATCTTGAAGGGTAGAAAGGTAGTGCAAAGTGGTTTAGCCATGCGTAGAGAGTTCATAACCGTGCATGTGTCTGTTTTTAGTGTCTGTTTGTTGTTGAGAAACTCCATGTTTCTGTGTAACAAAGAGATGTCAGAGATTATAAGAAATAGATGACATGGTTTTGTAATGATAGTGATGGCGAGTGAAGTGGAGTTAATGAGGCACCCTCAAAAACACTCATATCGCTCGCCACCATTATATATATATCATTACCAACCATTTCATCTATCTTGTTATCATCTATGATCTCATACCACATGGAAACATGGAATTTGTCACCAAAAAAGACACCACTAAAAACACAAACTCAGTTAAACAATCTCAAAGCAAGCTAAACCCTTATGCACCACCTTTCTACACTTCATGATTCAACCCTCTTCATCAGGTAACTTCTACATACCGTAACAAGAAATGGCTTTACACTTTCCGGTATCTACCGGACCAAGAAACCGTGTACCTCCTCGTCGTAAACCATCAGAGATGCTACGTGTCATGGCTGTTTGATTTCTATATTGTTGTTTGATTATATAGGAGAGAATTTTTGGTGAGTTTTTGGGAAGATCATTGTAAAAAGGAGAATGAAATGGTGTTGGGCAATGGTATAATAGCACTTTAAGCATACACACTAACAGCATTCTTTTGTTTTCAAGAACCCTCAACCATATACACACTGTTCAAATAGTCGTCCGCAAACACGATCAAATCTTTTGTATCACAAGCATATGAACACAACATGATCTCATTATCCTAGTTAAAGTTCTATTACACAAGAAAGGGGTTAGACCCCAAAACCCTGCCAATAAATTGGTTTATGTCCCAAAAATCCACCATCCTACCCTCATACCCTAATTGTTAAAATGACCAACTCGAGCTTAATGGTTTAAAGGGTCTTTTTGAAACCCGATGCTTGGATAGTTCTCATTACTTAAAACCCTAAGCTATTTAAAATACGCAACGACATATCTTACCTTTTGGCCCCGACTGTGGTCACGGCTTGGCCTCGGATTGGAACCCATGACACCTAATCAATTTGAAACAAGTATAAAAGCAAATCATATATTCCTACAACTAATCAATTGCATATACTATATAACAATACCTAATAAACAAGAGATACCCAGTTAAGATTAAAACTATATAACAAAAACCCATGTAGCTTTTTACGGTCAGTCAATAGTATTTATAAAAAGTAGTAAACGATACCTGCGCAGTGATGTAGTGGTGGTGGAGGCGGCGCTATGATGTAGTGGTGGTGCAGTGATGAAGATGAAGAAGTTGAGGTGAAAGCAGTTGAGGTTAATAATTGGGGTATGTGTGATATGGGTAGTATCTGAGTTATAGGTTCTTAAATAGAAGTTAATATGGAATCATAAATTAATGTGGGGAAGGTATAAGTTGTTGAGGAGTAAATTAATTGGTTGACTTTGGTATTCATTAAGTGTTTGGTTATTTGACACGTTGCAAATTATTTAAAAAAAAATCGTATATTACAAATTATTTTAAAAAATTACAAAACGAGACACGTATATTACAAATTATTTTAAAAAATCGTAAGTCGTACATATAAGCACGTGATTTTCATTATTTCTTGTACTTGACCTGATAATGTATACTTGGGGGGCTGTTTTGTAAATTTGATGTATCCACTGCTAGCGTCTATGAAACCCCTACTAGTGGTCTTCAACCCGCTGCTAGCAGCTTCCTCTTAATGTATCATTTGAGGGGCTGTTTTGTAAATTTGATGTATCCACTGCTACCGTCTATGAAACCCCTGCTAGTGCCTATCAAACCACTGCTTGTGGTTGTCAATGCACTGCCAGTGGTTTTCCTGATAATATATACTTGGGGGGCTGTTTTATAAATTTGATGTATCCACTGCTATACTTTATCAACCCACTGCTAGTGGTTTGAAATCCACTGCTATCAATTGCATGGTAATGCATACTTTAAGGGGGTGTTTTGTAAATTTGGTGCAAACTTATTTTTTCCCCCAAATCACTGCCAGTTGAAGTAATTGATCTTCAAATCACTTCCAATTGACGCTCCACATAAACCCTAACCACTCCAAACTGGTAATTTCAAAATCCCACATCATATTCCAAAACAACTCACAATGCCATCGCAGTATTCCAACACCCATAACCTAGTTGCTTACTTAATAAAAAATAATCATTCAGATGGTTTTCATGACATGATTGATTTTATCAACCACACTAAAATTCGGTTTGCACTAAGTGTAGCACCCACAATTCTTAAAGACTATATACATGCTTTTTGGGGTAATGCTGAGATACAGGAGCGAGATGGATTTGAGGTGTTTAGGACTGTGGTGGATGATAATGAGATTTTGGTGGATGAGGAAGTCATTAGAGGTACGTTGATGTTCGATGATGCTAACGGACTAGTTAATCTTTCTGATAATGATATATTTATAGGTTTACAAAGATTAGGTTATGCAAGAAGGGGAGACAGGGTAAAATTTTTTAAATGTATGTTTTCTCCCGAATGGAAGTTTTTAATTCACACCTTGCTGATGTGTCTGAGTAATAAGACCACTGGGTTTAATAAATTTCCCTCCAAAATTGCAACTGCTTTAATTTGTCTATCTGAAGGGAGGGAATTCAATTGGTCTAGCATGATTTTTGAAGGGTTTTTGCAGAATATTAGGAAGAAAGGTAAATATTACTTGTATCCTAGGTTTGTTCAACTTATTGTGGATAGCCAAATAGCAGAACCTGTTGAACATAATACAAAGTATGAGGTGCATTATATGCATCCTAAGGTTTTTGCTCATATGAGGAACCAAAAGCCTAATTTAACAATCCTAACTGTTCCATTGTTCCCTCATATGATTAATTTACCTGTCATTCGTGAGTTTGATGATGTAAATGAACCCCAATTGAGTGGACCTGAACCCATTAACACCGTAGTTGCAGCCACTGTTAGTACGAGTGTAACCACTGACACCAACCCTGATGCTATGATAACTTCACCAGTCGCACCAATTCACACTGGTCGAATTGAGGAGGGTACCTTGGAACATCAACATGAATGGACGGATAATGATGAACATCAACATGATGCCTTTTCCAATGAACCACCTCTCGGACCAGTTAACACAGGTCGAGTTGGGGATGAAAATCATGAACGATTAAATGAATTGACGGTTAAATGTACAAAAATGGAGAATACGATCAGACAATTGAAGCACAGGATGTTTGTGATGGAGAAAGTTAGGAGACATGGGCGTAGTGTTGTTAGAAGAGTTAGGAAACATACTAAGAATGTGAGATCCTGTCAAGATGTGGTTTTGGAGGACCAAAAAAAATAGGGGACGACTGAAGGATTTGATTCAGGGGAGGATGCAGTTGTGCATATGGATGAGGATGTGGATATGGATAGTGTAGATCATGGAGGGCAGTATGTGGTGTCTGATAAAGATGGGAATGAAGCTGTACTCGAGATCGTGAAGACTGTATTAGATGATATAGAAAAGGATTTGGTGCAGGAAACATCCACTGATAGTCTTTCAGAACCCACCGCTACAACTTCAACTGAGGTAAACCCACCAAGTGAGATGTACAAGTTAAAGAGATGGAGGTGGTGCAGGACACATCCACTGCTAGTGTTTCTGTAACCACTGATAGTTACACAGAACCCACTGCTACAACTGAAACTGAGTTAACCCCACCAAGTGATGCACAAGTTAAAGAGATGGAGGTGGTGTAGGACACATCCACTGCTAGTGTTTCTGTAACCACTGATAGTTACACAGAACCCACTGCTACAACTGAAACTGAGTTAACCCCACCAAGTGATGCACAAGTTAAAGAGAAGGAGGTGGTGCAGGACACATCCACTGCTAGTGTTTCTGTAACCACTGATAGTTACTCAGAACCCACTGCTACAACTTCAACTGAGGTAACGACACCAAGTGATGTACACGTTAAAGAGAAGGAGGTGCTAAAGGAGACATCCATGGCTAGCGTTTCTGTAACCACGGCTAGTTTGAAAATTGTAGTAGACAATATAGTAGTCTCACACACTGCTATTACTACCACATCTACAATTGTCACAACTACATCTGTTTCACCACCTAAATCAAAAGAAGTTGATAAGGAGGCTGCCAGTACACTGATAAATTTAAGCAAAAGTTCATCAAACCCTACACCTACCATTGCACCGGCTCCTATATTTCTTAAACCAACTGGACCTAAACCCTTGACTAAAAGCTTGACTATTGGTGAGCCTTTGAACAAGAAGGTGGCTCTACCAGATATTGGAAAGGGAAAAGGTATTGTTGAACCTGATATAAAGTTTAAGAATAAAGAAGAGCAGATTGCTTATGATCATGACTTTCGTGTAAGAATCATAGCTGCAGAAAAAGAAGAAATAGAAAGGAAAAGGCTACAAGAGGAGGAAGCTAATCAGAGATGGATAGATGATTGGGAGGATTCACAATCCTTTCTTGAAGCTTCTACTAATATTGGGAATGAGTACACTCGTGAAGTGTGGGAACTGTTCTCTAATAATCAAAAAGCAAGAATCTTGTGTGAATGGGCAACAAGGTTCAAAAAAGAGAAAAAGCAAGTCAAAAGAAAGAAACCTCCTACAAAGGGCGAGATGAGAAATTCATACATGAAGATTATCAAGAATTCAGGCATAAATGTTGGTGTAAATCTAAGAACATGTTCAGTTGAGAGGCTGAAGGAGCTTTGTCAGATGTGTATGAGGGTTAATGAAGATCACATTCCTATGAATTCTGATAAAGAAGCAGAATGGTTAAAGAAGCAATCCAGTTATAAAAGACAAAAGGTGGATGAAGATTTGAAAAAGAAAGAAAGAACTAAACAGTATTTTAAGGAGACTAATAGTCCTAATCCTGAACCTATTAATCATATTCCTTTAAAAGTAGTTCATCATATTATCGATTGGCAGATTGTTATACAAAGAGGTAGAGAAGTAGTTGAGATTACAAGAGGTGATGGATGCAAATCCACTTATTTAACATTTGGGATCTTACTGGATTGTTTGACTAACAGTGATTTGGACCAGTTGTGGAAAGTAATGAAGTTCAGATATGGGAAGTTAGGTCCAAATGGAGAGTTAGCTAAGTTTGTGTGGGCTGCTATAAAGACCATGTTTGAACCTGATCTTGATGCTGAATATTGGTATGATTGTGAGGTGGATGAATGGCTATTGTACTCATACTGCAAGGTTCATGGTGTAAAAACTAAAAAAAAGGATAGGTTTTTCATGTTCGTTGATAGGGATTATCCTTTATCAAAGAATGTGGCAAGACAAATGCTGGAAGCTAAACTCAGTTCAAGAGGAACAAAGGAGACACATCCTATAATTGATCCACTGTTTCAAAAGATAGAGAAGATTGCAGACATACAAGGAACCTACTGCCAGAGGTAATTAAACCAATCCTAGAAGATTGAATCCACTGCTGATGTTAGAATGCGGCTAGTAGTAAAGTGTAACGGATTAGGCGAAAAAATTTGTAAATCAAGAAATTGATGCAAAAAAGGTCAGACGATACTTTAACAATGTGAAGTTAATGTATTCGATTGTTCAAATTTTGTTATTTTCGCAACCTCATTTTATTAAATTAAAATCCCATATATTCCATAGACAAGGAACCCTAAACAAAACCCTAAACCGTTTCCCAAGAAACGTATAAACATAAAACTAAATAAGATATACACAATCACTTCCTAATAAAGCTCATGTATATCCAAACTAAATATACTAAACACGGAATAACAACTTCAGCAGAAACCAAATGATCACTATATATCTTCGGCAGAATTATGTCTTCGGTAGAATCCACACTACTTCAGCAGAATCCATTCAGCATTAACTTGTTCGTTTTAATCCATACTTCACATAATTCCCAACAGGATGTTCACCTAAACTGGAATTTGACTAGGTTAGGTTCCAGTTTCTTGATAGATCTTTAACTATGCAGCACCAGTTGATTGTATACGAACATCAGCAGCAAAGACTCAAAATAAGAACATCTCTTTGATGAATAAACTCGAAAACTCCATATCTTTGCAGCAACAAATGACAACATGTACATCAAAACAAATTAGTTTCATACTATTCTCATCACATCCAGGTGTGTTAACTCCTGTGAGAGGTGAATCATTGAAAATAATGGATTTGATGTCTCTTTACCAATAGCCATCACTACTGGAGTAGCCAACTGTTTAAGTTCAAAAAACTATGGTACACTGATAACCATCTGATTTATTAGCAAATCAGCAACCATGAACGGATTTGAAATGTCTTTACCTGTAGCCGTTTGCTCAGGACTAGTCAATTCTTAGAATTGGTGAATTGATAACCAAATATGGTAGTCCAATGCCTTTAGCACAAGCCATATACAAGTGGGCTAGTCAATTCTTGGATTCCAAATAGGAATAAACCATGGTGAATTGAGAACCATACAACCCTCAGCAATTAAGCATGGGTGGTTGCAGTCCCTATGATTTTGAGCAAACCATTACAGCTATCAACAGATTTGATGTGTCTTTACCAAAGCTGTACCCTTTGGACTAGCTGACTCTTTGACATACACAAGGTATATCTGGTGTGTCAATAACCATCAAAAGTATACAACAAACCTGCAATAAAAGTTAGACAAACCCAAACAAATACAAAAAGATTAGTTTTCTTATTTATTTATTTTTTATTTTAACTAAATAAGAAATAAAGAGAACAAATATGACACAAGAAACAAAATCTTACAATTAAGATGAACCTTGATGTTGTAGAAGCTGAGTTTTAATCAAACCAACACATTGACAAGCATGAAGCTCATCATTGCCAACAGGATTAGGAGGTACTTCCAACTTCTTTCTAAGCAATCGTTCCATAAAAGCAACCGACAAAGGATAAAGCTTATCCGATAACATACACAAAATCATACCACATGTTGTCTGAACCACATGAACACAGGGCATAGGAGGATTTGTGCAAACTCTGCATATTTTTGTGTGTTATTTTGTTTACTAACACTAACTTTCTAATAATTCTTTAGTTTGTTTGTCTAAATTGCAGTTTGTCTATTCCATGATCAAGATCAAATTCATCAAGTGTGGTTCATTGGTATATGGTCAAGATAGCTAAAAGATTGTTGCTTGTTTCTTCTGAAATCAAAAGTACTGAAGCAAACAATTTGATTCCACTGAAGTTATAATACCGAAGAAAAGAAATTGAAGTCAAATTGTTCTTTCATTCATTTAAGAAACAGTTTACAGCTTACAGCTTACAAAAGTCAACCTTCTACAAATGCATCTTCAAGATACGAGCTATACACTTACGCTAATCCTAATCTAGTACATATCATCTATTCCAACATCTAAGTGAATGTTGGATATGCATGATCGCTCACATATTTCACACTAGATGCTGGATATGCGTTCGTGGGTCTTGCATAACCACCCATTCCGTCTATCTGGATGGCTGGATATGCATGACCAATACGACGAAGATGCTAAGGACCAAAATGGAGAGGATGGCTTGATGCAAACGTTGATGATGACGATGACCACACATGATGATGGAGAAAAATAAGGTCTCCTGTGTGCTTCATCTATGCATTTCAACCAAAATGCAATCCATCCACCCTCCTTAAGCCCTTCTCTTATTCGATGTGTGTTGATGCACCAAAAGCTGGCGCAGTGAGACCAAGAACCACCTCTCTATCTTTGGGGAGTGGCGGATTCCTGGCACGAGGCCTTTGTTGAGGCCGAGGTGCTGGAGGTTGGGAGTATGATGTTCCCTCCTTATAGGAGTCATCAGAATCATCAGCAGATTCACTTGGATTCGCTACACTATCATCTTCTGAAGAAGGGAGAAAGGGTGATTTATTTGGTCGTGGATAGGGTTGAGGAAAGTAATGTAGCCATGGGTTTGAATCACCACTTGATGATGATGAAGAGGATGATGAAGATGATGTTGTGAGATCTATGATCTCAGGTTTGGTATTCATGGTACAATTTGGTTAATTGGGGTTTGTTTTTGAATCTAGGGTCTGTGGTAAATATTTGGGGATCTTTGATGATGAGATAAGTATGCATTGGGATCATTTTATAGACGGGTTCGAGGTTCAATGAGTATTAATGCGAGTGGGTGGCACAGTAATTCTAGAAACTTACCGAAGATATTCTTATCTTTGATGGTTTCTGCTGTAGTTATAACTTCAGCAGATTGACCATATGTTTCTGCTGAAGTGTTATTTTGGGTTTGGTCAAAGATGAAATACACGTAAGCAACGGTCAACCAAACGGTCTATTTTCTTTGACTATATTTTGCGCAAAAACTATCACTCCACCATCACTCTCTTCAGAACAAATCAATTCCCTCTCATCCTGCATCCACAAACACTCTCCATTACGAGAAACATAACCCTAAAAACTCATATCCCTCATGGCTCTTGAATTTAAAAATGATCACAACAAAGTTGCATTTCTGGGAAAAGGTAAGGGATATGAATTGTACGAACCAATGGTGGAATTCTTGAAAAGGTCCAAGATTTGTTATGCTCTAACACATTCTCCGAATGAGATATATGAATCACTGGTTACTCAGTTTTGGGAATCTGCTGAGAAGAGGAATGAGACAGAGATTAGGGCTGTGATTGATGGAACAGAGCACATAGTGACAGAGGACCTAATAAGGAGGAAGCTTCGCTTGGAAGATGCTGATGGAGAATTTCACTCTAATCAGGAAGAAGTGCTTACTGGGCTAAGAGCAATTGGCTATCGAGGTACAAGGACTGATATGTGGCTGAAGAAGGAACTTTGCCCGAAGTGGAGGTTCCTGGTTCACACGCTGCTTCAATGCATAAGCAACAAGTCAGGAGGATGGGACCAGTTCTCTACCCAACTAGGATGTGGTATTGTGTGTCTTTCCCAAGGGGTAACTTACAATTTTTCTAAGTATATTTTTGAAAACATGGTTGAAAATCTTCAAAGGAAAAAGACTAAGTTTTTAATGTACCCAAGGTTTCTGCAAATGATTTTAGACACCACTACCCAAGCCCAATCCTTTTATCCCATAGGTGCTTTAACTGCTAAATTGTTTGCAACCATGAGAACTCACTTTCAGGGGGAACATCATCCCTTGCTTGCAGCCATGTTGCCCCAAGGCAATGAGGGTGCTGATGAGGAGAATGTGGCTAATAATCCTCCTTCTTCACCTGTTGCTACTGATGGTAATCCATTAGTTAACAATGATGAGGGCCCCTCATCCACTGTTGTAGCAACTCATGTTGCTCCAGACCAGCCACCTTGTCCCAGTCCACCACCCACACAAATTACTCATGATGAGTCTGATCTTAATAGACTACCCACACCAAGTCCTGTTAGGGATCCTCTCAATGAAGATCTTCCTCACTTTGAGCATGACCATGAGTCTACTGAAAGGTCCAATGAAGCTCCCTTTACCACAGAGCAATCTGCTGGTGGAGCTGAGGACCCTATTACACTCTCATCTGTCTATACTCTTGTCAACAGGTATGCTACTGAGGTGTCTAGTCTGAAAAAGGAGCTTGCAGAGACCAAGTCTTCTCTTGGTAGTAAGATTGAAGAACTGCAGAATCAAGTCAAAGAATTAGAGGACAAACTTAAAGGGGGCTCCAAAAAGAAGCTTGTGGTTTCTTCTGATGAAGAACAAGAAGTACCTCAGTTTGGGTCTCCTGATATGTTGGCTGATGTGTCTCTTAATGATCCTTCATCATTAATTGCTGCTTCCTCAAAGAAGAAGGAACCTGTTCTTTACAAAAGAAGAAAGAGATCTTATTTAAGTAAGGTTTCTTCTGAAGCTTCAAAGGAACCTGGTGATGACACGGCTGCATCTGCTGATGTACAAATGGAGGATGTATCTTCGGATCATGGTCAATCTTCATCTGTTCAAGAACCAACAGGCCCTTCACCTTCAGCAGATCATTCTGATGATGTTGTCATAACCACTTCAGTTGATAATCTGCATCAACATGTTTCTCCTACAGTTGACTTGGGTATTTCTACTAAGGTTCCTTTCGTTGATATAACTGAAGATGAGTATGCTAAGAAGCCGGATTATAAAGGGAAAGATGTAATAACTGAAGATGAGCTTGGTCCAGACCTGGTAAGTGAGGAGGAAAGACTAGGACAAGCAAGTAGATTGGCTGAGTTTGAAAAGTCAAAGAAAAGTGCATTATTGGCTCAACAACTTGAAACAGAGGACTTTTCATCTTTAACTCCTGAGAGAAGAATAGAACTGGATGCAATGCGGGTTCAGATGCCTGCTGAAGACTGGGATGCTCTAACTCATCAAGTCATTTCAAGACCTTCTCTTGCTCAAAGTATACTAGGTGGAGATTTCAACAGTGAGAATTATGTGGAGCAAATGATGGCTCAGGGAAGACAAAAGAAGCAAGAAGCTATTGCACAAAGGAGAGCCATCAAAGCTCAGAAGAAGAAAGAGAAACCTCCTACTAAATCTGAAATGAGACTGGTGGTGAAAAATCAATGCTCAATGTACAACTCTGGCTTAACAATGAAACAAGTCAAGGCTTTTCCTGATCATGTCTTGGTTCGCAAATATAAACAGATCATGGGGGACAACTCATCATCTTCAGCACCTTCTACCAACTTGAAAAGGATTGCTGGGAATAAAGTTGCTCAAGAAGCCAAAAGACTCAAGTCTGATGATGCTCCACCCAAGGAGACGTCTCCAGTCATTCCTGCTGAAGCAACTACTGAAGTTGCTTCCTCTACTGACAAGGGTCCATCTGCTGAACCATTTACCAATTCTCCTGAAGCACCTGATGTATCAGCTCCCACTTCATCTGTGGCAACCGTTGAAACGAAAGAAGATTCTAAAGTTAAGGAAGCTGATCTCGCTGAAATAAAAACAAAAAGGGCGATAAAGATGCTTCACAGGATGAATGCACTTCATATTCCAACTAAGTCTCCCTCTACCTCTTCAAGTCTTACCACAAATGTTCAAGATGAAAATGCTCCCTCTGGGGAAATCTATAAGCCTGGTAGGAGGAAGAAGAGAATGGCCAAAAGATCTCCCTTGGATCTTGAAGCTGATGACTCAACTTTCATTATAGAGGGTTATGCTGCTGATTTTCCTGAGGGAGATCAAAATGTGTTGGTCGATTGGAATCTGAAGGATGATCAGATGAATGTCATTCATCGAAAGGACTCCACCTCAATGGAATTCTCCTTTCTGAAGGAAATTCTACACTTGGTAGACAGGGCAGACTTGCTTTCTCTATACACTCGTGTTACCACCCATTACTGCAACAAGGAACCACAAGGTTCTGGGATGTTCTTACCGGGAGATCTTCAAGTCCTGTTAAGCTCTCATTCTCCCAATAGTAAAGCGCATTCCATTTGGGAGAACTCACATCGGTGGAAGGTTGCGTCCTGGAGATTCTATCCTCTCCCTCGTGTGCATGTACTTGAGACTAAGGGTGGAATCACTGTTTGCATGCTTGCTGAAAGAAAGTATCCATTGCCCAAGAAACTTATGGAAAGGATGCTTAGTCAGAAATTGGAGATTCCTCCAGAACCAGTGGGCAATGAAAGATTGTCTGCTTCAACATTGGTGGGTCTGATCAAGACTCAACTTCTACAACAGCAACAGGCCTCATCCTCATCCTAATCATGGTACTGGGTACTCTCTGCACTACCTTGTTTTGTTACATTTAGTTTGTGTTATTTGTGTTATTTGTCAATTTCTGTGTTATTTTTCAATTTCTTAGTTAAAAAAAATAAAAAAATAAAAAAACTAACATTTATGCAGGTTTGTTTGTTGTACCATTCTGATGGTTTTTAACTCACCAGATATACCTTGTGTATGTCAAAGAGTTGGCTAGTCCAAAGGGTACAGCTTTGGTAAAGACACAACAAATCTGTTGATAGCTGTAATGGTTTGCTCAAAATCATAGGGTCTACAACCACCCATGCTTCTCTGCTGAGGGTTGTATGGTCATCAATTCACCATGGTCTATTCCTTTTTGGAATCCAAGAATTGACTAGCCCACATGAATATGGAATGTGGTAAAGGCAACTGAATCCATATTTAGTTCTCAATTCACCAATACTAAAAATTGACTAATCCTGAGCAAACGGCTACAGGTAAAGACAAGTCAAATCCGTTTATATGGTTGCTGGTTTGCCAATAAATCAGATGGTTATCAATGTACCATAGTTTTCGAACTCAAACATATGGCTACTCCAGTAGTGATGGCTATTGGTAAAGAGACATCAAACTAATTATTTTCAATGATTCACCTCTCACAAGAGTTAACACACCTGGAAGTGATGAGAATAGTATGAAACTTATATGTTTTGATGTACATGATGTCATATGTTGGTGCAAAGATCTGGTGTATCACAGTTCAGTCATCATAGAGATGTTCTTCTTCTGAATCTTTGTTGCTGATGTTCGAAGGCAATCCTCAAAAGTATTAACGATCTATCAAGGAAACTGGAACTTAACCTAGTCAAATTCCAGTTTAGGGGAGGATTGTTGGGAATTACGGTAAACTACTGGATCTGCTGAAGTTACTACTGGATCTGCTGAAGTATCGGCCGAAGAGGTTCTGCTGAAGAAGAATGGATTCTGCTGAAGTTATACTTCAGCTGATGTGATAATGCAGAAATCGTGATTCTGCTGATAGTGCGAATCCACGTAGGAGAGATAAGCGCCGTATGTAGGCCGTATGCAGGAAAAGTCAGCGCCGTATGAAGGATAGGTTGGCGCCGTATTGTTTAGAGCTTACTCAGAATATGTTTGGAACAAAACAATATGATTAGTTGCATGCTTGTCTAGATGCCTGCGTTGTTTATGTTTGTATTAGGAGCATACGTTGCAGATGCTCGTGAGTCATTAGGGTTTCTTGCCTATAAAAGGAACCATAATAGTTTGTATTAGATAAGTTTTTCTAAGTCTTTCAAGTCTTGTAAAATATCCGAAACATAGAGTTTCAATAATCAAAAGATCCATAGAGGATCTAAGAGTTCTTAGTTATTATAACTTGTATTTACATTCCGCTATAGAATACGAGTTGTAGAGATCTTCTATTAGTTTGCTTGTGATTACATAGGCAACACTAACGATCTCCGAGTGCTTAAGATCTATCAAGGTCTTTGTGTTTTCAATAAGTGGTATCAGAGCTTGGGTTTGGGTAGAAACATCCAATATCATCTGTAAAAACCTAGAGTACATCAAAAACTTGCCCTTTTTCCTAGTTATATTCTCAACCATATTATCGAAAATAAACTTAGAAAAATTATAAGTTAAACCCTGAGATAGACAAATAATACCACATCCCAATTGAGTCGAAAACTGATCCCATCCTCCAGATTTATTGCTTAAGCACTGAAGCAATGTATGAACCAAAAACCTCCACATAGGGCAAAGCTGATTCTTTAACCACATATCAGTCCTTGTACCTTGATATCCTATTGCTCTAAGCTCATCAAGTACCAGCACATCATTAGAATGGAAAACTCCATTCTCATCATCTAACCGAAGCTGTCTTCTTATCAGCTCCTCTGTCACCACATACTCTGTTCCGTCAACCCTTGCTACAATCTCTGTATCACTCCTTTTCGTAGCCGATGCCCAAAATTGTGTAACCAAGGATTCATATATAGCATTCGGAGAATGTGTTAGAGCATACTGAATCTTTGATCTCTGTAAGAATTCAATCATCGGTCGATACAACTCGTCACCCTTAGCAGTTCCCAGAAAAGCGACCTTATTATGATCATGTTTGAATTGAAGCGCCATGATAGATATTGAAGGTTAGGGTTAAGATTTACACAGATGGAAGTGTTTTGAGTGAGAGTAAAAAGAGAATCACTTAATATGACACGAAGATATGCACGTAGGGAATAAGTAGGAATTTCCCAATATTTGGTCAAAGTTGACCAATGCTGACGTGGACATCTACTTTTACTCAATTTCACTTTTAACTTCGGTAGAAACATTAGTCATTCTGCTGAAGAATACCATTCAGCAGAAACAGATTACGTATTCAAGAAGCTTCAGTAAATATCTTTTTACTGTTTCACCCACTCACATTAAATCTCAAGAATACTGGAAACCGTCTATAAAACAATCCCAATGCACACATATCTCTTCATCAAAAACCCCCAAATATAATCACAAACCCTAATTCAATCAATGCTCCAAAATTAACCACAATAAACCATGAGTACCAAACCTGAGATCATAGATCTCACAACATCATCCTCATCATCATCATCATCATCAAGTGATGATCCAAACCCATGGCTTCATTACTTTCCACAACCATATCCACAACCAAAGAAATCACCCTTTCTCCCTTCTTCAGAAGATGATAGTGTAGTGAATCCAAGTGAAACTGCTGATGATTCTGATGACTCCTATAAGGAGAGAACATCTTACTCCCAACCTCCAGCACCTCAGCCTCAACGAAGGCCACGAGTCCGAAATCCACCACTCCCTAAAGATAGAGAGGTGGTTCTTGGTCTTTCAACACATATCGTATAGGGGAAATGCTTATGGATGGTGGATGGATTGCATTTTGGTTGAAATCAATAGATGAAGCACAAAGGACATATTATTTTTCTCCATCATCATGTGTGGTCATCGTCATCATCAACATTTTCATCAATCCATCCTTTCCATTTTGATCCTTAGCATCCTCGTCATAGTAGTCATGCATCTCCAGCCATCGAGATAGAAGGAATGGGTGGTTATGCAAGACTTCACGAACGCATATCCAGCATCTAGTGTGAAAGATGTGAGCGATCATGCATATCCAACAGCCTGTTAGATGTTGGAATAGATGATATGACTATAGATTAGGATTAGTAATCACATGTTATAGCTGTTTTCCTTGTAGTGGATTTGATTGTTGATAATCCACCTTCCCCTAAAGATAGAGAGGTGGTTCTTTGGTCTTTCACACACATATCGTATAGGGAAATGCTTATGGATGGTGGATGGATTGCATTTGGTTGAAATCAATAGAATGAAAGCACAAAGGAACACTCCAGCCATCGAGATAGAAGGAATGGGTGGTTATGCAAGACTTCACGAACGCATATCCAGCATCTAGTGTGAAAGATGTGAGCGATCATGCATATCCAACAGCCTGTTAGATGTTGGAATAGATGATATGAACTAGATTAGGATTAGTATCACATGTATAGCTGTTTTCTTGTAGTTGGATTTGATGTTGATTGTACTCTGTAAGCTGTAAGCTGTAAACTGTTTCTCGAATGAATGAATGAACAATATGTTTTTATAGAAAAGAACCAAAAATGTCCAAATTGATTCAACAGTTGATTGTATAACATTCTCACAACGTAACATAAAAAAACAATAAAAGTAACCCATTCCTGTAGATATTATTATTCAAGTAACAAACATTGAAAATTCTAGATGACTGATAAGTTGTGCTTCCATTGTGTTAAAGTTCAAATTGGAGTAACTATAAATCGTCCAAATGAACAACATTTTCAGTTACAGGTTGTGACTGAATGTTGTTAGGAACGATGTTTTCAGGAGTAGATGATTCACATTTCCATACGAAATCATTGTTTGATTGAGCACTTGCTTCTCCCTCTTCGACCTCTACACGCGTCCTCGGTCCTCCATGTCGTTCTTGTTCCACTGCTTCTTCGTTAGTTGTAGGGGTGCACGATTGTGAGTTTCTTTTACGTTTCTGACATGTGACATTAGTTCAAACAACCATATCAGTAATTACATTAAAAATTATATACATTGAAATAAAATATAGAAACACACTTGCCTTGCTTGTCATCAACGGTTCAGTACATGACTGTCTTGTGTGTCCTGCCTTTCCACACCTGCCACAGGTTTTGCTTTCTGGCTCTTCCCCCTGTGATCAGATACGTGTTTTTTCTTTGGGTCTTCCAGGTTGTCGCTTATCCATAGCAGGAGGTTTTACGGTTTGCAAGTCATCAGGAGTACGCCACAAGGATACATCTTTTAGAGGATAAACCCTTGCTTCGTATGTATTTTTTAGTGACGTTTTCTTAAACCAATCCATCGCCCAACTGCTAGTGTCAGTCATCCCTTCAACTCTAGACACAGCACAAACATGACCACAAGGTAGACTAGATAGCTGCCATTTGCGGCAAGTGCATTCTCTGTTGTCAAAGTCAACAATATGAACATGTTTCGGGTCAGTAACTTGGTAAATCATGTGCATCTCAATTCCGTTAACACCCCAATTAGCACTCTTTGCCATTCTATTGTTTACTTTTGCATTTGCCCATTCGCTAAGTTCATCCGTTGGAGCATCTGAAATAAAAAAATAATAATACATTTTCGAGCGACGTGACAAATATGTAATAAACCAATTATAATAGACAGTTTTTTTAAGTTACCTTTGTATTTTGCTCGACGTTCAAAATACCATTTTTGTAGAAGCCTTCGGTAGTACTCCATTAGCTGGGTTATTGGAACCTTCCTAACATCTTTGGTTACAGAGTTTACTGATTCAGCACTATTTGAGGTCAAATAATTGTACCTGTTTGCAGGGCAGTAAGCACGCGACCATTTATCAAATCCAGCTTCATCTTTTAGTTTTTTATACACATCAGGTTTTAATGATCGAATCTCTGAAATTGAAGCATCAAACTCCTGCTCTGTGTAAGCTTTGCATGTCCTCCAATATATAGCCTTCCACTTTCTAGTTTTCAAAGTGCAGTTCATCATTAAATGCCGACAACAAAAACCTTGAAACGCGTTGGGAAAAATGGTACTACATGCATGTGCAATTGCCGGATGTCTGTCAGAGATGATGGCCAAATCTTTTACTTCACCAATGCATTCTTTAAGTTTGCTCAAAAACCATGTCCATGATTCATTGGTCTCACCTTGAGATACACCAGTTGCAATAGGTATAATCTGGTTGTTGCCGTCCATCCCAACAACAACCAGATTCGTACCAAGGTATCTCCCTTTAAGATGTGCAGCATCATTGATTAGTAATGGTCGCATAAAACGTAAGAAGCTCCGAATCTATTTTAAATCAATCAGAAATTGCTTAATTAATAAAATTTTGATAATAATGAAGGTATTAATCACAAATAAAAGATAATAGAATATATGGAAAACTTACAGCAACACCGAAACCAATGAATACCATCTTAAACTGATCTGTCTCATCTGTCTCAATGTGTGTTACTGTCCCCTCATTTTGCAACGTTAAGTTATAGCAGTAATACGGCAACTGCTCAAAAGACTCCCTAGGACAACCGTTCAACAACTGTAATGCAATGTTTTTCCCACCCCAAGCTCAGTAGTAAGAAATGTCTACTTTCCAATCAACATTAAAATCTTTTTTTATGTCCGCACCCGTATATACCTGTTTGTAATTCCTTAATTTATCAATTAGTATGTGACCCACTAATTTTCGGGTAGCATTTCGATGATTAGGATGAATTTTTGTTCTGGAACATGTATGACAGTCGTTAATGGAAGTAACATAGAAGTATCGGCTAACAACACTTTTTCGTGCGTTAATGTACCAGTTACAACCTTCTACAAAACAAGCTACACTGTACCTTTTCTTACATGAGTTAGTAACTTTATACTCAAACATATCAACCAACGCTTTTATTCCTATTGCATAAATGCATCCTTGCTTATCATCAAACCGACTACCCACCTTTAATTTAGATACTACCGGGTGTTTATGGTTACTTAGCTTTTTAATTATGGGATCAGCTGAAGTGGGTGGATCAGGGATATTTAGAAATGTGGTTTTCTGCTAACTAGGATGCACATCTACATTAACGTTTGCACCTGCACCCTCATTATTATGATCTTCAACTTTTGGTGTTTGAAAATCAGATTCTTGAGGCAACAAAGGAACATTAAGATCAATATCAAGAATCTTAGAAGAAGTAGGCGGCTTTACCTCTGAAGATTTCTCGATAAGTTTGATGTATAGCGTCTGGATCAAGTTCTGCTTACAGCATATTTCATGAACGAAGAAAGAAACATCATCATCGTCACTCACATGAATTTTGGTTGAATCGGACATGTAGTATAAACTGATGATCTTATCTTTAATCTAATATTTGTTAGTGAGATAGGTAATCAGCTGTAGGTAGGTGATGTTAACTGGAAGTAAAACTCCACGAATTGATGTCTCAAAATCCAAATAAAGTTTGAATTTTTGGGAATTAGCCGAAGTCATTTTTCTGGGTTTTGTGTTCTGGGATTTGTGTTCACTGTTCTGGGTTTGTACGAAACAATAAGGGAACCAAAATAAAATTCGCTGAAAATAGGACCTTTTAGTCGCTCAATATAAAATTCGCTTAAAATTTTCCCTCCACAATATTCATTACCCGCTCATTCACAAAGTCTATTTCCCGCCAAATTAGATGTGACTCTACTATAAAAGCGTCAAGTTTACTCATTGGGTAAATAAAACAATGGCTCCCTCCTCTGCCTCTACCTCCAGATCCAATCGAAAACCATTGGAATACTACATCAATGCTACACACTGCGAATGTCAAAAACCATTACCGGTGGAAGTACAAACCTCTTGGACCCGGACTCATCCTGGTAGAAGATTCAAGGCCTGTCCAATTTATGTAATATTATGATGCATTATACTTATTTTACTTGTTAGGTTGAATATGTGAATTTAACAAATTTTTATTTTAGGACAAAAAGACCAAATGTAACTTCTATGGGTTCCTAGACCCGGAACTTCCAACTGAGTATTACAAAGATTTGTTTTACAAGTAACACGAGGAAAAGAAACATTTAATGAAGACGAGAAAGAGTTCAGTCTCGGATGAAGTTATTGAGGTTTCAAACAATTAGATCATGAAAATGTTGGATGAGTTGACTTTTATCAAGTCAAGAGTGCAAGTTCATGACAAAGTTGTGTTGGTTTTCAGTTTGATTGTTCTCTTCAGTGCTGTAGTTTGGTTATGGTAATCTGTTTACCAATAAGTGTTATGTAATATGTATGTTATAGTCTTTTTAGCAATAAGATTGTATGTAGTCATTTTTTCAAATCAAATGGATGTTTGTAAAAAAACAAACGTTTTAGCACTTTACACAACATGTTTGTTGCAAATCAACAGTATCACAACACGTATATACAGAAACTAGGGCATAAACAAAGCCTGCATGGGTGTTAGGAATTTACCAAGTTGCGCTACACAGACATGCATAAGAAGTTGTCTTTTGATGTCCTTCACAGACATCCAGTTTGTGGTTACATTTGGTTGAACAACAAAAGTCTAAAACCACATACAAGCCATACCCAAATAGATGAAATGCATCTTTATTCATCACTTGAACAGCCACCTTATACTTCCAAAAGTACTCCACCATATGCTCTCGATACGCCAAAGCAACTTGAAGAGGGTCATCAACCTTCATACTTAAGTTGTTACCCAGCCCGTGCAAAAAAATACATACCCAAACTCCACAATCACCGTATGCATTGGCTTGTATAGGGACATCATCCGCAACTCGAAATGTGATCTTATAATCAGAAACAGATATTGAGTTGGCTTGAAGAACTTTACACAAGTTTAGATACTGTGGTAGCTTTCTCTCAAAAGTGACCCTCCATTTTAAATTCTTTTCTCTCGTCTCAGGTTCTGGTGTACCTAGTGTGTCATAAATTGTTATAACTCCGGTACGAATTTCCAACTCGGCGAGAAACCAGTGGCACTCGGGTACGTTCACAGGAAAGTATACCTAAATGTGATCAAATAATCCTTGTCATAATTCATCACATTTTGAGCATGTATATATTTACCCAAATATCTAGAAGAAAGTATGGTCTTTATATACAAACCTTCTCGACACTATACCATGGCAATGGATAGCGTTTACCAGTGGCGTAGTAGGCACGCATAGACCCTTCAAGGATAGAGGAAGAGAAAAATGGTCCAGCCATAGTCCAATCGGCATTGCCCGGCCTGAACTGCCACATTAGATCAACCCAGAGATCCAGATGCTGCAAATTTTTTTTATAAGCAAAATACCGGTAAACTAAATCAAAAAAAATAATTAAATTTTTTTATGGAAATTAAATATCTGTTAGGTACCTCATCTCCAAGCCATCCTTTTTTATTGCCTCTTCCATAACCCAACAAAGCCAACCAAAATTTTCGATGAACAACGATGTCGCCAAGACCCCAAGGAAAGCTATGCGATGACTTCAAATCTTTTTTTATAAAGGTACCCATACACGCCGGTTTAGTAATCTTGTTGATATCGCAACCTTCAGGACGTGACAGATCCTGAATAAAGTTAAAAACAAGATTAATGTATATGTCTTTAAGATGTCTGTTTGTAAATGTACTTCTTCTATACCTCTACCCATGTTTCCGACTGATTATCTTCACCAGGTGGTGGATTAATATCTTTTCTCAGTCTTTTGGAACGTCGTTTCGGCAACTGTGGAGTCGTGGGAGGGAGATTCACGTATGGCTCCTGCAAACACTTGCCCACCTGCTTTGTCCTTTTTGACTCATCATCTTGTTTCAAAACAGGAGTACTCTCTTGGGTAACTTTGGCATCACTCTCTTTGGTAACTTTGGCCTTTCTAGTTTTCTTTAATGCTACGGCATTATAAGGTGACTGTCTGAACTTACTTGCATTTCTCTTCCTTTTACCCCGCATGAAAACATACTATAGAAAAAAAATTCATCATTGAAATAACATCAAACTTTTGAAGTACATGGGGTAAGTTTAATATATAATGTAGCTGTACCTCAGAAGCTGTAGGCAAAGGCTTACTGGCTTGTCCGTCAGAATTATGAATCATCGTCTGTCTTGCCTTCACAGCATCATTATCAATTTTGTCTATTACCGCCTTGGTTGACAACTGATTTGCAACCGGTAACTCAACCCCGCTTTCTTTCTCCTTAACGTGGGCATCAACATTGTATGCTTCATTATGAATAACCGTATCTCCAAGATGAATCATATGCTCATACCTCATCGCTGCCATTTGTGACACTACTTCACTTACTTTCTGACCTTCATGAGAATCTATAAGGTTATTTTGATTACCTTGAACCAGCTCTATAGATTTCTCACCACCATTTAACACTGCCTCACGATCATGAGAGTGTTCATCAACAGCATTGCAATCAACAATGACATTTTCATTAACTTGAACACCCTCTATAGATTTATCATCCACATTTAAAACTACTTCACCTACTTTCTCACGATCATGAGAGTGTTGATCAGCAGAATTGCAATCAATAATGGTATTTTCATTACCCTGAACGCCCTTTACAGACTTATCATCAACATTAAACACACCTTCATGAGCATGTATTTCATGTGCTTGAACTGCCTCTCCAGGTTTATCAGCACCAGATTTATCATCAACCTCAATCGGTGTTTCGCCATCTTCCTTTTTTTCAGCAGCATTTTGTTCATCTATCCCAACCTGTTTGTCCTCAACTTCCGAAAATCCATAAACAGAGAAATCATCTTCTAGCTCCACCTGTTCATCTAGCTGCAGCTGTTTCCCCTGTAATTATACAAGAATAACACATCTATATGGATGACCAAATATAGCAATCATGTATAGATAGTGCAGGTGGAATTTATATATACGTACTTCAACAGCCGATTGAGAAAATGTTTCATTCAAATTAGGTAAATTCAAATGACTGGGATCATGATCTGGAATGTGATCATCTAACGGCAATGGTCCGTCGTGAAGACAATATTCCACAAGCTGTGACATAGTTGATGGAAAAGCGGCAGGGTCTATATAAGTAAGACCAACTTGTTCGTTTTCAGCATTTACACAACTCGATTTGTCGCAATTCTATAGTTAACCAAACTGATTTAGGCATGTAACAAAAAAACAATAAAATAAAAAAGTACTACTAAAAGGAACATAACCTTATTATAATCAGCCGAATGAACATCACCAGAATGAAGATCAAACAAACTAGGACTACCATTCCAGTTTTCATTATGAATTGGACTTGACGTCTGAATTTCCATGCCATTTTGGCCAAAACAAGCCTCCTCCTATTTGCCGTGCGTATGAGTTGAAGTCTGAAATTTAAAATATACAATCAATTATACTACTAAAGAAACCTGCTAGCAGTGGATGCAAAACCACTAGCAGTGGTTTGATAAACACTAGCAGTGGTTTGATAGACACTAGCAGTGGATACAACAAATTTACAATAACAGCCCCTCAAGTGATACATTAAAGGAACCTGATAGCAGTGGATTCAAAACCACTAGCAGTGGTTTGATAGACACTAGCAGTGGTTTGATAGACACTAGCAGTGGATACATCAAATTTACAAAAACAGCCCCTCAAGTGATACATTAAAGGAACCTGCAAGCAGTGGATTGAAAACCGCTAGCAGGGGTTTCATAGACCCTAGCAGTGGATACATCAAATTTACAAAACAACTCCAAGGAGGAATGAAAATCACGTGTGTGTACATTTACAACAAAGCCTCATTATACTTACGACTTACGAGTTGTTAAAAGAAGTATGAATATACGTGTCTCATTTTCTAATTCAAAGTTCTTACGAACCATATATCCTAAAAATGAGTGTAAAGACCATGTTCACCTTTGGACGTTGTATCTTTAGAGCTTCCTCAACAACGACAAGTCTAGTTTTAATATCATTAAGGACTCCCACATTAATGTCTAGCTTGCTCGGGGTTGTATCTTTATTGGCTCGGGGTTTTATGTTTAGAGCTTCCTCTACAACGGCAAGTCTATTGTTAATACCGTCAACCTCGGCATGTATGTCTAGCTGATTGGAACTTTGACCTTTATCAGTTACTGGCACATCATTATTGACTATAGCCACCTCTTTATCACCTACCGCCACATCTGTATCAGATATCACCACCTCTTTATGCACCTACAAAGCAAGATCGAAACAGAATGTGCAATGGTCAATTGTCAGCGTGAATACAACCATGGTTTACACAAACGGGCCAACTTACCTCATTAGTGGGATCATCGGCAGGTAATTGATCTTGTAGACTATCCAACTGGCTCAAATATGCGTTACTTGGTGCAAACCATGGTTGTAACATTTCCGCATTTGTTGGAAGAAGATCCAAGACTGGAATAGAACCCTAGTAAACAAACAATTATAAAGTTAAAAACAAATATAACGAAGTCGTAACTTATTTGACAAATACAAACAAATGCTTACAGGACCAAAAAGTTTGCCATAATGGCGTTTGGCAAATGTTTTACCCTTTGACCAACAAAGACAACGTGGTATCTTTGACGGGTCTTTCTTCCACCATTCAGTGCTAGTGGGATAACTCTCAAGAATCCATATCTAAAATAATCGAAAAGAATAAAACCATTGTATGAACTGCTAGTAAACAAAAACTGATATGTTCATAAATGTATACACATCTAACCTTAAAAGCCAAGAAAAAGCCAGAAATATTATATGTTGCAATTGTAGAAGGGTTTTCTTGCAATTTCTCTTTGCAGTGAGCATTGTAATGCCGGGGTACCAAATTGGCTAAATTTTTGTAAAAACGGGTCCACAAGAACTCTCCCCAAGGATATGCATTCCATGCCCCAAAATCCTCAACTAATTGCAACAAATGACTGTCAACAATGTACCAAGGTCCACGACCTATGAACACGACCTCAGCGACTAGCAACAGACATACCCTTACCGCATCCTCAGCTGATAACTTTGAAAATTCCGTGTCATTCCCAAACAAATCTAAAAGCTCAATGCCTTTTATAGTTACCTTTCTTAGTAATTGTTTTTCAGGAAAGACACGCAAAGCAAAAGGACTTCGATCAATTTGTACATGGGGAGGCAAACGACCAAAACGAAATCCAGTCATCAATAGAAACTGTTCCCGACCGAATTTCAATACATTGTTCCCAATTTTGTATAAAATGGGGGGACAAGAATCAAGAAGTTTGTCGATAATTACCTGGTGTTGTAAAACGAAATTAACAATATGATTGCCTTTACCTAGGTCAGGAATATCTAACCATGGCCCAAAAACAGTTGCTCTGAACAGCCTCATTCGATCTGGATTGCTTAACAATTTAGACTTAATTTGCGAAAACAACTTAACCTTCGAACGGACCGTTATCTTAGCATCAAAATATTGTGGAATGTAAGCCATTTTGGAGTTTATTTGACTGAATAATTAGGGATTGATTTAGGGTTTCACAATTTTGAATTGTGTTTTTTGTGGTAGTAGTGTTAGTGTGAGTGTTAGTGTGTGTGTTTGTGTTTGGGTAAAAAATTTGAAAACAGGGTAAAAAAAAGGTTTCAAAATACTGTTAAAACAGTACTTTATGTACAAAAAAAGGACATAAATTAAGTCGCTTATATTGATTCGCTTAAGTCGCTCAACCTCGGGAAGGAACTGAATGTATAAAAAAATAATTTTGTAACTTTGACTTTTTTTACTAAAGGACAAAAAAACATTTCACAAGATTCTAAAAAAAGTCGCCTATATTCGGTCGCTTTAAAATCGTAGCTGTAAAAGTCAGAAAAAATGATTGGGTACACAAACTTCGAAGGACACTTGTCAAGATTATATAAAAAGTAGAAAAGTCGCAAGTCTCAAAGTCTATTTTGGAAATACCCAAACTTTTTTCCTAAAAAGTGATGACACCTTGAGCAAAAGATGCATTCTCATAATTTCCCCATTTAAATAAAAGTGGTTACTGTTCAGAAAGCTGCTGGACGGTTTTATAATTAACACGAGCATGACAAAATTACAAGGCAACACCCACATGTAGTATTATACTAATGTTTTCGTGCTAATAACATACTCCTCTTCTTGGCCAACTATTTTCCTATATGATTGTTAGTTTTATTAAGGATTGCAAAAAGCTAGGATTACGTTGAGTTAGAGGAACCAAGAAGTTTTGTATTAACATAGAGAAACAAATATTGCTTTTAGTTTAGTTTTTATCCTGAATATTTTCCCATAGAGCTGAAAATTAATACTATATTTACTGGGGTGTCAATCTGGGTCGTGTTCGAGTTAACGGGTTCAAAAATCTCAACATAAACTTGACATGTTTAGTTAATTGTGTTGAGAAGTTCAACCATAACTTTAGCATATTTATTAAACAGGTTAGTCGTGTCGACTCGTTTATGATTTAAATATAATTTTAGTAGGACATATCGAATATAACAAGTTGTGTGTTAAAAACTAGGGGTGAGCATGGGGCGGGATGGGGCTTTTTTTGGTAAAACCAAAAACTGAACCGTGTATTGCGGTTTTTGGAAACTACAAACCGTTTGGTTTCAGTTTTTTCGGTTTCGGTTTTTCGGTTTTCGGTTTTTGACATTGAATCGGTTCGGTTTCGGTTTTATTCGGTTTTTTCTTACTTGAAAACAAGCAAATTTTAATCTTATATGAAGTTTACAATTCTAAGTTTTCAAGCAAAAATATTTAAACAAATATCAACAATAGCATATTCTCTAGCAATCCAAAGCGTCGAAAAACGTACAAAACAACCAAACATCAATCTAAAAATATAAAATGCACATCTTTGCGGCCTTGCACTTTTCGTTCGATTACGAGAATTGTAGGGGAAATTTTCAAAGAACACTATTGTCCGAAAACAAAGATATAATATCTATAAATAAAACAAAATTTAATGTATAGATAGTAAACAACACATTTTTTTTAATAGATAAAGTTTTATACTTAAATTTTTAAAATTAAATAGCAAATCTTTTATATAGATAAAATTATATATGAACATATAAAAAGGTGGGGCGGGGCGGTTTTCTCGGTTCGGTTTTCCTTATGAAACCAAAAACCGCCCCAAACATTCGGTTTTTATAAAATTTAAAACCACCACCATCGGTTTGTCAAATGGGGTGGTTTTTTCGGTTCGTTTTTTTTGGTTTTTTTGGTTTCGATTCGGCTTTTCGGTTTTTGTGCTCACCCCGATTAAAAACGTTTTAAGCAACACGACAAATATTTTGATATAAGTATATATTATTATCAAATATTTTTAAAAAACGGTATACTTCCTCCGTCCTATATTAAATGTCCATGTTTGACTTTTCAAGTCTTTTCTTTACAACTTTGACCTTAAATATTTTTACTTGTGTTATATCGTATTAGATAAAATTAATACGTAGTGAAAATACATTCAAAACTCAATCTATTCATATATTTTGCATCAGATCTATACTATTTATAATAGAGGATTGAATCTCTCTCCTCATGGTCTTAAAATTAAACTTACAAAATACAAAGCTTATTGTACAATACACAATGCACGATTAATGATCTTTCTCATCAATCTTAATTTTAAGACTTACAAGTCTTAAAGCTTAATGTACAAAATATAAAGCACTATTAATGTGATCAAGATATTTAATGTAGTCAATTAATTAACAGGTCAATAAATACAATTAATGCAGTTATTAAAACATCATTTACACAAGAAATACAAATTATCAAGCATATTGTACAACCAACTAAAACACAATTCGTGCATTAAATGTCACTAATAAAAATAATAAAGCACATTATACAAATATTCAAGCCCGAACGGGCAACAGGTCAAATGGGCCCGAGCCCGAACGGGTACAGTCCAAACGGGGTCGAGCTCGAAAGGGCACGGGCCAAACGGGGTCGAGCTCGAACGAGAACGGGCCAAACGGGCTCGAGCCCGAACGGGCACGGACTAAACAAAATTCTTGATCCCCGTAAATTTGTTGTAAAAAAGAATATAATAAATTAAAATACATGATTCACCAAAAAAAATTATTTCAGGGTATGTGCCGCCGCAACGCGCGGGTACCCTGCTAGTTTTATATAATACAACTAAAAATATTTATAGTCAAAGTTAAGAAAGAAAGACTAAAAAAATTCAAACTGAATATTTAATATGAGACGGAGAGAGTATATCATAAGATAGAGGTACAATATAGGTGGGTTATAATATAATGAAATTAAACACATAACTTCTAATATTTAATATTTTTTAACTTAAATTTAAATGAGTTGACAAGTTATAATTAGGTTGAGAATCTCAACCCAAACTAAACGTATTTATTAAACAAGGTCACTCGTGTCGGCCTATTTTCAACCAAAACTTGTTTAGCCTCAAATCTAATACATTTATTTTTGTGTTTGTCTCGGATCGTATTTCTAAGTCATGTAATAAATTGCCGCCCTCTAGTTTATCCTAAACATAACAAGAAAAATACTTTCTTTTAATGTTTTCCTTCTTTCCACTGCCACTCCCCATCTACACACACACTTTCCTTCTACATGTCCCAACCTTAAGCCCAAAAACGGAAAATATAACATTATTTTGAAGCGTTTTTTGAAATGCTAACTCTTTTGAGGAGATAAAACTCTCTTATCTTAAGAAGTAAGAGATTAAAACTTATAAATATTTTCTTCAACTAAACAAGCAATCATTTGAATATTGAATTTAAAATGTGATGTCTTGTTGTCTAATTAAATTATGTAAATTATTGAAGTGATCAATATTTAATAATTTAACAAGTGAAAGTGTATATTTATCTCATATTTAATTTGTGATTTGAAGACTAAGTCACTTTAACTTTAAATCACTACCATAGAATGAAAAGGATGTGACAATGTTCTTTTTGCATGTTTTTCTCTGTTCCAAAAGAAATAATCTTCTGTACAAAAAGAAAAAAATAAAATAAAAATATATGCATCTGTCCTATCTGGAATTGTTTGGATTGGCCTAGCCCAATAATACAGAGAGAAGTCAACTTTCGCAAGACGGTTCTTTTTTTCTTTACAACAAAATTTGTATCTACTAATGGCTGGAGTCTTTGGGATATATGGAACATCTACATAGATCCTTGATCAATTCGCAAAACCAGTTGATCAAAGATCTATGCTCAAGAACATTGTAGACGCTTTACCGTTGCAGGTCTGTGACGTGCTGAAAATATGTTCAAGGTCTTTTTTTTTGAGTAAAGAATGTTCAAGGTCTCTTTAATTGGGTAAGTATGGTTTATGAACATTTTACTGACTAATCAACGATGTTTAGATCCACCGTCACACAGGCTCAAACTGGCTATAGCCCTCCTGTTTCATGAGGTTGGTGTGGCCACTTCTATTTAGAGTTGTTTGCACTTAGCAGAAATTAAATTTGAGATATCACACATTTTTGTGTGATAATCACGAGCCTTTTTACTATTAGGCCACCACTGAGTGGTTCTTTTCAATGTCTCTTGAACAGTAAAAAAATGGGAACTAAAACCTGAAGGTTTGATTTCGATTTAGATACATTCAAATTAATTTAAAAGCTGCATCTCTATGATCTAAGAATTTTAACTTGGTATGTCTTTCATTACGCTACACAAGGCGTTTGGAGCCAGAAATTGATAGAGATCAAACACAGACAAACAACACATACTGGGAGCATAAATAATGATACTTATTTATTTCAATTTATATATGTATTTCTTTGGGGGTGGCAGACACTCATTTATTTAACTACATATTATGTACGCGTATATTAGTACTAGACGAGTACCCGCGCCTAGTGGCAGCGGTGTATAGTCTTCGACAAATTCCGATTAGATCAATTATTTTGCATGTTCTTTTATCCTTGATTCGAGGCTTAGAGATAACGGTTTTGTGTAGCCAATTTTAGATAGATCGATATTTTTGCGTGTTATTTTCATTATAAGACTTAAATAACAATTGTGGAAAGTAAAGCGCGCGCCTAGTAGTGAAGACATGTATACTCTATTACACGCGATGTAACTGGTGGTAATTTGCATTCGGTGAACATATTTTGTGTGACGCTTTTATTTTGTGAGCGAACAATTTTGTTGGTGTGCTTTTAATTGTCGCGTTTTCTTGAAATAACGTGAGACATTTATTGTGCACATGTACTAATTTGTGTCAGATCACGGAATCCTAGGCCAATCTTCTCATATGAGGATGCTCTTCATTTGTGAATTTTGATAGTAACATGAACAATAAGACTAATCTTCATTTTCTTTCTAATGACGTGAGGTTAAAAGTCATTTTTGTTATTGCCTTAATATACAAATGTGTGAAAGATGAAACTATGAAAAGCAATGGAAACAAAATAACTGAATATAACGTGTCGTGATATCTTTTGGATTAGTATCAGATGGTTAATTTAGTAGTATGTATTGGAGTAAATTGCAAAAATTTTCCTTGTGGTTTGGCCAAATTGCACGTTTCGTCCTTGTGGTTCATTAAGTGCAAAAATCATCCGTATTTTGCACTGTTACGTCCACTTTTAGTCCTCCAATTTAACCAGCGTTAAGTGAGTTTCGTTAGCAGTTACACGTTAGCCCTTTTGGCTAACGATCGTTGCAGCGCCCATCCTTTACACTAACGGCCGTTTATAATTAAAAAAAAAAGTTGAAATTTTTTTTCGTCCGTTTTTAGGCTTATGGTCCGGAGAAAGAGTGAGGGGTTGAGAGCTTCCCCCTAACGAAATCCCAGTGGGAGTAGAAAAGGCCAAAGTGGGTTTCCCTTCAGAATGTTTACCTGTAACAAGAGAAAGATCCATGTCTATCACAAGGGGTATCCGTATATTGTGACCCTACTTCCGAGTTAGAAGGGCCTTCACCCCAAAGAAGAAGCTGACAAGTCACCCTGACTGTTGAACGCTAGAGAAGCATTTTTTTTTGAAAATTTTTTTCGTCACGTGCATTTTTGTTTTTTTTTTGAAAACTTTTTTTTCAGAAACTTTTTTTTGTCACATGTAAAAATTTTTTATCAGAAAAAGTTTGTTTTTGGAAAAAAAAAAAAAAAAAAAAAAAAAAAAAACTTTTTTGGCACGTGTTCAAATTTTATTTGAAACAAAAAAAATTAGAAAAACAATTCTCGATTTTTTTTCTAAAAAATCATTTTTCCCATGTGACGAAAACAATTCAGATTTTTTTCACATGTGACGAAAAATAACTTACTAAATAAAATGTTTCTGAAAAAAATGTATAAAAACGAACGAAAACGTATAAAAAACATATAAAAACACATAAAAACGTATGAATACATATAAAACGTATAAAAACAGACGAAAACGTATGAAAATATATAAAAACGTATATCCAATTTTGTACGTTTTTTTCCATTTTTATACCCTAAAAACGTAGTACAAAAACATATATAAATTTTCAGGGTATTAAAACGGATATAAAAATGGACGAAAACGTATAAAAATGGATATGCATTTTTATATGTTTTCATACGTTTTTATCCGTTTTACACGATTTCGTCCGTTTTTATTACGTTTTAGAAAGTTATTTTTCGTCATGTGTAAAGAAAAAATTATGAATTTTTCTTCGTCACATGTGACAAATGATTTTTAGAAAAAAATCGAGAATTGCTTTTCTAATTTTTTTTTCTTCAAATCAAATTTGAACATGTCCCAAAAAAGTTTTTTTTCAAAAACAAATTTGTTTACATGTGACAGAAGAGATTAAAAAAAAAAAAAAAAAAAAAAAGCTCAGACCCGCTTCAATTTTTTTGTTAGGTTAAGAGAGAAAGATGTTCGGTTTAAAGATAGAGAGAAGAGATAAATGAAATTACAACAGCTATGCTATATGTTTTATTTACAAAACTATGTATTCAGTTTTAAAAAAATAATAATATAAAAAATTAAAATAAAAACAAAAAAAAACTCACTCTATTCAATATTTCCTTTTTCCTTTAATGACTAAGTTTGTTTAACAAGCTTCAATATTTCTATTTTCAAAAAGAGTTGGCACTATAATAGCCATTAAGTTTCATCATTTAATTTTCAACATTTCCTTAATTATTTTAATTTTCAACATTCTCTTTCTCTCACATTTGACAATTGTTAAAAATTCAACATTTAACTTTGATTTTTTTTCCATTTTATATAGTTAAGATATTATATACTTGATCATATCTTAAATATTTTCTCAACCAGCAAGCCAAAGATTCATGAAACACACTGGACATGCATCTCCTCACGGAACTATGTCTCTGTCTTAAATTTTTTTGCAGCCTACCAAGTACCAAGGAACTACTGTATTTTACTATAAACAAGCATACGTACATAATGATAGTCAGCCCACTTTTGCCTGTATAACAAAACCCTATATATAAAACCAAGTCCATGGCATCCGGGTTGTTTGACTCTGGTTGTACATTTTAGAATAATCTGATAAGTAGATAGTAAAGCAAGACTTAATTTGATTATCAAAAACGCTTATTTCATCCTTAAAGAATTAAATATGTTGTTTTTTAATTTGCAGCTTCAAACATATGTTATTTGTCATTCTAATGGAAAATTCAAGCACCCCGGGCCATAGATCGATAGGGATGATTTTTAGAAGTGTTTGAACAAAGGGATAAACCAATGCCGCCAATGAAACCAAAACCGTATGTCACCATCTTAATTCAATTGCATATGTAAATAGTTCAAAATGCAGGCAATGATCAAGCAAATTAAATTGGTGGTCATGCACTATTAATATATATAAAAAATGTGAATTGGGTTGAAACTACAAATCTGCGAATAAGCTTCAACATGTTGCTCTACAAAGGCCAATGAATGAAACCTTATGATACAAGTACCTTTGTGTAATCGTGTGTTTGTCATGGGAGTATATATAGAACAATAATACCATGTATAAACATGCATGACACTAACCTTAACATCAAACTTTCACTTGATTATTGCAATGTTATTTGCAACAACAACACTATCCAATCCCACCGGACCAAGCTATACGAGGACGTAGGACTTAGATAGTCACTCCCTATCCGAAGGTAAAGAAAATACTTCTAAAAGGACCTCCGGCAATAATGTGTAAAGTTATATATATGAGCAATATATATAGCATGCATATGTATATGTGTGTGCATTTTGTGAGAAAGAAAGAGATGGAGAGAAATAAAACTAGAAGCATATAATAAAGAAAAAGTGTATACAAGTAAAAACGCATACAAGCATATAAGATAAAAAAAATGCAATCATGCGAGCATAAGGAATTCAATGTAATAAAGGATGCAACATACATTGTAGATATATACAACAATTGATATCTTCCCCAAAAGCAGATGCAAATACATACACGTATGCTAATGAATAAGATCGCCTCAAGCCTAGATAAAAACTAGGTATATGTCTCTATACCTAAACGCATGGGCAAATATATGTACATGCTGAGATATGTTGAAACCAGTTAGGGAGCCGAGAAGAAAAACTACCTTACAACGTGAGAACCCATTTAGACCCTCAATCATCTATCTTAATTCTAGTTCTTACATGTTCCTACTATCAGATGCCATGTCTTTTGACAAGAGAATCTTATTTATGTATAGCTTATGTCCATCCTCCCACCTAAGTTTCGTTTATCTCTTTAGCCTCAAGATATCGACTCATAGAACATCCACTCTCATAGCGAGCGTTGTGATGGTCTTCCTCCTAACATGTCCAAACAATCCCGACCGTCCTGCCCACATCTTACAAATGATAGTCATGACTTCTAGTGTCTAACATATAGCCTTACCAAAAGTCCACCTTAACATCCTCTATTCTGCCACTTCCATGTTCGATCATGAACATAAGTTTGATTTCATTATTGCACGGACTATTTTCTAGGATAGCACTAAAAAAAAAACTTGAAGCAGTATATTCAACATGAATTGAACGAATCGTTGTACTCATGGTGTTTTCCCTTTCTTGATTAACCTCAAGAATTATCAGTTACAAACAAAAAACACGTCAAGTTAAGAAACATATTGAGTAATCAACTTCACATAGAATAAAACGCTTGAAATGCTAATAGATCATACTATTGATATAACATCATTGTACCAATTGATAAAAAAAATGGCAACACTTACAGAGAGATATATATTACGAAAAGGATAAAAAACAAAACAAACCACAAATCCTACATGTATGTTCATCAAAACAAGCTTTATGGAAACTCACCATAAAGATTTGTGTATGAACAAACAAACGGATGGTGGCAAACATCTCCATAATGAATTCATGCAAACAACTTTACCTTATTTAGTTCAACAATGTTTCTTGAAAATCAGTAGTTATTCGCTACCCCAGTTAACCTTTGTTGCAACATGGAGAGATCAGTCAAAACGGGATCATTCACCTGCAAAATAATATGACAAATGAGTGCTAGCTAGATTGATCGTTTTTCTGACAATAGCTATGTGCAAATCTAATGCCTGAAAAATCTGAACAATTAGCATTATGTATCTACGTAATAAGGGATCATAATTTACCTCGGCTTGGATAGAATGAATCAACCGATCATTTACTTTATTACATGTGCAGGTTATAACCTTAAATCCATCTTCGGAAATCGCTTTTAGTATTCTTGAAAGAAGGAACCCCTCTTCTAAAGGAGAACTATTGATGGAAATCTGAATTCCCCCATTAGAAGAGTGGAGTGAGACTGTGTTAGGAAGCAGGTTCGTTAAGTTTTTTTCATTAGATTTTGCCCTAAGCCCACTAACACTCGTCTCCACGAATTTCTTGAGCTGGTCTCGCTTGACAGTCATTTCTTTGATGTTTTCTTGCATGTATTTGATATAGTTCACTGCCTGATGCATATGATCCGATGTAGACCGCTTTCCCTAATAAAAAAAATTCCAATATAACTTATAAAGTAGGATTTTGAACAATAGATTGTAATCCCAATTCATTTTCATTCTCAAGCTAGAACTCTTAGTTTCAAACACACAACTAATTAGTAATTACCAAGAGCCTGAAGTTGTAGTAGCTTACCTTGACAAATTCGAGTGGAAGTAGACCCCTAAGTGAAGCATAGAGCTTAGCCATATCTTGTCTACGCTGTCTTTCGATCTCTCTATGAACCAATTTTCTTTGTGCATGCTCATCTTTAGTACTATCTTCCGGATTTGCCAAATTAGGTTTAGACGAGGAAGGCGACTGATCTTCTTGCCTGTTGGATTAATCGTTTATGTCAAGGTTCACGTATTTATGCATGGTTGCACTTGCATGAATACATAATGGTTCATATCTATTATATGTTTTAGTTAGTAAAGGTTGAACCAGTAAAAGGCTTTGACCGAGTTTTGTGTAACTGCATTTCATGTTAAGTAGAATAGGTTTCATGTTACCTAGTTTTTAGGTAGGACTAGTAGTACACGTTTTCCTTGTAAGGCTATAAATATAGTCATGTTATCTATGAATGAAAGTAACCCTTTCACATTTCCTTTAGCCTCTGTATAGTCTCATAACCTACACCAAGTTCTGAGCCTTTAAATCCTACATTTGGTATCAAGAGCTTCGTTCGATAAAGGGCGGGTTTGAGAGTCGACATTCGAAGGGGAGGAGCCTTCGGGTGCGGGGCTGCCATCGCAGCAGAAGTGGGGACAGCAGGGGCTGTTTCGAGACTGTATTACAGCAGAAGACGGACGTGATAAGGTGTTTCGGGACTACGTTGTCGTGGCGGAGACGGGGAGTACCGTTCAAGACGACGGGGTGACCGGTGATGAACATAGGCGGTCCGTAGCTGTTAGTCGTGATCAAAAGGTTGTGATGTTATGATCACAGGTTCGTGGAAGGGGTGTAAGCTACCTTTGATCAATTGTTCCGTGTTGAAGAGACTAACCGGCGGTGGTGCGTGAAAAGCGAACGGAAAGGGTCCGTCAAAGCAGGTGGCTTTGGATTTGGTTCGTTTTGCAGGTTCAAGAAGACGGTAAAGCTTGAAGCTTGTTTTTCTTGGTCGGTGGAATAGGGCTCTTGGAACAGGTTTGATCGGAAAAGGTTGAAGCTGTCATAAAGCAAAGACATAGAAGGCGGTAGGTTGTAGGTCACCGGAAAATGGAGAGATTAACCAGTTCGCGGGATAAACGGACGGGAAGAGTCGGGAAAAGCAGGTTGCTTTGATTCAGTTCGTTTGGCGGGTGAAAGAAAACGGTAGAAGCGGGTGGCTTTGTTTTCTTGATTGGTGTAATGCTCTCGTGTCACAGAAGTGTTATGAGCAAACGGGTTTTGTGTGGTGACAACAACAGTCAGGTGGTTGGAGACTTCGGACGAGACCAAGGTGGAGGTCGTGAGTCCGGGAAAAGTCGGGAACAATGGAGATTCAACACGGCGTGAACATTATGGCGTTAGAAGTTCAAACCGAGATGACTTTGGACGTGGCCGGGGAAGAGGTCGTGGGTCCGTGAAGGGTCGAGATGGAAATGAACGTGTCTAACGGGATGCCATGTGACATGATTCATGTGGTGTGAAGAATTAAAAGCGGTTGAGCTAGAGAAGACTTTGGATGTGACCGAAGTGAAAGTCGGCTATCCGGGAAAGGTCTTAAACATTGATGTGAATGAGGAAATAAACGATTAAGGGGGTGAATGTTGGATTAATCGTTTATGTCAAGGTTCACGTATTTATGCATGGTTGCACTTGCATGAATACATAATGGTTCATATCTATTATATGTTTTAGTTAGTAAAGGTTGAACCAGTAAAAGGCTTTGACCGAGTTTTGTGTAACTGCATTTCATGTTAAGTAGAATAGGTTTCATGTTACCTAGTTTTTAGGTAGGACTAGTAGTACACGTTTTCCTTGTAAGGCTATAAATATAGTCATGTTATCTATGAATGAAAGTAACCCTTTCACATTTCCTTTAGCCTCTGTATAGTCTCATAACCTACACCAAGTTCTGAGCCTTTAAATCCTACATTGCCTGCTTTTTCGGGTCTTGCTGACCGACTTATTTATATTCCCCTCCGTGGTAACATGATCCTTATCCTCCACTGATCTAAGATCTTGTTGATTTGTTGCCGGTTGTTGGAAGGAAATTAAGGAAGGAATCTGATGAAATACCAACTCATCACTTTGCAGGAAAGAGAACATAATATCATTAAGATATGATGCTAATCTTTAATTAAGCCCAAAAAAGATTTCATCAACCACTGTATTTTAGAAATATGAGTATAAAATACATATTAAATCGTGTTTCTAGAGATACGTCTGGTTGTGAGATCTTTAACTGTAGGGACGATGACCAGTTTATCAAGATTTCTTCTAATCTTTCCAATTATTATTTATACAGCATTTTTGTTATTAATAGTAAAAAGATCATGGCTACCACTAGCTATATATTTCTTTTAATTTTAAGGGTACTATTTATTGGTTTTTGATTATTTAATCTGATTAAATTATTATAGTTTTCACATATGGAAACCAATCTATCTGTATTCACACTGATCAGTGGACCAATATCCAACCCATGGAAACATCATTTCACACCCTCACCATATCTACAGTGAATCATGGTTAGGTTTTATATGCAATTATTTGAGTTTTTAATAATACTTTATCTATAACAGAATTATCGTTAGTCATATTTTATGATTCAAAAACTAGCTATATGGTAGTAATAAATCAAATTTGTAAATATTGTTGTTACGTGCTTTGTGAGAGTCTTAAAACACGACAAAACGACTAATTGTGTATGAGCTGATGGGGGCATACGCGATAAACACGAGTATACGTGTTGAACGTAAAACTATGCTTGAATAATTAAACTATACCCGTTAATATGGAACTTGACCCGTTTTTCTTTAAACGATCTTTGTACATAATCTTGGACATGGGTCGATTTAAACCAAGCAAGCCTTGGGCCTTGATGCTTGGAAAACGAATGGGTAAAAAGGGGATGCATGGGTGCTTGGGCTTGAACTTGTTGAGCAAGTTATTGACTCCTTGTGGGAGTCGGTTTGTTTACTATATAAACAAACTCACCCAAGCTAAAACTCACGCTCATAAATCTATCCCTAACATCCTTAAACACCGAACCACTTTTCTTCTCTGCTATCTCTTGATCGACTGAATCTTAAGGTCAATTAAGGTTGTAAGACACTATTATTACACCTATTGGTTTGAGTTGTAAAACGGTAAGGGACAACTCTTTAAACCACTTCATTACATTCATTGAAGAAGATCTAACAATTTGCAAGAGGTACGTTATGCATTCTTTCAGTTAATTAATTATTGTTATGATTCTAAGTCTTTCGCTGTGTACTCTGTGGTGTCTATATGATTTTATTATTTTCATCTATCTTAAACTCAACACTTCAAAGTTCCATCCTAAAGAAAACTGTAGTCAATTAAATTCGAATTTATACACTTGCTTTGAATATTTTCTAGCTCTTACATATGACTTCTTTTTTACGTTTTCATTTCAAACTTTAACTTCGGGTATATGGGGATCTATGAATCGGAATTGCTTTGATTTAAAGCCTCTAAAAAGATATTCTTGAAGAAGAAATCAAAATTCTTTCATACTCATGGTTGTTTATAGGACTAGGAAATCGTTTTCTATCTGGATTGAATGGATATGAAATCCTAGATCAACTTGTATGGACTCATTCTAACCTGCTTGTTGTATTACTTTCTCTAGCGTTTTGATTCTTTCAAATGAATTCCTGTACAAAGTTATAAAGAACTTGTGATTAACCAGCAATAGTACGAATTCAAATAATAGCTCACCTTGATGAATTCGTAAGGGAGTAGAGCACCAAGTGAAGCATAAAGCTTCGTTATGTTTTTCCTGCGTTCTCTTTCGATCACTCTGTGAACCAATTTTTTCTGCATATTTTCATCTTTATTGTCTCGTACTCCATGAACAATAATACCTGAATTAGCCTTATACGACGAGTGATCTCTAACCCTTTTCCTCGTGTTGCTGCCAGCTTGATTAGTATTCCCATCTATGGCAACATGATCATGAAGATTCACTATAAGATCTTGCTGATTTCTGAAGGATATTGTAGAAGGAATCTCATGATATACCAGCTCACCACTTTGATGTAAAGAGATCATGATGGGTATGTTTGGCAGCAGAGATTATGGAAGATTATTGAGGCTTAAGATTTTTTTTTTTTTGAAAAATAAGCTACTTAAAATATAATCTTTGTTTGGCAGACATAACTTATAAGAGATTATTAAAAAAATAATCTTTCATAATCTCTGAAAATAAAATGTTACTTCATGTAGCTTATAAATATAATCTCTTTTTATAATCTTTTTCATCAACAGCAACAACACTAGCATCAACAACAGCACCAGCACAATTTATTTTTGCCAAACATACCTGATATATGATGCTAATCTTAGATTAAGCCCACCTAATCATACAACTATTTTTTGTATTTAATTAGGGCGTATCAAGTGACTTTAAAGATATGTCAGCTAGGGTTAGTATGATATGATTAGATTTTAAGGATTTCTTGGAAATTCTACTATATATTTAATATATATATTTTTTTTTTTTTTTTTTTTTTTTTTTTTTTTTTTTTTTAAAATCATGAGTATCACCTGCCATATATCTCTTTCCTTTAAAAGATATTATTTAAGGGTAAATGATTGAAAAAAGTATCATATTTGTAACCATTTGCTTTTATGGGTAGCGAATAAATTTTTTTGATTTTTTCGGTACTTTTCTTTTAAATTCATCCTTTTTAGGGTATTTTGCGAAATTTTTGGACATTTTTGCCCCTCTTAGCTAATAGTAATTTTTTTTCCCCGAAGGGCAAAAACGTCACATTGTACCATAAGAAAGATGAATTTGAAAGAAAAGTACTCACAAAAGCAAAAAAATTTGTTCGCTACCAACAACAGTAAATGATGACAAATATGATACTTTTTTCAATCATTTGCCAATTTAATGATCATCATAATATTGGAGTCATCAAACAAAACTGTAGTTTTGAACATATTCTATCACATCTATCTGTATTCACATTAACTGGTGGACCGCCATCCAACCTAGAAAATCTTAAAAGTATCATCTGATCCTTAGGCTGCCCCTAGTAGAGGGATTCAATCCCTCTAATTTTCACTGTCTTGTCAGCTTTCTCTCTCCAGCGACCTTCAGGCGATTAGGTGTCCTAGTAAGGGCGAACAAGTTAGTTTTTTTTGTTTTTTTTTTTAACATTTTTAACACAAAATAAAATTTCATTAATAATTAAAACGTTACATAATAATTCAAATAAAATTAAAACATTACGACAATACAACGACTAAACTAGTTTTGATTTTGACGATGCCAAGTGTCTTCAACCAAATCGGCTTTGAGGCTAAGATGAGTTGTTTTGTTGCATATCTCCTTGGTAATTTCCAACGATTCCACATGCGTTCTTATGGGATCATAAGAACGGTGCTGGTCTGCTGGAAAGAATACGGGAGATATCGTCGCCTGTTCGTCCTGAATTATCATATTATGTAATATGATACATGTGTACATTATATGCGATAGACGCTCTTTGTCAAACCCTCTAGCAGGATATTTAATCATTAGCCACTTCTTCTTTAGTACACCAAAAGCACGTTCCACATCTTTTCTTCCTGCTTCGTGCATCGTCTTATACAATATTCGTTTGTGATCATTCGTCCCTGGATTTTTAATGGACTTAATAATAACCGACCATTCCGGATATATCCCATCAGCAAGATAATATCCGCGTTTATAAGGCACGCCGTTAGCAACGAATTTCACATCTGGTGCTCTCCCCGTTTTGAGATCATTGAAAAGAGGCGATGCACATAAAATATTTACGTCGTTATTCATCCCGGCGACACCAAAGAACGCATGCCAAATCCATAAATCTTGGAACGCGATCGCTTCCAATAAAATGAAAGGACTTTGCCCGTGATCACCCCTACAAAATTGAGCTTTTAAAGCATGTGGGCAATTCTCCCACGGCTAATCTGTGCAATCGATGCTTCCTATCATCCCAGGAAACCCATGACTTTGGTAGTGATGAGCATAGAGTTTGCCAATGTCACTAACCATCGGCTTTCGCAAATACTCTGCACCATATAACTCCATTATGAATTCACAGAATTTTTGAAGACACTCACGAATTGTTGACGCACCCATTTGCACGTATTCGTCTAGAGCATCAGCATTGACCCCGTATGCCAATTGACCCCGTATGCCAATTGACGGATTGACGAAGTACACTTTATCAATGGAGAAATACCAAGTACACCTGTACAATTAGGAGTTTGTTGGAAATAAGGTGAATGATCGGTTATATCTCGGACAATTAGTGTGAATAGTCATCGGCTCATACGGAAACGATCATGGAATGTTGTATCGCCGTATGTTGGGGTCTCGCTGAAGTAAGCATCCACTAAACGGTTATGAGCACCCACACGATCCCTACTAACTTGGGTTCGTGAGAGTTTTTGTGACGCTTGAAAAGCCTCCCAGCACTCTTCCGCAAACATCGTAAACTCGGTACTAACTTCATTTTCATCATCCAATGACGAATTGGCAATGAATAGCTTGTAAGAATTAAAACTCATAGTGTGTAAAGAATATAGAGAATGTGTGAAATGAGATTTGTGAGTTTAGTGTCTAAATATGTTGTGTATTTATAGGGTAGTTTAGTAGGGGTTTGTTTTTTTTTCTTTTTTTGCCTAAAACATTTTAAATAACATTTTTAAACGGTAATATGCAACGGATACAAAGAAATGAGTCGATCTTCAGGACGATTGATTGCAGCATAAACATGAGGCGATCGACATGCCACACAGCAAGTCGATCGACTGGCACTCGATCGCCAGCCTCCCTCGATCGACAAAGGATTCGCTTATTGGGGCTAGCCTTACATGTCTACTATACAGTGAAGCAGTTCACTCAAAACAAATTGGTATCCACTGGAATTTTCGTACTTCATTCGGGCTAACGAAATCTTGAACGACATGACATATAGACAAACTTTTGTAAATCTGTATAATCTAAAACTTCCCAAAGGACATGTATGTATTGTAAAGTTGTACCAGGTTTTTTTAAGGCAAATATGACACTAGTATATTACTATGAAACTATCAAGTAGCTACTTATTACAAAAACTCTAAATGATAATACTGAGCAACACGATCGTGAATAAACTACACCAACAATCCCTACATCGAAACGATCACAAAGTCTTACAATTACTCTTATGATTTTTTTTTTAGCTGTAAAGGCTTAAATGGGAAGATATACATACAAAAAGTATATCCAATAATACATGAATGAATGACAAACAATTGATAACACTAAATTTGAAAACTACGGAGTATATAATAAAACAGATTGGTAACCAGAGAGCTAACTTAAATGTTCACTACCAAAACTGATGTATGCAACACAAAACTACTACAAAAATAAGTTATATATGGTACAAGTGTACAACATCATCAAATAGACGTGGTGACGTATAATTCTTATAGCCTTCCATAAGTATCGCTTTTCAGGGCAATGTGGGCATAAAGTTAAAACTTATATAAACTTATTTATAAAAAGGTACCGGTGTTACTTTATTTGATGTGTTTCATACTCATTATTATCCGTTAACCACCAAATGTGTTGTGGTACCTTAATTAATGGGTTCTATAGCTTGTTTTTTTTTTTTACTAATAAGGTGATTTTTAATACAGCGTGTGTGGATACACATGCTAGCTAGTATGTTATACATTTTGCTTTTTTCGTTGACAATTCAATTTTTGGATGGGTGTTTACAACTACTTTTTCGGTCATTTGGAATTTTTGGAATCAAAATCATTTTGATTCAAAACTTCTTAACAAAAACTTGTTAGATGCATGCCGAGATAAAAAAGTTGTATCTCATTCATGGATTTGTAATAGGAGTAAAAGTTTATGTCCTACTTGAACCAGGATTTCAAATCCAATATTTGTGCTTAATTATGATTCAACATTTTTAGTGACCTCTTACTCTTATGTCACGAATTGCTACCCATAACAAATTAATAAAAGAGAAAATTACCAAAAGGGGACTTTTTTCTAAGCATGGTCCCTTTTTTAGACTTTTTTCTAGGCTATTTCCCAAAAGAGCCACGCTCAACTGCTCAACTGCTCGACCCCATACGTTTTTCGACACGTGGCAAATCCCGGTACTGTTCCAATAGTACACTAAGTGTCAAATCAAATCTTTAAGAAATCTCTTGTTTTGTTTTCTAGCATAATGTCAACGCTCAACCGGCGGCGCTCAACCGACGGTGCTCAACTGACCCCACAATATTTCACCTAGGAAATTGAAAAAGCAACCCAAAAGATTTCCCAAATCCAATTGATATGACCATTTTTTTTTCTTTTTTATTTTTCTTTTGCCACTTTAACCATTCAATATCTTCAAAAAAAACACACACTCAACACACACAAACACACAGTAACAGTGCATGGATCCCTGTACATCACCCGTTTTGTTGTTTAGATCATTTCCAGTGATCACACAAGACGCGAAACTTTGATCAAACAACCGTTTTGTTGTTTAGATCATTTCCAGACCAGATCCGTTGATGTTCGACTCGATTATATGATAATGGCTTCTAGACAAGTAAGTAAAAAGTGCGATTTTCACAGTAACACATACATCTGTTTTATACCCTTTGATTTTTAATCGATTTTTTTCGATTTGTACAGTAACTTTGATTATATATTTGTTTTAGGGTTTTTAAAATATTTTAGGGTTATTTGATGTTTAGTGTGGTTATTTTTACTATTATTGTTAGAAAACCGACTACGTTAGTATACATGTTAGGGTATGCTTATTTCTGCACAATAACCCTCGTTTTTGTGCTTAACATATATGAAATATATTGATTATCTGAAAAATTTGACACCTGCATACGTGAGATGTTTAGGTTATTAAGATATTGGTCAACAGCTCTATTTTTTTATTGGTCATAAGTTTATAACATATGCTAATATGTGTATGCATCTAATGTTTATTTTATATTTTTGTGTATAGGTGTATTCTGCGAAGCTCAGTGCTAGATCAAAGTTGCACTATATCAAAACTATAAGACAAAAGCTGAGTTTCAAGCCTGATCGTCTTGAACTTTTTAAAACCACAGTTTTCGGGAAATGGTTAGACATAAAAACATACGAGTTTGATAACCATTTGCTTCATTATTTGCTCCAACATCAACGCTTTGTTGAAAACCCTGATATAAACACTCCATTGTATTTTGATATCTGGGGAAACAACTTAGAGTTTGGTCGTGAAGATATGTGTCTAGTATTAGGTCTTCGCTTTGGTGATGTTTCTTTAGAGCATTTTAAAAAACGGGAATCTGGATTTGGTAAACGTATGCTAAGTTTTCTTAGAGAGAGGCGTAATGAGAGAATCAACAATATAAAAGCTGAACAACTAGTTAGGGTTCTTACTGATCAAGTTGAGTTTAATGAACTTTCAGATGATGATGCTGTTCGCCTTTGTCTGGTTCTGATGTTAGAGAATGTTTTTATCGGCAAACAGGAAAGAAATGTGGTGTCCCCTGAGATATTGGTTTTAGTAGATGACATTTATGCATGGAATGCATTTCCATGGGGCGAGTACATTTGGGTTGAGTTTCACAATAAGATTTGTAATGCTATCTCAAAGGTTAGAGATAGACATTTGACTGAAAAGGCTACTAAGGGCGATGGTTACATTGCAACTTATATATTGAATGGATTTGTGTTCGCTTTGAAGGTGCGTAACTATTGTTTAAATACTAAGAATTTAAATCAGTATTGTAGTAATTTTTTATGCTAATAGTAATAATAATTCCTTCAGATTTGGCTTTTGGAAACCTGCCGCAATTCACTAAATTGGTGGGTTAAAGAAGATAATGTGATCCCTCGGGGTGTTGCATGGGAGGATGCACACAGGTTTGAAAAGACGGATTATGATCTTCTTTTTCGTAATGCAGAAATGGTTCGCCTTTTGCCGACAGGTTATACTCTACTCTTTTTTAAAAATTGTTTATGATTTTTTAAGGTATTTGCGTTAGTGTATAATAATTTTTTTATATGCAGTGACTGAGATGAAAGAACTTTAGTGGACATCTAGTTTAGAGTTTTTCAAGAAGTATAACGCAGACACACCAGCAGTCAATAGATCCCGGCGACCGGAGAAGTTGAGACCACGGAGAAGGTGTTCAGTCTCAAATGCAGATACATCACCGGATATGGGGGATTTGATGCCATCTACAGCAACAGTTGTTTCTCAGATGGCTAAAATGCAACAACAAATTAATCAATTACATAAATTTGTCAAGCATTTGAGGCCTGATTGGGATAGACTGATTCCGGGTATGGATGGAGAATTGCCACCTAGTGCAACAATTTTAGATCAGATGGCTAATATGCAACGGCAAATTGATGAACTTCATAAATTTATCCATACGAATTTGAAGCTTGATGGGGTTAGTGAGAAGAATGGGGGTGAATCTGATACTGAACGCGTGTCTGCTGAAAAGGTTATATTTCTTGCAATCGTTTTAATCTTTTTCTATATTTTGTTTTGCTTCTATGCCGACTCATTTGATGTATTACTTATTCATACGTGTTTTATGTGGTATGATGGCTGTTTTGGATATGCATTTTAAAAACTTCACGTAAACTACTATAGTTTATGTTGTTAAAATCTGTAGCGTTTAAGTAATAAAAATTAAATTGTAAATTATAAATTTTTAGTTTTGGTAAAAGTTAATAAAAACTTCACCTAAACTAGTAGTTCATTGACTTCACCTACACTATTAGTTCTCTCACCTACACTAGTAGTTCATTTATGACACTAGTGCATTGTATTTAATAACTTCACCTACACTATTAGTTCATTAACTTCACCTAAACTACTTACTCTATAAATAAGGCTTCTACACTTCTACACATTCATAATGCTACACATTGACAGTCTTTATTTTCCACTGTTTCAAAAAAATGTCCGACAACATTCCCTTTGAAATTCAAACGGAAATCATTTCTAAACTTCCTGTACATGCTTTACTTCAGTTTAGAACTGTTTCAAAGACATGGAAGTCGTTCATTGACAGCTCCAAATTCCTTGTTGGTTTCGGTGTTCGCACGTCTGTGCCTTGTAGTTTCCTTATTCACTATCAGCAAGGATTTGTTGAGTCACAGTTTTTAGCTTTTGTTGATGATAATGTAAATTTGTTCCAACGACGTCTGTTTTTTCCAAGTTTTCCTAACGTCATCTCTAATACAAGTCTCATGTTTTTGAATCTTTTGCCTATTGGCACCTCTCATGGTTTGTGGTGTTTTTCTGATTCTTATAAGATGGCTGTTCTTTGGAACCCGTCAATAAGAAAATCAGTTGCTATAGTTCTCCCTTGTTGGTTAAGTCAATCTGAATCTGATAAAGTAGTTATCGGTTTTGGTGTTAATCCAGTCAGTTTTGACCCTACCATTTTAATGATTTCATATCCGCTTGATGGACACGGACCATGGAATGTTTCAGTGTTTACATTGAGCTCCAAGCTCTGGAAGAAGTTAGAAAGTCCAGATATGCATTGTCTTTCATTCCGACTTAAACGGTCAAGTCAGGCTGTATTAGGTAGTTTTATTTACTGGGTGGCTTCTCAACGGACTTTAGGCTCATCTGAAAAATCTTATATGATCGTCTCTTTTGATTTGGTTAACCACACCTTTTCGGTATTAGATATACCTTACAGCTTACTTAATCGGATTGCAAGACCTTTCTATATTTGAAAACTAAGAGAGACTCTTGTCATTTTTTGCAACATGATTGGAGATCAGTGGCACACGGCCTGTATATGGGAGATATTGTTGGATGGTAACAATATAAAATCCTTTAAAACACTATTTAACATTTTCACTCCTCACTTACTAAAATTAATTGGATTTACGAAGTTCGAGGATCCAGTTTTTGAATCTAATCAGCCTTACCAAATGGATCACACTCTTGAAGTCTTCCAAGTTCGGTCACAAGGATTAATTAATCTTCGTGTTGAAGGAGACCCAGGGTCCTTCTTCATGAGTCCTTTCAACGAATCGCTACTTCTGCTTACGCATCCAGATTGTTCAGTTTATTAAGTTGTTTGTATGTTATAGTTTGTATGTTTTTATCTAGTAGGTTGTATTTTAGTTTCTAAGTTTTTCTGTACTTGTTATGTATAATAAAACCATATTATTTATGTAGACAGTAATAAATCTCCGATCCTAATTAACAAATGTATTCGGTACTTTTAATTTTTTCAGAGCGGTACTCAAAATGATGGTAGTATGGATGTAGATGATGATTCAAAGGTTTGTTATAACAACGGTTTTTTCAGTATTCGGTACACATCAATTAGTTGACCAAGTATGTAACATAAGTATATATTTATTTTTCAGACGGGTGGTCAAAATGACGGTGATATGGATGTAGATGATGTTGTGAAGGATGTTAATGTTAATGCAAATCTGAATGTGCAAGATGATATATTTAGTTCTAAGAACGATTTATCTTCACAACAAGTGCAAGAAGTAATAAATGACTTTTTTGACTCACCGCAAGATCATACAGATGTTCAGGTAATGTATGATAGGAATTACATATGAATCTTATGAGTTAATACATACCCAAAATTTCGAGAAATTTACACGTGCATTTGATTAGGATGGGAATCTTTGTGACGTTGATGAAGATGTGCCAAACAAGCAAGAAATGAACGAGCCCCAACAGATGGATTCAGCTCTTGATCCAGTAAGTATGTGTTGTCTGCTTTATATAATGATAGATTCACCTTTTAATCTGATAACACGCACATTCAAAAATATTTATATATTTTATAGGTTGAGACTCGCTGTGAAGTTGAACATGTTGAACATGTGGATCTGATGAGTGAGGACAAAAACTTACATTCTCCTTTATGCAAGGTAAATATAGTTTGAACATGTTAAGTATGTTATCTTACATTTAAAAAAAACGAACATGACATTAACACAAAGTAAACTTCTTTTCAGGATGTTAATGTTCTTAAAGTTGATGAAGATGTGGAAATGAAGGCCGTTATGACTGACGACAAAAACTTACAATCTCCTGTACGCATGGTGAGTATACTCGTAACATTATAATATAATAAAAAAAAACGAACATGACATTTACTCAGACATGATATTGACACACAGTTTTTTTGTTTTTCAGGTTGAGAATAGTGTAAAAGTTGATGAAGATGTGCAAATGAAGGGTGCGACGAGTGAGGCACAAAACTCACAGTCTCCTGTTCTTCAGGATGAGAATGTCGTGATGACTGAGGCACAAATATCAGTCTCTCCTTTTAATCCGGTAAATATTCGTTGTAGATGTAAATAAATAAAAATTTAACCAGTAGTCACTGAAGATAAACTGTTTTTCAGGATGTTCTTCTTTTTGACGAGGACCAACATGTTCAAGAGACGCAAGAGTCTGTCTCTAGCCCTGGAATTAGCACTCCCGTTCATGTGAAGTATGTTGAGGCGTTTGACTGTGATGAAAACAAGGTAAAAACTGTACGCGTTCCTTTTGAACGGGAGAGGAGGCAGGGCAAGCTCCTTCAATCCCCATATACGCAGCAACCTTCGACCACACCAAGAAGGTCTCTAAGGCGACATTCGAAACCTGTATTTCCCGCTGTCATTGGACCGGATGGGAAAGAAATCAAACTCAAACCGTTCAAAGAGGTATTTTAGTGATAACATTTTTTTGATAATGTTAATAACAATGATATAGCTTCTATAATTTTATTATATTCCTTATTTCCATTGCCCAAATGCAGAATCTATGTCGTACTGGTCTAGGGACAATGTTCAGACCTTTTGTGCATCCAGAAATAAAATTGTTTTTGGATAAACAAAAAAAGAATAAGAACACGGAGTTGTTTATGTTCCCATGGGGCGGCGGAGGGACGACTGCAAATCCGAAGTTTTGGCTAGGATTATTGGGCAGAGACGAGGGACACAGAGGTTGGCTAACTGATGTGGTACGTATTTATTACAAGTATATAGTTCAAAGCTTTATTGCGGGTGGTTCGTACTTAATAGATGATCTGTTTCAATTTTTAAATCACAGCATGTTGGATTGTTTGTGGATTTAATGATGCATTTTCGACCTGATGATGCTGATTGGGTCATGGTTAGCCCATTTTGGGCGACAATGATCCTTGACGAGCAAATGCCGCTCTATTATGCAGACGGAGTGATGAACGGCATCCCGTGGTTTCGTGAAGGCGTCAATAAGGTGTCTCTTTCTTTAATTATCACATATTATGATATATATTATTCTGCCTTAAGAGTAGCGATAATTTAGTTAGTGAGGCGATGATGAAAGTTTTCTGCAAATGGTTTGTCGGACTATAATTCAATGACACCCGTATCTTGGCGGGGTAGCCACAGTCTTAGGGCATGTGGTTGCAGCCATGGTGGGTGTTTTGTACCGATAATACATTTTAAGATCTGAGCCTTACTTTCCAATGACACCCGTATCTTGGCGGGGTAGCCACACCTTAGGGCATGTGGTTGCAGCCATGGCGGGTGTGTTGTACCGTTAATTTTCTCTTTCAGAGAAAATTACCAAAAGGGGACTTTTTTCTAAGCATGGTCCGTTTTTAAGACTTTTTTCTAGGCTCTTTCCCAAAAGAGCCACGCTCAACTGCTCAACTGCTCGACCCCATACATATTACTACATGTGGCATTTCCCAGTACTGTACCAATTGTACACCAAGTGTCACATCAAATCTCCAGTGTCACATTGCGTTAGTGTATAATAAACAGATGTACTTTTATTACTTAAAAAAAAAGACTATGTGAGAACATAAATGGCAAACAGATTTACTTCTAAATAAGCATCGGTATTTAACAATTAATGTACAAAAGATTTCGAAGAACATAAATGGCAAACAGATTTACGTCCCGTAGATGAAAAGATCCTAGACAACTATGGCCCCGTATAGTCAGATCCTTGTTGGAAAACATGGTACATCTTTATAGGCTGAATTGACTTTCTCGCAATGTGGTACCTTGATGTTAGTAGTACCACGTGGTTTACCACCTTGTACTTGTTGATCCATGTAAACTTGTTGTCTTAACTCTTCTAGAATTTTAGCTGGTAATCGGTCCCTTGGTTTAGCATTTGGGCCATATCTCTCTTCAATCTCAGGAAATATGACCTCTCTTAGTGCCTTGATTGACCATTCCATATCATCAGCATCAGCCTTGAATGTAACTTTTTTATTTTTACGTTTTGACATATTTAGAATAAAGTGAAGTAGGGTTAATGGTGAATTAAGTGTGTCCACTATTAAATAGAAAAAACCACACTCAACCAAAGGCCATATCAATACTGTTTGGTTTTGAATGACAGTTGATTCTTGAAAACTGACAGGTGAATATCTGAATACTGTTTGGTTTTGAATAAAGTGTGTCCACTCTTATTGTCAAAACTGACAGTTGAATATCTGAAATCAACTTGATATATACTCTATATATTATTGTCAAATCTTGTATCATTTCAAATAGAGTAAAAAACAAAATAAACATTTTGACTGGCAACAGTGATGCGAGAATTAAGAGGCTGTGATGACGATGAATCAAATGATGCGATGTACCATAGCTTGGCGTGGCAATTTAATATCATTATTTTTGCAGCCATGGGTGGTTACGTCCTGATGTTGTTTTGCTGATCTGAGCCTTGTTGTTTGTGTGTTTTTTTTTGATGATATTCAATGGTTAAAGTTGCAAAAAAAAAAAAAAAAAAGAAAAACAAAAGTGTCAGATCACTTGGATTTTGGAAATCTTTTGGTTTGCTTTTTTACTGGAAACAGTGATGCGATAATTAAGAGGCTGTGATGACGATGAATCAAATGATGCGATGTACCATATCTTGGCATGGCAATTTTATATCATTATTTTTGCAGCCATGGGTGGTTACGTCCTGATGTTGTTTTGCTGATCTGAGCCTTGCTGATCTGAGCCTTGTTTTGGTTCAGCCATGGGTGTGTTGTGTGCGTGTTTTTTTGGTTCACATGGATTTGGGAAATCTTTTGGTTTGCTTTATCAATTTTCTAAGTGAAAAGTAAGCCTCTGAATGTGCATAAATTGTATATGGTTTAGTCAGGTGATGATGACTATTTTCTTCAAATGGCCCTGATTGGACTACAATTTCATAACCATATCTTGGCTGGGTAGCCACACCTCAGGGAATGTGGCTGCAGCCATGGCGTGTGTTTTGTACCGTTCATACATTTCTAGATCTGAGCCTCTTTTGGTAAGTTTCTCTTGTTTTATGCATGTTGCTAGATTCAGTCCCACAAAAGGCCCTGATCAGCGGTAGAGTGCATTTCACCAAAGAAAGATGGGACACTGAAGAGAATGCTGTGGCAAGTAATTTGGTGCAGATTACTTTTTCGCAATATCCTCTTTTGTTTCCCATCTTTCTTTGAGAATTTCATTGTATTATTGATCAGGGCCTTTTGTGGAACTGGAACCGAAAACATGCAAGAACATATTAATTATCACGGCCTTTTCGATGAATCAAGAGATGAGAAAAGAGTCTTAAAAATGGCACACACTTGGTAATATGAATGTAGTTTGAGCAGTTGAGCAGTTGAGTGTTGTCGGACTATAATTCAATGACACCTTCATATTTATGCGTAAGGCGATGATGAACCTTTTCTGCAAATGGTTTATCGGACTATAATTCAATGACACCCGTATCTTGGCGGGGTAGCCACAGTCTTAGGGCATGTGGTTGCAGCCATGGCTGGTGTTTTGTACCGATAATACATTTTAAGATTTGAGCCTTACTTTTAGCAGTCGGCTGATATAAAATTGACATTTGTAATTGGGGGCTTACTTTTTCGAACCCATCAAACAGTTTTAGTTTTAGAAAGGCGATGATGAACCTTTTCTGCAAATGGTTTATCGGACTATAATTCAATGACACCCGTATCTTGGCGGGGTAGCCACAGTCTTAGGGCATGTGGTTGCAGCCATGGCTGGTGTTTTGTACCGATAATACATTTTAAGATCTGAGCCTTACTTTTGACTGTCAAACTTCCAATTCATATGATCACTTTTTGTAATTGTAAACATTATATAATCATTTTGCTTTCCAATGAATCTAATGCAACTATTTACATGTTTAGGTGTTCTTTCCCATCAATGAACCTGAAACACACTGGTGCCTGGGCGAACTATCTATCAAAACATGTGTTATAACTTTATATGATAGCCTTGGGAGCCCGAAAGTTGAAACACGTAGGTGGTGGCTAACTTTGAGGGAAGTTTTTGCTTGTCAACTACCCACATATCTTGTTGAGAGTGAGGTGATGAAAAAGAAGAAAATCGATGCCAATAAGTATCGTGTTTCCTTTCAGTATGCACCTGATGTCCCTAAACAAGGTGGTCTTTATGGGGATTGTGGTGTTTGGGTCTGTATACTTTTGTACAGGTTGTCTCATAAGCTATCATTGAAGGTGAAGAATCCTGTCCAAGCTGCTTTGGCTTACCGTGAGTATTTGGCTGAATATTTCTGGAAATACAAGATTCCAGTTACGAGTGACATTCGACATTTAAGTTCTGTAAACAATCTAACTTATGTAAACAATATAACTTCTGCTATTGGTATGCTACTGTATGGTCGGTTGCCATTTACGAATGGCTTATTTTGAACATGTTATGTAAACATTAATATGCTAGACTATGGTCGTTTTATGTAGACAGGTTATGCAAACATTAATATGTATATATTTATATATTTAACTTATCTTGCTAATGTATCATGTTGCTAGTGTATGGTCGTTTAATCTAATTGGTTAAATGTGATGTGGTATTCAACAATATAAGATATAAATTGACTGGTGGTTGGGGAGATGGTGCATTTAATGTTTCTTGTGTGATTGTCGATATAAATATAAGTTAACAACATATGAAATTTCCACACAAACAATTATATACCTTCTAGTGTTTTAGAAAGTAAACAACAAAATGAATTCACCCCCAAATTGGGAAGAATTACTTGATATAGATGACTCCGATCTCCGAATGTCAGCCACCTCCCAACTACCATTTTCATATGGAAACACTACATCTCAAAATAATGCTAAAATGCCGGTTACGATAATACGAGGTCCTGCAGGTATTGTTCAAGCGGCGAATGATGTGGGTGTTAATGATGGTATAATGGCGACACAGGAGTACATTAGACAAGTAGTGTATGATGTGGGAGAGGATTCCGATTTTAATAGTGGGCCATGGGTTAGTGCAGTTGAGTATATCAAACCTGATTGCGGTATCATGATTGGTTGTTTCGCCGATATCGAAAAATTTACCAAGAAAGGGAAACTTGACATCGTTGTTGCTATAATTAAGTCTTGTACCCCAAACGTCTTGGGTGATCTCACAGTATCGTTGAAAGATGTTTTAGGTTTTATATCAGGTTCAATACATCACAAAGTGGTTAATGACGAGAGGTATGAAAAGCTGCTTACTGTCGGAGCCGTTTTGATCCTTCGTAATGTTTCTGTGTTTTTTCCGAAACAATCTGGAAATCACTATCTTAATATTACTTTAAAAAATGTTGTTAAGGTTTTCTCCAAGGATAGTGTTGCTAACAATGAAAGTGGAGTTGGAAGTAGTGGAAGTGTAATCTGAATTTTAATTAATGTAATTTTCTACATGTTTATCCATGTAATTTTTTATTAATTCAATAATTTAATTGACTTGGTTAAATGTGATGTGGTATTCAACAATATAAGATATAAAATAACTAGATGGGACGCATTTGATTCCAATTTGACTAACGTAGAACATAAGTCAACACATTAAACATAGGTTTGTTACTACCCCACACTAAGATTTCCTACCGAATCTAACAGCTCATTTAGCAATGCACCTGACATACATGCGTGGTTTTCTGGATTCGTTTCCAATTCGAGTTTGGTCTCCAACATCTTTATTCTTGTCTCTAGCATGCTTATTTGCAAATCTTTGAACTTGCAGTCGTAACATTTTGTTAGTTCAGATGTACAAGCTGCTGGAGTTGAAGGTCCCGGAGTTGAAGGTCCCGGAGAATTAAAATTTGGCTGTTGTGAAGGATTATAACCGGGATTGTTATCAAATTCTTCCTTCCACATAAAAAATCTACACCCGTATTCTTTTTTTGCTGGCTGTTAGGTTATGCAAAATAAGAGATGGTTATGAAATAACATTTTAACTATACGGGAAACATAAGATATCTAACCTTTGAAAGAGGACATGAATAGAAAAGTTGACCATAACTATGCTCCTTGTATGATTTTCGTAGCACTATGTTTCCAGCTCCACATCGACACATATATCGATCCATGCGAATTTCTTTGGGATACACTTCTTTGAGATTCAATATAAACGTGCTCAACTGCTCAACCGGTGGTTGGGGAGATGGATATATTTAATGTAATGTAAATGTGGTGAGGTAGCTGAAAAATTTAATGTGGTTGCTGGTTATATTAAATGTGGCATTAAATATGCATCTCCCCAACTACCAGTTGAGCAGTTGAGTTGAGCAGTTGAGCGGTTGAGCAGTTGTTGCATTAAATATCCCCATCTCCCCAACCACCGGTTAAGCAGTCAACCCAAGTCATATTTCGACACGTGTCCCATGCTCAACTGCTCAACTGGTAGTTGGGTAGATGGATATTTAATGTGTTGCATTAAATGACCCCAACTACCAGTTAATATAAATGTGGTGAGGTAGCAAAAATTTAATGTGGTTGCCGGTTATATTAAATGTGGCATTAAATATCCATCTCCCCGACTACCAGTTGAGCAGTTGAGTTGAGTAGTTGAGCGGTTGAGCAGTTGTTGCATTAAATATCCCCATCTCCCCAACCATCAGTTAATATAAGAGATAGGTGGTTTTAATAAATGTGGAATTAAAGATCGACTGCTCAACTGCTCGACTCAACTGCTCAACTTTTACCAAATTTTTCAATAGATATATATTAGAACGGAAAATTATTGAAACTGATTCTCACACGTCCATAACATTCATATGGAAAAATTTCGTGTGTTTCTTGTCTTTGAAGATGGCAATAGTTATGGTGTTTCGCTAAAAAGAGATATTAGATATGTTGGGTTAGTTTCATTTGTGAAGAAAAAGTTGAAGATTAGCAAAGGATGCGAGTTAGGTTTTTCATACAAAATGCCACACGGTCCGGTCCGCATAGGTGATGACGATGATGTTGAATTTTTTGTTAACGAAGTTTATAAACCAAATGCTGCATTGCCTAAACTTTTAATCAAAATGATTGTCAACAGTTCAAAGGTAAATCCATCTTCTTCTAATGATTTTGATGTTAATGATCCCTTATTTCGTAATGATTTTGATCCCCAATGTGTGGATAATCATTCGGAAATACCACAAAACGAACCTTTTGACAATTTCAACCAATCTAACAATGAATGTGCCAATATGTATATAAACCAGCAAAAAAATGATCAAATTATGCTTAAATGGCAAACAACAAATAATTTCGAAAATATGCCTCCTCCACCCGATCCACCAAGTCTTGAAACTAAGATACCGAATACATTGAAATACAACAACAGCTCTATAATCCTCAAAGAGGGTGATGAATTTGATAGTAAAGAATTATGCATGTTTGCAATTGCTAAAAAAGCTATCAAAGATGGATTTGAATTTAAGGCTAGGAAAACAAATAAGTCTAGGTACGATGTAATTTGTGTGCAAGATGGGTGCAAATGGAAGATACTGTCTGGTATGAACAAATCAGGTGTAAAATAGAGATTAGGAAGAGTATACGATGTTCACACTTGTTCAAGAACACAAATTCACCCTAATCACCGTAATGCTACCAAAAAACTTTTGGGACATTTACTCGAACCCAAAATGAAAGATAGCAGTCGAATTTATACCCCAAAGGACATAATGGAAGATATTAGTCAAGAGTATAAAATTGACATTTCTTATAAAAAAGCATGGGGTGGAAGAAACCGAGCTTTGGAATTGGTAAATGGTTGCCCTAACGACTCGTTTGAGCAGTTGCCATTTTATTGTCATAATTTAAAGATGAAGAACGAGGGTACGGTAACACATATTGATACCGATGATGAAGGACACTTTAAAATATGTTTTATAGCATTTGGTGTTGCGGTATGCATTTGTATTTATTTTTTACATTTTTTTCCTTTTATGTTTTTTATTTATTTTTCTAATATATTATACGTTGTGTCACTAATAATTTCTACATAAAACAGATTCGGAGTTTCTTACGGTATATGCGACCGTTGCTTATAATTGATGCAGCACATCTTAAAGGGAAGTACCTTGGGACAAATTTGCTTGTCGTTGGAATGGATGGTAACAATCAAATTATACCTATTGCTACCGGTGTTTGTCAAGGTGAGACTGGGGAGGCATGGACATGGTTCTTGTCCAAATTGAAAGAATGCATAGGGGAACGACCAGGTTTGGCTATTATATCGGATAGACATTATTCTATTGGACAAGCGTGTAACACGGTCTTCCCAAATTCATTTCATGGTTACTGTTGTAGACATTTGATGATGAACTGCAGTTTGAACGGTAGTACAAAGTTAAATGCAAAATATTGGAAAACATGCAAAGCTTACACCGTGGAAGAATTTGATAGAGCGATTTCGGATATTAGGGTATATAGAAATGGTACGGCTTACAACAAACTTCTTGAAGCTGGGTTTGATAAATGGTCTAGGGCACATTGCACTGGTAATCGGTACAACTACATGACTTCAAACAGTGAAGAGTCAATAAATGCATTAACAAGGGATGTGAGAAAAGTACCAATAACAATGCTTATGGAGTGGTACAGAAAGCTTTTACAATGGTGGTTTTGTGACCGTCGACACAAATATCAACGTAATGTACTTTTTAAAATATGTTTTCTTTTTCCTTATTAGTCAATATAAGATGAAGAGAACATTATGTTATTTTATCTTGTAAAAATTATTTCAGATGCACCCGAGGGAGAACTTAGTGATTGGGCTGCCGCGAAAGTTAAGGACAGAATGTTGAAGAGCGTTAACTGGGTTGTGTATGGGATTGAACAGTTTAAACTCTACATGGTAGATGATCATCGAAAACAACATACCGTCGATCTAGTTAGTAATTCATGTACTTGTCGTAAATGGCAACTTTCCGACATACCATGTGGTCATGCGATAGCGGTAACTAGACTTCTTAGATTGTCTGATTGTAATCATTTGGCTTTTGATTGGTGCAAGAAAACAACACTGGAAGGTACGTACCAAGGATTGGTTTATCCTGTAGGAGAAATGTCAAGTTGGGAAGTTCCTGATGGCTTGCAAGTTGTGAAGCCACCAATACTGGTAGTGCGTCAATCTGGAAGACCCAAAAACAAATATCGTATAAGATCTCAAGGAGAGGAACTAACCCCGGTAAGGTGCTCAAGGTGCCAATCCGTTGGACACAGGCGAACAGCATGCAGGGAACCATTGCCAAAGAAAAAGCATGTAAGTGAATAAAATTTGTATTCAAAAAACACAATTTTGCTTGGTAACTAACGAAGAAAGAAATCTCACAAATGTTGAAACTTTGTAGGGAAATGTATCTAACAGAGGAAGCTCAAGTAGGGAACTACCATCGTTGGAGATTGATATGGTGCAAAGCTTTGATCCTAATAACTTGGCTGACCCGTAAGATCAACTAGCGGAAACATTTGATGGGTTGTTAGTTTCCTTTTTTTTGTTGATCTGGAATCATGTAAGACGCTTTTGTTTTTTGTTTAGTTTGAATATGTACTAGTCATAAAACAATCTATGGGTCTGTTGGATTATAACCGGGATGTAACACGCTTAATGTACTTGTTTAGTTTGACTATGTTAGACGCTTAATGTTGAACCTTGTTTGCTACTGCTTATGTTGCACCTACTCAATCTAACAATCCAAGAGGAATAAGAAACAATTTAGAAACATACAAACAGCAAAATATATACAGAAAATTAGGTGCCAAAGTTAGCCAGGAGGGATACATACATTCATACAATATTCAGCCAATAAACCATACAAGTTATCCAGCAGCAAAACACAAAAGTGACCATACCATGCAGACGTGTTTTAGACCCATAAACCATACAATTGTTTACAAATTCGACACCTAAATGTTTAACAAAACAAGCACATAAAACATTCAGCCAACATGGATCTTGTGCTTGTAATAAAACCTAACCATTCTTTCACGGTACGCCAATGCAGCCTGAACTGGATCATCCACATCCAACAGTTTGCCATTCCCTAACCTGTACATTTATACGCTTCAGTTAAGAGTGTGATTTTTACGGTACGCCAATGCAGCCTGAACTGGACACCTACTATAACAATATTAACCTAATGTAGCTGCTAAACTAGTAAACATGTTTTACGTTTCACATTACAGTTATATCAATCGAATTCGACACCCTAGAAATCCACTACTACACCTATTTTACGTTTAAGATTACATTCATACTAACATCACAAATAGTACATTAAAAAGAAGATGCAGACCTGAATAAGAAGATGCAGAGCCACACACCACAATCATCATACAATCCACCCTGCTTGGGAACATTCATAGCATTGTTAAAAGTAATCCTATAGGTCATAGGATCAATTCCCTTCTTCTCGAAAACACCTGCCTCTTGCAACACTTCTGGAAGCCTAGTCTCTAGACATTTCCTCACACTCAAATAGAATGGACGAGTCTCAGGATCATATACAGGTCCACTGTCATAAAATGTAACTCGACCGGTCTGGATATGATACACAGCTAGGGACCAATGTGTTTCTGGCTCATTTATGGGAATGAAAACTCTTTCAACATCACCCCAACCCAGAGGGTAAGTTTCTTTGGTTGCGTACCAGACAAGCATCCGTCCGTTCATCAGTAATGGTAGGAAAAAGCAGCTTACCATAGACCACTCCATATCTGATGGTCTGGTATGCCACATGTAGCTTATCCAAACATCAATGTGCTGTAGGTAAAACAAATTGACATATATATTCAGTCATTTATAAAAAAAATTGTGCTTTTCATTTTCTCTACCTGTACTAGATATCAAGTAAGATAGTGTTACGAGACAAGCATCATTGCCACACCTTCCTACTTTTAGCCTCTGCTCAAAAACCCATCCCCATGACGACGTAACATGTACAATGGCTTACACCAACACCCATTGCTACGTCGTCATGGCAATGGATTTTCGAAGGGAAACTCAAAATAGAGAGTTGGATCAAAATACTTCAAGTAAATTAGGCATCTTAGCATAACATCCACCAAATTCACAAAAATCATTTCTCAAATGATATCACTACTGGTTCAAAATATTGTTGAGTACAAGAAAAAAAATGAAGTGAATCAAGACTTGTAAAATCTGTACTGCTAAAAGCATCAAAGTCATGAATAATATACTCTTCTCTGTGGCTACACTACAATTTTTTTAACAAATAATAATGTCATTTGAGAAAGAATTTAATGGATTTGGTGGATGCTATACTAAAATACCTAAAGTGGTTAAAGTAAATGATGGATTAATGATACTTATATCTAGTATCTCACGTAACACTAAAATGTAAAAATTACTTATAATCAAATGGCAGGCAGAGACAACCAAAAGCATGTTTTATAAAAAACTGAGTAAAGTAAATAAAATTTACTTTACCTCGTCACGTAGCCATCCTTTACGATTATCGTCGAAACCAGTTAAACCATCCCAGAAACGACGATCAACAACGATATCAGACCAAGGGAACACACAGTTATGCCAACCGTCCTTAACCAGGAATCGATCAACGTCAAAGTTAACATAAACTTTATCTAGGTTTTGGTATGGCCGTTCTAGAACCTAAAAATAAAGACAATGTAAATCATGCATGTAATAATACGTTTACACGTTGACGGTTAACTACTGACTGATATATCAAAGCAAAGGAATCATTTCTCATACCTCTACCCATGGTTTGACTTGTACTAACATCTCAGCCATAAGTGGAGTATGAACAGGTAAATACTTTCGACCCTTCAACATATCTTCTAAGCTAGTAACATCAGAAGTTTTACACCTCTTCTCCACATAGGGTGACCTAGGAACATGTTCAAGTCTCCTCTTCTTTGTTTCGCACTGCTCTAAAGCCCTTTTGAAGGGCATTGAATTCAGTTTCTGAATAACCTTCAATCTGTTTTCAGCTTCAACACTCAACTTCTTACTCGCTCCCCTCTGCTCCTCCTCTTCCTCGTGTTTTTCAGCTTCAACACTCAACTTCTTACTCGCTCCCCTCTGCTCCCCATCCACGTCAACATGTGGCGTATCAAACAACTTGAAAAAATCATTGACTTGACTGCAATACTCATTAGCAAGATCTACAGGCTGCGGATGATATGAAAAAGGTTAACAAAATTTTATTATCGCAAGTTATTAATTATATCACAAATGAAATAAGAACAAAACAAAATATCATTAAATTACCTGTTCTCCGTCAGTTGTGTTAACTATGTCTCCATAAACCTGCATAACATAGTGGTAGACACTTATTAGTATAAAATTATAATGAAAGGTATAATCACATAAATACCATTTAATTACATTTTCATATGCATCATTCTTCATTTTGACTCCATCAACTGTGTTAACTTTGTTTCCATAAACCTACATACAAAAGTTTATAACACCTATTAGTAGAACATTAGAATTAAAGGTTTAGTCACATTATTACAATTTATACTTACCTTTTCATAGGTTTCTTGGTTAATTTTGTCTCTGTCACTCATTATGACCTGCAGAATAAAGTTTTTAGAAACAAAATCCGCGTATTAGCATACCACATGGTAATTGTTTGATAGCAATGTAACTTGCTCAGGAATTGATAAAGGTAAAAAACTAACTCGAATAATTGTCTCAAGTTTCAAAGTGCGGGCTTCCAAAGCCTTAACCCGTTCATCAACTGAAACAACTTCTACCTCTTTACCCATGCTCTCCATATCATAACCCTCGGGGTATACCACTTTCTGCCTAGCTTTAATCGCGGCCACTTTCTGAAAATGTTCATCCCAGGGTCCCCCTTTTGCAAGAGGCGGCGTTCTCGGGGTATACCACTTGAAAAAATCAATGCTTCGTGTGAACCATTCAGCTTCAGCCTCAAAGCATGTTGGCATAATCACGTTGGGTTTCGAGTCCTTACAAAAGATTTATAAGTTATATGGTATCTAAAATTGTCTATATGTTTAAAGTTAACCAATCAATAAAATACTATATATAATTACCTTGTCAAACAGTTGGTCGAAATAATCAGTCTTTCTAAATGGTGTGTGTTTCGACCATGCAAGTGCTCTTGGGATCACCCCTGGAGCCTTGTTCCACCACTGTTTACTTTTACTCGTATCAGCACACTCTATCATCCATATCTACAAAAAGTTAACACAACAAATATAAGTTACGAGGACGAGAAACATATGAAGTTAATTTTCAAGCCCTACAGTAAACTAATGATAGCAATTTTTTTTGGTGTTAACCTTGAAAGCAGCAACGAATCCCTTCAAGCTATAGGTAGGAACATCGTTGGATTCTTTATCACCAATTCTTTGACGGTAAACCGCTGGATGATTTGAAGAGACATTTCTAATAGACTCATAAAGCTGCCTCCAAAGGAGTTCCCCCCATGGAAATGCATTCCATTCATCAAGATCCTCGACCATCCTCAGAAAAATATCATCAATGATAGACCCCAAGTCTTTACCCATTAATATCACCTCAAGCGTTATCAACAGACAAACCCGTATCGCATCCTCATCAGACAGATTTAGAAACAGCTCTTCATCTTCAATAACAGATAATAGATCAATTGATTTAACATGTTGACCTACATGGTTTGGAAATACTCGGTGACGGAAAGGGATATCACCACTACGCCATTTCCTAAAACTGACCATACCAAATCTAAAACCAGTAACCAGGCAGAATTCATTTCGACCAAAATAGAGAGAATGTCCATTCAAATAGTATACAAGTGGAAGATCATAGTTATCATTGTTTTGATGGAATTGTTTCCGAAGCATGTAATGAACAAGACCTTCCTCGTTATCGACATAGGTAAGATCGAGCCATGGTCCAAAACATGTGGCTTTAAACATGGAACGGCGCGGCTGGTCTAATCGATCCTTCATAAGTAAGAAGTAATGCACTTTGCTTTTAACAATAACTCTAGCATCATACGCCTACAAGAAATAACATATTAAAAAAGTTAAAACAAACAAGAAGTGTCTACAAGCACACTCATCAAGTCAGGCATACAACACCGCAGAAAAACCGAAGTGTCTACAAGCACACTCAACAAGTGTCTACAAACAAACAAGAAGTGTCTACAAGCACACTCAACAAGTATCTACAAGTAAAAGCATATCCGCAGAAAACCCGATGTATTCAGGACTAAGATCAAGTGTCAATACACGTTAATTACACCTATTTGACAACTAACCCTAAAACTCTTATTAAAAACAACAAATACAGTTTTCAACCCTCTCATTTAACGCATGAAACAAAACATGATGTAAAGGGATCCAACAAAACCGTAAGTTGTAGGAAGAAACGAAATTAATCAAGTGTGAATACTTACCATTTTTATCTTTGCGAGTCGAACATCAACGGATCTGGTCTGGAAATGATCTAAACAACAAAACGGTTGTGTGATCAAAGTTTCGCGTCTTGTGTGATCACTGGAAATGATCTAAACAACAAAACGGGTGTTGTACAGGGATCCATGCACTGTTACTGTGTGTTTGTGTGTGTTGAGTGTGTGTTTTTTTTGAAGATATTGAATGGTTAAAGTGGCAAAAGAAAAAAAAAGAAAAAAAAAATGGTCATATCAATTGGATTTGGGAAATCTTTTGGGTTGCTTTTTCAATTTCCTAGGTGAAATATTGTGGGGTCAGTTGAGCACCGTCGGTTGAGCGCCGCCGGTTGAGCGTTGACATTATACTAGAAAACAAAACAAGAGATTTCTTTAAGATTTGATTTGACACTTAGTGTACTATTTGAACAGTACCCGGATTTGCCACGTGTCGAAAAATGTATGGGGTCGAGCAGTTGAGCAGTTGAACGTGGCTCTTTTGGGAAAGTGCCTAGAAAAAAGTCTAAAAAACAGACCATGCTTAGAAAAAAGTCCTCTTTTGGTAATTTTCTCTTAATAAAAATGCAAGATAACCATTTTAGAGAGACACTATTTCACCAATCCAGTCGTACGTAGTAAGAATGTTCGTACCAACGGCTTTTCCACATAGGACAACAATACTTTACAAAACATTGACAAAATAATGTTGGGGGAATTGATACTCACACCACATTTTTTGATGAATCCACCACAATCTATGCATTACAGCTTGTACTGTATAATCCTGTAATGCACAGATTGTGGTGTATTCATCAAAAAATGTGGTGTGAGTATCACCTCCCTAATGTTGGTGATGGTGTCGAAATCACATAACCCAATTGAAATGAAAGTAGGTTACTGTTCAAAAAGCTGCTGGACGGTTTTATAATTAACACGAGCATGACAAAATTACAAGGCAACACCCACATGTAGTATTGTACTAATGTTTACGTGCTAATTTCATACTCCTCTTTTTGACCAACTATATTTTACTATATGATTGTTCCTGACCATCGAATGTTTAGAAGTTTTATAAAGGATTGCAAAAAGCTGTGATTACGTTGAGTTAGAGGAACCAAAAAGTTTTGTATTGAAACAAAAATTCCTTTCAGTCTAGTTTTTATACAGAATATTTTCCCATAGAGCTGAAAATTAATACTGTATTTCCTAACGAAAACTAGAAAAATATTTTTTTTTACCTTTTCCTTTTTTCCTTTGCAACTCCCCATTCATGCACACACTTTCCTTCTACATGTCCCAACCTTAACCCGAAAAATGGAAAATGCAACATTATTTGGATGCGTTTTTTTTATGTCTAACTATTTTGAGGAGATAAAAACTCCCTTCAAACTCTTAAGAAATAAGAGATTAAAACTTGGAAATATTTTCTCCAACTAAATAAGCAATCATTTGAATATTGAATTTAAAACGTGATGTCTTTGTCTAATTAAATTATGTAAATTATTGAAGTGATCAATAATAAAAGATTAGTTAATTAGTATAATTGAAAGTGTATGTTTATCTCATATTTTAATTTGTGGTTTGAAGACCAAGTCACTTTAACTTTAAATCACTACTATAGAATGAAAATGAAAAGGATGTGACAATGTTCTTTTTTGCATGTTTTTCTTTGTTCCAAAAGAAATTATCTTTTGTACTTAAAAAAAGGAAATTATCAACTTTTTCTAACTGAACAATAAGTTAAACTTGTTAATTAAACAAATACATCTGTCCTATATCTGGAATTGTTTGTATCGACGTAGCCCAATGATACAGAGAGAAGTCAACTTTCGCAAGACGGTTCTTTTTTTTACAACAAAATTTGTATCTACTGATGGCTCGAATCGTTGGGATATTTTCAACGTCTCTTTATTTGGGCAAGTATGATTTTCGAACTTTAAGCCAACTAATCAATGGGGTTTGAATCCATCGCCACACAGACTCAAACCAGATATAGCCATTCTTTTTCAAAATGTCGATGTGGCCACTTCAATTCAGAGTTATTTGCACCTAGTAGGAATTGAACTTGAGATCTCACATATTTTTGTCTGATAGTCATGACCCTTTTTGCTCTTATGCCACCCCTGAGTGATTTTGTTCAATGTCTCTTGAACAGTAAAAAAAATGAGAACTAAAACATGAAGGTTTGATTTCGATTTAGATACTTCTAAAATAATTTTAAAAGTTGCATCTCTAATTCTCTATGATTGAAGAATTTTAACTTGGTATGTCTTGCATTGCGCTACACAAGGCGTTTGGAGCCAGAAATTGATAGAGATCAAACACACATACCTGGGAGGCTGGGAGCATAATATAATAATACATCTTTATTTTAATTTATATATGTATTTCTTTGGAGTGGCAGACACTCATTTATTTAAGGGTTAATATAAACAAAAGTTACTAAAGTTTACGAAAAATTAGTCCTAAGTTACTAAAGTTTTTTTGTTGTTATTCAGGTTACTCAAGTTAACAGGTTTATTATATGGGTTACTCAACGTTTAAAAAAGTGACATTCTTGTTACTGCGAGGGTGGGCAACCGGATGATTTACCTGTTCCCTTGTCCACGTCATCACTATAGTTTGAGATGTTACAACCAAGTTACTATAGTTCATAGGGTTTATTAAATAAGTTACTGAATTTTAAAAAAAAGCTTACTATTCATTTTTATACATTTATGTGTGTTTTATTTGTATTCATTTTTTTACGTTTTTCTCCATTTTTGTATGTTTTTATACGTATTTATACGTTGTGTACGTTATTCTACACCTTTGTATGTTTTATACGTTTTTATGTTTTATATGTTTTATCCGTTTTTATACGTTTGTATGTTTTATATGTTTTTATGTTCTATACGTTTTGTCTTCTTTAATGCGTTTGTATGTTTTATACGTTTTTACGTATAAAAATGTAAGAAAACATATAACAACGTCCAAAAACGTATTGTTGTTCCCCGTTCACTATCGTTTAAAACAGTTTAAGTTTATAAACAAGTTAAAAGTGAACTATGACTGAAATTAACATAAAGAAAACACACTTAGTAATTTTCAACATCATATTCTTATTAGAAATAAATCAACAAAGAATACGTTACCCAAGTACTTGCGGAATAGTACTTGGGATTGAAATGACAAAGTTGGGTGATTCCTCTCTAAGCTCAGGCTAAGTCTGAGCACAACTCTTAGAGCTCACTGAGCTATCTCAGGAACTAAGTTGTATTTGGAGGAGTGAAAAGATGGCTTGCGTGTATCTGTGTTTTTACAATTCAAAAGCTTAACCTTTTCACTCCATCTCTTATGCTATTTATACATGTATGATATTTGACTCTTTCCTAAGTGACAAACTGACATCATACAGAAGACAAAATACTGATGTATTTTGTCTCAGTTTACAAAGACTATTCTAGGTAAGAGACAAGACTACTTTCCTAAATTCAGTGATGACACTGAGCCTAATCTTTTGCCATTCAGGGAAAGTTGACTTTGGTTGATAAGGACTTCGTCTTATCTAATTCAAACTTTCCCGCCTTGTCCCGCTCTTTCTTCAGTCTTTACATCCTTCAGTCTTCTACTTCAGTTTGTCTTCAGTGTAAGAAGTTGGAGAGGAATCTTAGGGATTCAGTGAGTTATTGTCATCACTCACTGAATCCATCATCTTCTTCTTGACTCAGTCTTTACCCGTTAAGTTCCGCCTTACTGAGTGGAGAGACTTCTTCTTTGCCTCTTACTGAGTATCCTGAAGACGACTCACTGAGAGACTATGCACTCAGTGACCTATTTGTGTTAACGGTTTAAATACTTGGGCTATTTTCTATTCAAATCCTAGATTAAGGGGTTTGGGTATTTACTGAACCCAACAGTCTCCCCCTATTTGAATATACAAATAGCCTAAGTGGTTGATCATTGTAAGTGAGCAAGAGGCTTCTTCTTACACTGAATGTACTAATGAATACAATAAGGAACACTGAGTAAATGAATAAAACATACATCGTTTATTGATCAGATTACATAGTTCCTATCACTAGTACAAAAGATAAAACAAAATGATGTCAATCCAGATGGATTCCCAGTGCTTCAAGCTTCACTTTCTTGGTGATGAGTGTTTCCCTGTCAGGATGGTCTCTGATCTTAGCATTCAGGTCTTGACAGAACCTGACGTTTGCTGGGGATTGGATCTGAGAGGCCACAGGAATATAGCTGATCATTGCAGCCACTCCAGCCTGATCAATGTCACTCCATCTTTGAAATGCAGGGTTCCCATAGACATCAATGTGGAATAGCCCTCTTTCAGGCTCTTCAATCACCAGACAGTTCACAAAAATTTACACCCTCAGGCAGTTCTCTGTTGCATTCATGGCCAGGTACTTTGATCTCAGGTTGGAAATCAACTCTTTTCCTTTTGCCAGTGGAAGCTTGTGGTTGAGATCCTTGAGGTGCAGTCAAGGCAGGCTGAATTCTCAGTTGGGTTGGTGCTTCCCTCAGCCTTTCATATCTTTTGCTAAGCATCTTCATCAGCTCCTTGACCACCTTGTTTTGCTTCTTTCCAATGATCGGACCAAGTTCATCAAGTTCAGTGATCCCAAAGTCACTGAATTTTAATGGATCATGAACTTCAAAGTGTCTTTTGTCATCCCCTCTGTAGACATTCATAGCCAATGGTTTGGTGTTGGGAATGATTTTGACATCAGTGATTTTTTCAGGAAGCCTTCGGCTGGTCATTGTCCAGTTATATTCTTTAATTCTGCTTTGCCTGAGAGCTTCAGTTTTCTTTCTCTTTTCTTCATACTGAGCTCTCATTGCAGCCATTTGAGCAGCCTGAGCTTCCATGAACTTCTGTCCTGCCTGACCCTTTTTGAGCTTGCTTGCATCTATTCCCACATTTTCAGCTTCTTCGGCAATCACTTTGGTCAATGCCTCCTTTGTCTTCTTTTCATCCTCAGCTTGTTTCAATTTCCTCTCTTCTTTAGCAAGGTGTTTGGTTAGCTGTTGAGGAGTGAAGAGATATTCAGTGTCACCGATTTTGTAGGGAATCCTCTCAGGCTCAGTAGTTGTCAGTATGCCTTTGCCCTTGTTCTGTCCTGAGGAGGAGGATGCAATAATGGGAGGCGGTGTTGTCATTATTGGTGTTAAGACTGTCAGTGTTGTTGTTGTTACATGAGGTGGAAGTGATGAGATTGGTACTGCAGAGACTGGTGTTGATGATGATGATGTTTGAGCTGCTGAGACTGGTGGTGTTTGCTCCCCCTCAGTGTGAAGAGGAGTTTCTTCAGCAGTATTCTCCCCCTCAACTGTTGCCGTAGCGTCAGTGAGGGCAAGAGTTGGAGTAGGTGCTGAGGGGGACTGACCAGATTGACCTTTGAAGGCCTGATAGATTTCAGTCATCATGGCCTTTATTTCTGAAGTATCTGCTTGAAGACCAGTGACCTTTGCATCTAGGTTCGCATGAGATAACTCCAAGGCAGTCATTCGTGGACCAAGATTCCAAGCCATAGAAGACGAGGCCTGAGTCAAGGCAGCTACCTGAGTGTTCAGTGAGTCCATGGTGGTCTGAAGAGTCTGAACTGAAGTTTGAAGACCCTGAAAATTTGCAGACTTGAGCATCTCTATAAGGTCAGTGAGCCTGGATGAATTTTTTGCATATGCCTCAGTGGCCTCCAGCACTTTGGCATTGAGCGCTGGGTCTTCTTTGACAGCGTCCCTGATTTCATCAATCGTAACCCCAACTGTCTGAAGATGCTTGAGGAACTTAACCATGTGTTCATCCAGGTTGACAAGATGGTGGTACATAAGATCTCTGTGCTCATGAACATTTTTGTTGAAGGTGAGCACATCAGATCTAAGGTCAGCGTAACTGGCAGCAGCTTCAGTGTGTTGGTCCCAAAACTGTTCAGTAACCCCAGAAAATAGCTTCCTTGTAGCCCTACTGATCCACTTAACCAGTTGTCTTTCAGTGAGTGGAAGAACATTGTTAAACCTTTTGAATTCGTCAGAGCTGGAGGAGGAGGCTGAGTCATTGTCTTCAGTTTGAAAAGGTGACTCAGTCTGCGTCTGTGGATCAGGCTGAGGCTCTTGTTCAGTTTGAACCTCAGCGTCCACTTCTTCTCCTGCTGATAAGATTTCTTCATCACTTTCAGCAAGGTCATCATCAGATTGTAGCAACTCAGTAACCTCAGCAACAGTTAACAGGGGAGTGGGAATGGGTTCCATATCAGCGGGTGGTATTGATCCCTCTGAATCTTTATCCCCCGTGGACCCCTCGGACACTGGTGGGAGTTTCCCAGCGTCTTCTCGGGAGTCAGGATTGGTTTTGGGTTCCGTATCGGCGGGTTGTTCCTTTCCCTCCGAGTCTTTGTCCCCCAGTGACCCCTGAGACACTAGTGGGCGTTTCCCAGTGCCTTTAGCAGAGTCAGTGAATGTTGTATCCCTATGAGCGGGTTGTTTGATTCCCTCTGAGTCTTTGGGATCGATCAGTGTGCCCTCAGACAAAGGCTTTGATTTGCTAATGTCATCACTGGGCGAGGTGGAAGGCGCTCCCCTACCAGCGGGTTGTTTGTTTCCCTCTAGATCTTGGGGAGTAGTAGGTGTGACCAAGGGCACTGACTGTGATGTATCAGTGTCCTTCGTTGTCACGGGGATGGTTGTTGCCTGGTCAGTGGGTGTCTTTTGGTCTCAGGCCTTTTGTGCCTCTTAGGCGGTGCTCCTGAAGCCTCAGGGCCCTGAGACTTTGGTTTAGTTTTAGTCCCAGTCTGAGACTTCCCCTTTCTCTTTTTAAGAGCAGGGTTTGGAGACACTGATCCCTCCTGGTTGTTTACAGCAACCATATGGGCCGTCAATTCAATAGGTGTGACAAGGGATGGGTCCTTTTGAAAGTTTGAAGGACTCAGGATGCCAGGTAAATTTCCAAATTTTTCAACCTGAGTATAATTGGCACCCAGTAACGATTGTAGAGCACAAGAGACAAACCCAGGATACGAAATATACTTCGTCCTAGTTTTGCTCTGTAGCTTCGTTACAAGATCACTGTAAATGATCTCCCCTATGTCGACAGTGACCCCATTCATCAGGCAGTATGCCATCATCAACTGAATAGAGTTAACTTGTTCAGTGGATGAGTGGTTCCCGCCGAGGACCTGAATCACAAAAGTGAAAAGGATCCTCCAAGCCACGGGGAATGAACTTTTTGTGACTGGGGTCTTGTCCAAAAATGTTGGATCCAAAACGATTTGTTTTAACCCATCCTTCACCGTAGAAGGTTCAGGATGGGCGACATAAACACCTTTGTTGTAATCTAACCCTGTTGAAGTGCAAAAAGTTTTGTAATCCATGGTGTATTGTTGCCCCCCATTAAGACTGAACCTGATGAGATACTCCCTGAGTGGTCTAAGGTTATTCTCATCAGTTGAAGGTGTCGGGTCAAAGGCTTTAGCAGTTGCCCAAAACTCCCTGAGGTAGTTTGGGTACACCACTGAGGGACATTTTACAAAGGCCGTTTTGAGTGGGCAGTTGAATAAAAAATTTACAATGTCTTTATAGGTTGGGACATTTTCAGGGTATTCAAAATTACCTATGACATTGTTTGTTTTGAATTCAACGTTAGTGAGATCCCCTACCCACTGAGAAGCAAACTGGAGAGATTATGTTCTAGCCATATCTTATTAAAGAAGTTTTTAGGGTTTTAAAAAAATGTTTTGGCAAGAACAATCAAAATGTTTAGATCTCTCAAGTTTGTGATGAAAAACTTTTGTAATTGTTTACAAGGAAGTTTTCCAAAAGAGATTTTGAGCACACACAAATGTTTTTGAATTTTTTTGAAATGATTTTGACAGAGTTTAGTTGCAGAAAAGATTTGTGTGTGTTGATTGTGTTGGAGAAGAGGGTATTTATAGAGTGATAAGAGGGGTGTTTTGTGCACAAATGGAAAAATTAAGAGTAGGTTTTTGAAGGACTTTTGAATTTCCCATTTAATGCTACCACTCCATTACCCGCAGTAAAAGTCCCGTTTTTCAAGGGAACAGTTGCAGTGCACAGTAAAAGTGCACTTTTGCAGAGATTAAAATATCAATTTGATATTTTTGTGAGAGGCATTAAATGCCAAGTGGGATGACAGTAAGACAAAGAGACATATATTCCTTTATTAAATTGGCATAGTTACCAACCTAGGACATTAAAGTAACTGATACTTGGACCATTTAGTTACTCATTCAATGCTCTTTGTCAAGTGTCAGGGACCCTGAATGAGTCTTACTCATTCAGTGAGAGGTTTATTTTGGATTTTCAGGGAGGATGAACCATTTCAGAGAACTTACTGAGATTGGTTTTCGGATACTTGACTTTCAATGTCAAGCATTCCTAATTCAGCTTTCAGTCTCCTGAAGGTAGGTTCATCCAAGGGTTTGGTGAAGATATCAGCCAGTTGATATTCAGTAGGGATGAAATGAAGTTCTATGTCTCCTTTCATTATGTGATCCCTGATGAAGTAATATCTGATATCTATGTGTTTGGTTCTTTGGTGGAGGACAGGGTTGTTGGAGATTGCAATTGCACTAGTGTTATCACAGAAGATGGGCACCATTTTGTAATGGATGTCATAGTCACTGAGTTGACTTTTCATCCATAATACATTGGCATAGCATCCTGCTGCAGCTACATATTCAGCCTCAGCTGATGACATAGCCACTGATTGTTGCTTCTTTGCACTCCAACACACCAGTTTTCCTCCAAGAAATTGACAGGACCCTGAGGTACTTTTTCTGTCAATGTTGCAGCCAGCATAATCAGAATCAGAGTAACCCTTGAGATCAAACCCTGAGCATATTGGATAATATAGTCCAAGGTTTGGGGTTCCTTTCAGGTACCTGAGTATTCTTTTGGCTGCAGTGAGGTGGGATTCTTTGGGATTGGACTGATATCTTGCTATTAGACAGACTGAAAATTGTATGTCTGGTCTAGTAGCGGTTAGATACATCAGTGAGCCAACAATCCCTCTGAAGTGAGTTTGATTGACTGATTTGCCAGTGAGATCAGGTCCAAGGTTGTTAGGTGGGACCATTGGTGTCTTCACTGAGGCATAGTCAAATACCTCATATTTCTTCAAGAGATTTCTGGTGTATTTCTCTTGACTGATGGATATACCTTTATCAGTTTGCCTGATTTGTAGTCCAAGAAAGTAAGTGAGTTCCCCCATCATGCTCATTTCAAACTTCTTTGTCATTAGTTTTTCAAACTGTTTGCAAAGTTTGTAGTTTGTTGAGCCAAAGATGATATCATCAACATACACTTGGACTAGTATCACATCCTGTTGGGTTCTATAGACAAACAGAGTGTTGTCTATCTTTCCTCTGACAAACTTGTTTTGTATCAGGAAGGCTGAGAGAGTTTCATACCATGCCCTGGGAGCTTGTTTAAGTCCATAAAGGGCTTTGTCAAGCTTACAGACATAGTCAGGGAATTCACTACTCTCAAAGCCTGGAGGTTGCTGAACATACACATCTTCCTTGAAATCACCATTTAAGAATGCACTTTTAACATCCATTTGGTAGACCCTGAAGTTCATGTATGTTGCATATGCAAGGAAGATCCTGATGGCTTCCATTCTTGCAACAGGAGCAAATGTCTCATCATAGTCAATGCCTTCTTGTTGACTGTAACCTTTGGCTACAAGTCTGGCTTTGTTTTTAATGATAGTGCCGTTTTCATCAGTTTTGTTTCTGAAAACCCACTTCATTCCTATGACTACTACATCCTGAGGACACTTGATCAAGGTCATGACCTTGTTTTTATCAAATTGTTGCAATTCTTCTTGCATAGCCTGAACCCAGCTTGGGTATTTTAGAGCTTCAGTGACATTTTTAGGTTCAATGTCTGATAGGTAATCAGCATATAGACATTCATTGGCTGAAGCTGCAGTTAGACTAGCAGCCATGCTTCTAGTGAGCATGCCCTCAGTGGGTTCACCAATGATGTTTACAAGCTCAATGTCCTGAGATCTTGTCCACTTACTTTGTGGTCTGGGATCTGAGCTTGAAGATGTCACTGGGAGTTCAGATGTGAGTTCAGGTGCAAGGGCCACAGAATCATTTAGAACATCTGTAGAGATGTCTTGATCAGGTTGAGGATCATGAGATACAGGTTCATGATCATTTGGATCATTGTTACTTATCCCAGCAGGGACAGACTGATTTTCAATGAACTCATTGATGGTTGGTTGGGGTAGGTTGTGGGGTAAGACATAATATGAGATGTCAGCATCACCTTGATATGAGGAATTGAGTTCAGTGTTGTACTCATCAGGAGGATATCTTGATGAGTTATCAATTCCTATTTCCTCCACTGAGGTGTTGCTGAACCTGATGCTTTTAGTACTTTCATCAAAGGTGACATGAAAGGTTTCCTCAACTTGTTGTCTCCTTGTGTTAAAAACCCTGAAGGCTTTGGAGATCAGTGAGTAGCCTAAAAAGTATCCATCATCAGCTTTTGCATCAAACTTGCCTAGATGATCCTTATGGTTGTGAATGAACACAGGACATCCAAACACATGAAAATAGCTGATGTCGGGAAGTCTACCTTTGAAGATCTCATATGGGGTTTTATTATGTCTTTTGACAATGATTGACCTGTTTTGAGTGTAACAGGCAGTTTTGACTGCTTCAGTCCAAAAATGTTTTGAGAGGGCTGAGCCATTTAACATAGTTCTAGCAGCCTCAATGAGAGTTATGTTTTTCCTTTCAGCAACCCCATTTTGTTCAGGGGTATAAGGAGATGAGAAATTTTGAGAAATTCCTTTTTCATCACAGAAACTCTCAAGTTCTTGATTTCTGAACTCAGTGCCATTGTCAGTTCGGATTTGTTTAACAGTAATGTCGTTCTGGTTTTCAATCCTCCTAATGAATGACATTATTGTATCAGCTGCCTGACTCTTTTTTAAAAGAAAGTATACCCAAGTGTATCTTGAGAATTCATCAACAATGACAAGTGTATACTTCTCATGCTGGATTGATCTGGGACTGACAGGTCCAAAGAGATCCATGTGCAGGAGGTGAAGGCAGCTTTTGATGGAGAAATTTTGTTTGGTTTTGAATGATGCTCTGTGGTGTTTACCCTTTTCACAGGCAGAGCATGGTTTGTCTTTTGCAAAGACCAGTGATGGTAAGCCAAGGACCTTGTTTTGTTTTGCCAAGTTGTTGAGGTTTTTGAAGTTTAAGTGTGAAAGTCTCTTATGCCACAGCCAATTGATAGTTTCAGTGGCTTTAGCAAAGAGACATGTTCCATCTTGGGAGAGAGTTGACATGTCAAGCACATAAACATCATCTCTCCTAGGAGCTATTAACACAACTTCCTTGTTGGCATTAAAAATGGTACCTTGTTTATCATTGAATTGTACAATGAATTTTGCATCACATAGTTGACTGACACTGATGAGATTGTATTTGAGACCGTTGACATAGGCTATTCTAGAGAAAACTATTCCATTGCAGTTTACTGAACCATAACCTTCAGTGGGACATGATGAGTTATCACCAAATACTACCTTGGGCCCTGGTTCCTTTACATACTTGTGCAGATATTCCTTCACACCAGTCATGCTTCTTGAGCATCCACTGTCTAGAAGCCAAATAGGCTCCCTGGCATGTCTCTGCACAAGTAGTAAACTGAATTAGTTTCTCTTCATGACCCACTTACTAGTGGGCTTGGATCTCAAGGTCTCTTTGAAATTTGCAATCGACTCATGGTCAGTAGTTGTGTGCATGGTGATACCACAGGTTTTGCATTTAGAGGCTGAGGATGACTCAGTGACTCTGGGTTGTTTGGAATTTCTCCTTGCATGAATGATACTGTCATGTTGGGATGTCTCATGAGCTGGATTACCGCATATATCACAGCATGTATTCATGAGACAATCATTCTGATGATGATCATTAAACCCACAGTGAGGGCACAGAGGAAAAGGTTTTGCTCTATTCTTTGGAGCAGTTTTGGAGGATGAAGCATACTGATGACCAACTTTGGTATAGTTTGCTTGACTCACATACTGTAGATGATCTGCAGTCCTGTGGTCATCCTTTTTGCAGATCATGCAAAAAAGGATTCTATAGCAGTTGTCAGTGGTATGGATGGTGTAATGACACAGCTCACACTTTTGTTTATTTTTGGAGGTTGACTTAGATTTTGAGGAACTGGAGGAAGCTGACTTTGTCTCCTTGATTGGTTCAGGGACCTTTTCAATGGATTCCATTTTTTCAGTAAGCTTCCTCACAAGTTCAGTCTGTTGCTGGATTTGGTCAGCTTCAGTGGGGACAGTGGATGATGAAGTCTCAGTAGGAGTAGACTCTTGTTGGATTAGTTTTGCTTGTCTTTGTAGGATGGTTCTACTAAGTCCAGACCTTTCTTTTGGTGAATGAGGATTGAATTGTAGTGGAGTAAGCTCAGAGCTTGGAGCAGCACCCTGAAGAGGTTTCAGTGGTGGAAGCGGTGCTTGAGATTCTGCTTCAGACTCAAAGATGTGTTCAGTACAACTGGGCACATCAGGGAGTCCAAGCATGCTCTTTAGAGCTTGACTTTCAGGCTCTAGAATCCTTCCAGAATCGAAGTTTGGAAGCTTACTCTTAGGATTAACTCGTTCAATCCATTCACTGGAATTGGAATCAGCCAACATACTTGTAATCATGCCACCAGACACAAATGGCTTAGGAGACTGGTCTTTGTTGAGAGAGTCAGGGAGATGATCTTCACCTATGACTCTCTTCTTGCTACTGGGGGCTCCCACAACATCAAAGACCCTGGGATTCTTAGCAGTCCAACTTTTAAGAATATCATTTGCCTTTTTAAGTTCATCTTGAAGATTCTGATTTCTTTTAACTAGTTCAGTGTTTTGAATTTGCAAAGTGACAGCCTCAAGCTTAGCTTGTTTTAAAATAAGCAATTCATCCCTACACTTATTCAATTCAAAACTTAACTTGTTGTATTTAGAAAAAAGATTCAGTCTTTGCTCTTCTACAAACTTAAGGTCAACATTTAGATAATTCATAAAAGACTGCCAATCAGAGTCATCATCCATAGAAAGTAAAGTGTTTACCTTCTTCATTGTGATGTTGACCCATTCCCCATTCCTAGCATGATTCTTCCCAACAGCTAGTTTGTCTTCTTCTGAGAGAGCCATTAGAGCACTGACATGTACCATTCCATCATCCGATGAGATTGGCTCTTCATCCCAGTCAAAGGTTTCAGCAACAAGGCCTTTGTTCTTACCCTGCACAGATTGAGCAATTTTTGTTGTTTCTGAGGGACTGGCCTCAAGCAATGCAAGCTTAGCTTTTGCTTTCTTATACTTAGCTTCATAATCAATGGTTTTGTTAAGATCAGATTTGTTTTGAACATTTTGATGAGACTGATAGATTTTTGGTTGAAATTTGCTAAAGCCTGAAGACTGATTAGATCCTGATGGTTTGTAAGAGGGTTCAGAAGTTGTTTTTGAAAAACAGTCTTTTGCAAAATGTCCTCTTTTATGACACTTATAGCATTCAGTGTCTTCAGTTGCTTTAGCAGTTGAAAAACCTTTGTTTCTTTTTATAAACCTTCGAGAGTTAGCGAGGAGTGCCCTTTCCTGAAATTCAGCATTCAGGTCATTAAGGTACTCCTCACTTGATCTCTCATCAGGCTCATCATCTGAGTTTTCTTGGAAATCTTGAACTACATTGTTAGAAAAGAAAGCATTTGATATTGGTGATGAGGTAGTGGTCAGGGACTTCTTGACTTCCTGAGACTTCTTTAAGTCAAGGTATCGTCTGTTGATGAGGTTTTCCTCATAGACAAATTTCCCATAAATTTCAGGAAGCTCAAGATTTTGGATATGATTAGCATTTCTGAGTCCCTGAGAGAAATTCAACCATTTCTCAGGGAACTGTTTACAAAACCAACATTGATTTCATGCTTAGACAACTTAACACCATCATTTGAAAGTTCATTTAAAAGAGTTTTGTATCTGGTGTAAGTTTGAGAGAGAGTTTCTGAGTCCTTAGCCCTGAAGGTGTTATACTCAAGTTTCAGGTCCATTATCCTGTTTTCCTTGGTATCAGATGGTCCTTCATGACTATGAACTAGGTCATCCCAGGTTTGCTTAGCAGTACTACAGCTTATAACAGACTCCATAATATCGTCAGGAAGACAAGATATTATGATACTTTTGAGTCTTTGGTCCTGATTGACCACTCTCCTTTCATCCTGGGTCCACTGAGCTTCAGGTTTGGGCAACCCTTCAGCAGTCTTTGGGACAAATGGACCTTCATTTATACACTTGATATAATAAGGTTCCATCCCAATCAAATAGCAAAGCATTCGCTTTTTCCATTTGTTGAATTTGCCAACTTCAAGTCTAGGGGCAACAGCTGAATAAGCTCCACCCTTTTTATCGACTAGTTGGGGTACATCAATTTCAGCCATTTAGGATCCTAATTTAAAAACTTTTAGAGCGGCCTAAAAACGAGTTTTATAATTAACCTGGCTCTGATACCACTTGTTGTTCCCCGTTCACCATCGTTTAAAACAGTTTAAGTTTATAAAACAAGTTAAAAGTGAACTATGACTGAAATTAACATAAAGAAAACACACTTAGAAATTTTCAACATCATATTCTTATTAGAAATAAATCAACAAAGAATACGTTACCCAAGTACTTGCGGAATAGTACTTGGGATTGAAATGACAAAGTTGGGTGATTCCTCTCTAAGCTCAGGCTAAGTCTGAGCACAACTCTTAGAGCTCACTGAGCTATCTCAGGAACTAAGTTGTATTTGGAGGAGTGAAAAGATGGCTTGCGTGTATGTGTGTTTTTACAATTCACAAGCTTAACCTTTTCACTCCATCTCTTATGCTATTTATACATGTATGATATTTGACTCTTTCCTAAGTGACAAACTGACATCATACAGAAGACAAAATACTGATGTATTTTGTCTCTGTTTACAAAGACTATTCTAGGTAATAGACAAGACTACTTTCCTAAATTCAGTGATGACACTGAGCCTGATCTTTTGCCATTCAGGGAAAGTTGACTTTGGTTGATAAGGACTTCGTCTTATCTGATTCAAACTTTCCCGCCTTGTCCCGCTCTTTCTTCAGTCTTTACATCCTTCAGTCTTCTACTTCAGTTTGTCTTCAGTGTAAGAAGTAGGAGAGGAATCTTAGGGATTCAGTGAGTTATTGTCATCACTCACTGAATCCATCATCTTCTTCTTGACTCAGTCTTCACCCGTTAAGTTCCGCCTTACTGAGTGGAGAGACTTCTTCTTTGCCTCTTACTGAGTATCCTGAAGACGACTCACTGAGAGACTATGCACTCAGTGACCTATTTGTGTTAACGGTTTAAATACTTGGGCTATTTTCTATTCAAATCCTAGATTAAGGGGTTTGGGTATTTACTGAACCCAACACGTATAATAACATCCAAAAATGTATAATAATGTATGAAAACATATCAAAACAAAAAATTACTTCCAAAAAAGTCTAATAACATCCAATTATGTAAAAACAAAACATATAAATGTGTGCAAAATTGTCAAAAAAAGCGCAAAAACAGACAAAAATGTAAAAAAATGTAAACGTATAATAACGTCCAAAAAATTGTTGTAAAAAAAACGTATAAAAATATACACAATTTTAGCAACTTATTTGTATATTAACTTAAATGTAAAAGAATGTAAATGTATAGTAATTTAAATGAAAATTTTGGCAAACTTTAGTAACTTATTTGTAAATTAACTCAATTTTTTTTAATATTTAATATAAATGAAATATAAAAAATTTGTCACGTAGTATTATTACCGGTAATTCTAGGTTACCAAAACAAGAGTAATAAATTTAACCGGTCACAATAAGTTGAGTAACCTGAATAGCAACAACAAAACTTTAGTGACTTAGGACAAATTTCTCGTAAACTTTAGTAACTTTTGTGTATATTAACCCTTTATTTAACTACATAATATGTATGCATAATATTTTATATACTTGATCATATCTTAACTGAAATAAGGGCTAGAAATATGTACGTTAAAGCAGGCTAAATATTTTCTCAACCAGGCCAAAGATTCATGAAACACATTGGACATGCATCTGCACACGGAACTATGTCTCGGTGTTAAAACTTTTTTGCAGCCTACCAAGTACCAAGGAACAACTGTATTTTATGATAAACAAGCAGACGTACATAATGATAGTCAGCCCACTATTGCTTGCATAACAAAACCCTATATATAAAATCAAGTCCATGGCATCCGGGGTGTTTGACTCTGGTTATACTCTTTAGAATAATCTGATAATAAGTAGATAGTAATGCAAGACTTAATTTGATTATAAAAAATAATGCTTATTTCATCCGTAAACAATTAAGTACGTAATTTGTTAAACAAGCAGCTTCAAACATATGTTATTTGTACAAAAAACAGAAATGCTTATTTGTTTTTTGGCGTAATAATATTTACCAAAGGTGTTGAATCCCTTTACCCAACATAAAACATATTGTTATTTGTGATACCAAACGTAATTAACAGTTTTACTGTCCGTTAAAAAGATTGGCAGGTCTAATGGAAATTTCAAGAACCCCGGGCCTTAGATCAAGTGTTTGTACAAAGGAATAAACCATTGCCGCCATTCAAGCCAAAACCATATGTCACCATCTCAATTCAATTGCATATGTATATAGTTCAAAATGCAGGTAATGATCAAACAAATTAAGTTGGTGGTCATGCATGTGAATAGGGTGGAAACTACAATATAAAATCCAACAATAATAATGCATATAATTTGGAGATCTCCACCTACACACATTAGGATCAATGATGAAATCTGCGAATAAGCTTCAACATGTTGCTCTACAAAGGCCAATGAGTGAAATCTTATGATACAAGTACCTTTGTGTAATCGTGTGTTTGTCATGAGAGTATATATAGGACAATAATACCATGTATAAACATGCATGAGACTAACCTTAACATCAAACTTTCACTTGATTGCAATGTTATTTACAACAACACTATCCAATCCCGCCTGAGCGAGCTATATGGTTAGATAGTCACACCCTACCCGAAGGAAAAAGAAATACTTCTAAAAAGTCATCCGGCAATAATGTGTGAAATTATATATTGTGAGAAAAGAGAGATGGAGAGAAATAAAACTAGAAGCATATAAGAAAGAAAAACCGTATAAAAGTAAAAACGCATACAAGCATTTAAGAGAAGAAATGCAATCATGCGAGCATAGATAATTCTATGTTAGAAAGGATGCGGCATAAATTGTAGATATATACAACAATTATCTCTTCCCCAAAAGCAGATTCAACCACGTAGGCTAATAAGATCGCCTCAAGCCTAGATGAAAACTAGCTGTATGTCTCTATACCTAAATGCATGTGCAAAATTTTTAACATGATGTAGAAGCAAGTAGCTGTAAATCTATATTCCGAAACGCATGGGCAAATATGTACATGTTGAGATGTTGAAATCACTTAGGGAGCCTAGAAGAAAAACTACCTTACAACATGAAAATCTACCTTGACCCTCAATCATCTATCTTAATTCTAGTTCTTACATGTGTTCCAATCAAATTCTATGTCTCTGGACAAAATTTGCAAAAGAATCTCCTTTATGTATAGCTTATGTCCATCCTCCCACCTAAGTTTACGTTTACCTCTTTATCCTCAAGATATCGACTGTTAGAGCATCCACTCTCATAGCAAGAATTGTGGCGGTCTTCCTCCTAACATGTCCAAATAATCCCGACTGTCCTTCCCTCATCTTACTAATGATAGTCGTGACTTCTATTGTCTAACATAGTCTTACCAAAAGTCCACCTTAATTAACGTCCTCAATTCTGCAACTTCCATGTTCGATTATGAACATATGTTTTATTTCATTTTTGCATGCACTATTTTCTGGGATAGGCATTAAAAAATACTTGAAGCAGTATATTCAACATGAATTGAACAAATTATTGTACTCATGGTGTTTTACCTTTCTCATTAACCTCAAGAATTATCAGATGCAAACAAGAAACACGTCAAGTTAAGAAAGATATTGAGTAATGAACTTCACATAGAAAAACATGTTTGTAATGCTAATAGATCATACTATTGATATAACCACATTGTACATGTTGATAAAAAAAATGGCAACACTTACACAGATATATATTACGAAAAGGATATAAAAAACAAAACAAACCACAAATCCTACATGTATGTTCATCAAAACAAGCTTTATGGAAACTCACCATAAAGCTTTGTGTATGAACAAACAAATGGATGGTGGCAAACATCTCCATAATGAACTCATGGAAGCAATTTTAGCTTAATTAGTTCAACATTTTTCTTGAAAATCAGTAATTATTCGCTACCACAGTTAACCATTGTTGCAACATGGAGAGATCAGTCAAAACGGGATCATTCGCCTGCAAAATTATATGACAAATGAGTGCTAGATTGATTGTTTTTCTAGCAATAGATATGTGCACATCTAATGCCTGAAAAATCTTAACAATTAGCATTATGTATCTATGTAATAAAGGATCATAATTTACCTCAGCTTGGATCGAATGAATCAACCGATCATTTACTTTAGTACATGTGCAGGTTATAACCTTAAAGCCTTCTTTGGAAATTGCTTTTAGTATTCTTGAAAGAGGGAACCCCTCTTCTAAAGGACAACTATTGATGGAAATCTCAATTCCCCCATTAGAAGAGTGGAGTGAGACTGTGTTAGGAAGCAGGTTCGTTAAGTTTTTTTCATTAGAATTTGTCCCAAGCCCACTAACACTCATCTCCACGAATTTCTTGAGCTGGTCTCGCTTGACAGTCATTTCTTTGATGTTATCTTGCATGTGTTTGATATAGTTCACTGCCTGATGCATATGATCTGATGCAGACCGCTTTCCCTAATAAAGAAAATTCCAAAAACTTATAAATTAGGTTTTCAAACAATAATTAGTAATTCCAGCAAAGTGATGAGTTGGTATTTCATCAGATTGTAATTCCAATTCATTATCATTATCATTATCAAGCTATAACTCTTAGTTTCATAGACACAACTAATTAGTAATTACCAAGAGCTTGAAGTTGTATTAGCTTACCTTGACGAATTCGAGTGGAAGTAGACCCCTAAGTGAAGCATAGAGCTTAGCCATATCTTGTCTACGCTGTCTTTCGATCTCTCTATGAACCAATTTTCTTTGTGTATGCTCATCTTTGGTACTATCTTCCGGAGTTGCCGAATTAGGTTTAGACGAGGAGGGCGACTGATCTTCTTGCCTTTTTCGGGTCTTGCTGACCGACTTATTTGTATTCGCCTCCATGGTAACATGATCCTTATCCTCCACTATAAGATCTTGTTGATTTGTTGCCGGTTGTTGGAAGGAAATTAAGGAAGGAATCTGATGAAATACCAACTCATCACTTTGCTGGAAAGAGAACATAATATCATTAAGATATGATGTTAATCTTTAATTAAGCCCAAAATAGATTTGATCAACCACTGTATTTTAGAAATATGAGTATAAAATAAATGTTAAATAGTATTTCTAGAGATACATTTGGTTGTGAGATCTTCAAGAGTAGGGACGATGACTAGTTTATCAAGATTTCTTGTACTCTTACCAATTATTTAAAGAGCATCTTTGTTATTAATAATAAAAAAATCATGGCTACCACCAGCTATATATTTCTTTCAATTTGAAGTGTATTATTTATTGGTTTTGATCATTTAACTATTTGATTATAATATTATAGTTTTAACATATGGAAACCCATCTTTCTGTATTCACACTGAGCAGTGGACCAATCCAACCCATGGAAACATCATTTCACACCCTCACCATATCTACAGTGAATCATGGTTAGGTTTTATATGCAATTATTTGAGTTTTTAATACTACTTTAAATAAACTGAATTATCATTAGTCAATTTTTTTAAACCAAATCCTATTTGATAGTAACAAGTCATATATAAATCTTGTTTACGTGCAAAATGATTCTTCAGTTTAATATTTGATGATATGATAACAAGCAAATATTTATTTGAGTTTCAGGCAAACAAAAAAATGTGTATTTATCAATGTAAATGGAGTAATCTCAATCACATTCTTATCTTTTCCATGAAACTAGGAAAAGATAACAATAATATTCTTATATATATTTTTCATGTATATGTATATTATATTGGTACAGCAAGTCAGCAAGTTACAATGCATTATCTCATTTGTATCCACCAAAAGACTTGCTTATGATCATATATTTGTGTGGCACAAAACCTGATAACGAATTGTTAGCTTTTATCTAATAACAAATTATGATGTATGTGTCTTGTATCATATCAAAACTTCAGGATTTATACCGATCCACTATTATATTTAGCAATCATTGTATAAATCGTGCATGTTCTTTAAATTCACATTCTGATCTGAATTATTGTTTGTATTGTGATTGTAATTAAAATTAGGTTTTCTACTCAAAAGAGACCATCAAAAGAAGCCTAGACCTAATTAAAAAAGCACTATGAAAGAACAACATTTTGTCTTTCAAGCAGCAGCGCAAAAAAGATTAATATTAACTGATCATCCGAGCTAATTTCCGTTCAAAAAACGTTAAATCTTTAATCATGAAAGAAAAATCCTATTATCCTATATTTAGATTTCAAGTATAGCTAGAAAGTTTAATATATCAAACGATCTGAATGGACTTGTAAATGGAGCTATGCTCGCAGCTCGCTCTCCCTCAAGTAATGTACCTCATCTTTAATGCCCATGTATTGTGTCTTACTAAAGTGTTCGTTTAATTTAGTTACTCGATATTCCTCTACACAGAAAGAAAAAACAAGCCTCTTGTAAACAAGGTCTTGATTTATTAAATTGATGAAGGTCTTTCAATAGATTAAAGTTTAAACTATATATTATACACATATGTACTAGTGTATAAAAGGTTGTGGAAACCCTTTGTATTGATCATTTGTAATCCATGTTCTTTTTTTTATATTAAGTAATTAACGGCTGTTAAATTTCGCACGATGTATATGATACTCGGAATTAAAAATTGCGGGCAGCTTGATTAGCGTAGTTTAGGTCCTGGTCTGATCAACAAAAACTTTGACATAGAAACATAATCAACAATTAAAGGCCATAATTTGCTATTCCAAAAGCGGCTGGTTGCTTTCACATAACTAAAGAAATGCGTGTAAAAGGAAAGATAATCAGTATATATTATTATTCTAAGCTCCTGCAAAAACACATGTCATAATGCATAAATGATGTGGTTACAGCAGGTCCTTGTCTTTCTCCCAAGTTAGAAATATGCTTAATTTAAACAACAACAGAAAGACTTTACATTCGGGTTTTTTACTCCACACCATATATTATACTTAAAGGAAACTCATCAGAAAAAAATTCTAATGGTACTTTACAAAGTAATTATAGTGCGTGATTTACAAATTCTATCAAAGAAGACGATAGTTTCGACATGTTTGATTTTCTGTTTTATTAAGCAAAAAAAAATGACATTTAGTGACATATTTAAAAGTGTCATTAAACCTGAGTGTTAGGTTTGAGAAATTGGTTCGCATGTATTGCAGTACTGTAATCTCAATGTATATTAGGTATGGTTCTTTTACATTTTTACAGTATATATCATTTACGATAAAAAAATATATATATATATAAATTGCTCACTTAAATTAACGCTTGTCATATCATATCATACCAAAATTGTAGACCCATGGAAAAACACACAGAAGCTTTAATTTGCTCCAAATGGCATTGTCGAATCAAGAGTTTTTTTTTTTTTTTTTTTTTTTTTTTTTAACGGCAAATTTGTTAAAAATAACTAGCAAGTAGCTAAAAATACATCATGGTAAGAAAAAGGATACTAAAACACCACACCTGAAAAGTGAACAGCTAGATTAGCCCCATTCGCACTAAATACCACTAATTACCTAAAGAAAAGTCACCTTTGTGAGACATTGAAAAGTATATCAAGATCACTAGAAGAGAAGCTAAAATAACTTTAATCTTCAAGAGTAGTTCATTTGAATATAACTATAATCTCAAAGTTGATGCTTATTTTTAAACAAAAATATGCTTGATGCATGTAAAGCACAATATATATTTATGTTTGCTTTGATTAATATGAGGGTCAAAAAAGGCACATTCGTGATCAAGTTTTCGTATGAGGCAATGCGTAAATACCCCCAATAATAGTCAGATATTTCCATGGATATTTATCTGTACTATTGATCAGACACGAGTTTTCTTTTTGATACTAGTTTGGTATGAAGTGGTTTTGTTAGTTTTGTCAACTTTCACTATTTGTTTGGCTTTCCAGTATTAATGGAACGTCGACCCGGCTTTAGCTTAATAATTTTATATTTCGTAGTTCAAAACCAAACCCCATGTGGAGTTATTTACCAACTTATTGTGTTTAAAAAACTTATTTACCATTATATAATTTACTCAATAATATTGACCATTATATTGTCTTACTTTCTAAATTTGTAAAATAACATTGTTTTTGCTTATTAAAAACAAATCAAAATCTTGAAAAAAAGGAAACATGCCTTACGTAGCTTTATACTCTTCAACTCCTAATCATTACAATGCGTGTCTTTGGCACAAGGGATTTAATTTGTCCTGTGTATGATTTGTACCGTTTGATTTATGTTCAGACTTTGGCCCAATGTGAGGTATTTCCTTTTTTTCTTTTTGGGTCTCATCTCCTTATAAGCTTGATGAAGAGTTTGGGATGCCTATAGTTTGCATGTGCGTAAAAAACAAATCTTCAACAAACACAATGCTTGTAGTGTGGGATACTTGTAGTTTGACAAAGCTTAGCAAATTTCCAATAATCTCATAAATCTGTCGAATAAGTATCAACAAACACCTCTAAATATATTAACCGGTTTTGTTCTTTCAAATTTTATAATACATGTGCGTAAAAAAAGAGTTCAAAAAATGTCTAAAAATGTTATCTATTGCAATTAAAAGGGCCATCACTTTCTCAGTTTTCTCCATAGCAACATTAATTTAATAGAAGCAACACAATGGTAAATATTTTAAAACATGCAACTGGTAAATAAGTTTTTCAAAGACAATCAGTTTATAAAAAACTCCCCGATGTGTGTATATATAGCAATAATAACTATGGCAATAATTGTGTAATAATGACAAGCATGGCATGGAAGGTGTTGCCATCTGCCCAGCTGAGCTAGAGGCTTACTTGAGAATATATATATATATATATATATATATATATATATATATATATATATATATATATATATATATATATATATATATATATATGGAAAGGATCGGGTGGGTTTTAAGCTTTTAAGTAGGGATGGTGCGGAAATATCACAGTAGCTTTTAAAAAAAAAATCAAAAAAATATGAAAAAATTAAAAAAAGAAAGAGGATGATAAATTATTAAGAATCGCTGAAAAAAATTTCAAAAAAAAAAACCGTTTTCATGATTAAAGGTATTGTGATATTAAGGTCGATTTTGACTTTTTTACAAAAGTCAATATTTGATCTTAATATCACATAAACTTTTTTTTTTTAAATACAAATTGTTAATATCACACTAATTTTTTTTATATCACAGTACTTTTTTGTTTTTTTACTAATATTATTAATATCATCGTAACTTTTTTAATAAAAAAATGTTAATATCACGGTTACTTTTTATATCACAGAAACTTTTTTTCTTTTTTTAATATAATTTTTAATATCACCGTAACTATCATATGTTTTTTTAATAAAATTGTTAATATCATAGTAACCATTATATGTTTCTTAATATCACAAGTCATTTTTACATGTAAAAAAGCTTACTATCACAGTTGGTTTTATAATATCACCATTTTATAATATCAAAGTTTCTTAATATCACAGTAGGACTCATAATATCGTTAATATCACGGTAGCACTCATAATCAAAAAACAAAAAGTGCTCAGAAAAATCTGGAAAAATAAAAAAAATGAAAGAAGATAACAATAGTAACGATCCCTCAAAAGGAAAAAAATTAAAAAAATCGTTTAAATGGTCAATTGCTACCGTGAAGTTAGCGCAGATATTGACTTTTTTTCAAAAAGTCAAGATCAGATCTGGAATGAGCGGTCCAGATCTATCCGCACATCCGCACGAATTAAAAAAATCGGCACCTGATCCTCACTCTCTCTCTCTCTCTCTCTCTCTCTCTCTCTCTCTCTCTCTATATATATATATATATATATATATATATATATATATATATATATATATATATATATATATATATATATATATATATATATACATATATATATATATATATATATATATATATATATATATATATATATATATATATATGAGAAAAGTTATTTTACATACCAAACGTTTTTTACATAAAGGGACTCATCTACACCATCCATTTAAAAAGAAATCAATGGCTAAGAGCCTGAGATTAAAAACATTTTATTATTTCACCCATATTTTATAATTTAAATATCTTTTAAACCGTTAATCGTTAAGCGAAAATATTTACACTGTCGCGACGAGCATTTAATTATCTTTTTTATAGATGGGTACTTTGATATATTTTCGAAAAAAAAAAAAAAAATCGTTTTTTTTAACGTTATTGAAATTTGCATGAAAAAAATCATATATGACTAAAAACTAAATTGAATATCACATATGATATCAGTGTTAAATCATATATGATATGTAATATCATATGTGATATGATATGTATGTCATATGTGATTTTACACTAATATCACATGTGATATTACATATCATATATGATTTAAAACTAATATCACGTGTGATATTCAAATTAATATTTTATCATATATGATTTTTTAATGCAAATTTCAGTAACGTAAAAAAAATGAAAAACTTATAAAAAAAACCGTTAAAAATACGAAAAAAAAATTGTCGAAAGTATATCAAAGTATCTATCTATAGAAAGATAATTAAATGCTCGTCGCAATGATATATTTTTTTTCGCTTAACGAGTAACGGTTTGAAAGATATTAATATTTGAAAAAAAATTATGAAATTGAGTTTTTAAATTGTTAGGATTAATATCATCTATTAGATCAAATAAAAATAGAGAGTGGAGATTGATCCCTTAGTATGTAAAATATCTTTTGTCCTCAAATAATCTTAAATCTATATATATATACTATAGAAGTAACGGCCAAAGACCAAAGTGATTCAATGAGAATAAAAATTTATATGTGTAATTGTAAGAAAGTATAAAATGATAGATCAAACTTGCTCAAATGATCTAACAATAAAACGACTGTATTTAGTTGTAGCTAAAAGTCGGATCATCCTATATAAAGAACTCGTTGTATTCCTCTGAAATACTTTCTTTTTAGATTTAAATCTTTATTAGAGCAAAAGGTATAGTGGAGTCGTTGGCTCGCGCCGTCCTTCCAACCAAAAAAGTTCATCAGCGCGCGATACTGCCTCTGGAGCCGTCGGCCCTCGCGCCAACACCACCACGTCACGCCATAGGTTTTTCCAAACGTTGGGTAACGGCTATAATGCCAAAAAAAAATCACCATTTTTAAAATTTTTACCCTTTAAAAATCCTATAAAAACCTCCTTACTCTACCATTTTCACACACTCTTCTAATTTAACTTTATACTTCACAAAATACTCAACTTTCTTTCAAATATGTTTTTATTTTACTCTACTAGTTTGTAATTTTTAATTCTTGTTTACGTATTATGTTTTATTTTTATGTAACCTTATTTTTATTTATGTAATGTGTTTTTTTATTAAATGAAGTTTATTTTAGAAATGTTGTGTATAATTATTTTTTACAAAAAAGGGAAATAAAATTGTCCTATGGCACCACATTTTCTGGTGCCAACGGTAACGGCCAGAAAGTGATGCCATAGGATTTCTGGTGCCATAGAGGGTTTTGCTGACGTGGCAACACTTTTTCCCTATGGCATGAGCCCTACGGCTCAACGGTACCCAATGCTCTTACGGTTTGCTATAAGAGCATTAGGTATGTTGGTTTGAGCCATTTCGCCACTTCATCATTTCACTATTCACATTCATACACCAAAATACCTCTTCACTAGTAACTCAAGTCATTTCATCCCTTTTGGGATCCACCATACCGAATTAAACATAAACTCAACAAGAAAACCTAATTAAAAAAAATGAAAATGGCACGGCGCCAAGGAATTAGCTTGGCAAATGGCACGAGGGGGCGGGTGACGCCAGGGTGGTATTACCACACCCTTTGCTCTAGTGTGTCGAACGTATTTATGTATTTCTGTGTTGAATCTGATCATAATGCTACCAACTTTAAGTGATGGCAGCACCTCTTTACATTATAACAATCCAAGTATTGACCATTCTGAGAATGATTTGGGGCATTCTCATGGTTCCAAAAGGTTTGAAAATGTAAATGAGATGACTGCAACACTTGAGAATGAATTATTAACTCTGAGGGTATTCAACAAAATTGACCATTATTTCAACTCAACATTAACAATGCTTTCCTATATGGTAATCTTGATGAGACTGTTTATGTGACATTACCTTATGGATATTTTGATGTTAATGATAAAACAATTCATAGACTTAAAAAGTCTTTGTATGGGTTAAAGCAAGCACCCATACAATAAAATGCTAAACTAACCCATGCCTTGCTTGAAAATGGGTTCATTCAGAGTAAAAATTATTATTCTCTCTTCACAAAGTTTGAGTCAGTTAAATGTTGCATTGTTGGTATATGTTAAATGGGAAGTTGATTTACTTGACACATACGAGACCAGATATCTTTTGTGCATTGTTTGAATTAGTTTATGCGTAAACCATTAAGGTCTCACTTAAAAATTACACTAATTGGTCCTACTAAAGCTCTTACTAAACCTGTAGTGGGTCCTAAGTTTAGCTATCAACCTAAAGCGCCTCTTCATGAACCCAAAAAGGTGGATACCACAAGGAAGATGGCCACTGATGTGGCTAGTACGAGTGGGACAAAGATTACTACATCAAATAAGTTTGAAGTCCTTAATCTGATAGATATTGATGAATGCGGCATTCCTACTAATGTTGTGGCTAAGGATGGGGTTGAGTTGGATTCTAGCAGTACAATGGAAGCTAAGGAGGTGCATTCTACTCCTATTGTTGAGAAAATTGGTGAGCTTGAAAAGGTAATTATTAATGGGAAAGCTACTCTTGTTGATGATGAAGGTCATCCTATTAAAAAGGTTAATTATCTGGGTAATAAAAAGAAAGCTAAGGTGGATGGGTCTTAAAAGATTGGTAATGTATCACAAGAACTGCTTGTGAGTGTTCTGAAAAAGAAGGTGCAGGCCGCGGTTAGTAAGTCTAGTTCTACTTTTTCTCCGTTTACTTCTTCTACTAAGAGGGTTAACTCATTCTCTAATGTGAGAGAGATAGTTGATTCCAATAGTGATGAAGAGGAGGTTGTAAACACTTTTGATGAGTCAATGAACCTATATGGTGGTGGTCACAATCGTGAAGATGATTATGATGACTATGATTATGCTGACTATGATTATATTGACTATGCAGATCAGGTCCACAACCTTCCAGGGAATTTGGATGCTTTTTATGACATGTATGGTACTAAGCTCCAAGGCCTTGATAGGTATTAATTTTGTGATGTTATCTTTTGAATAGTTGTTTATTTTCTTGTTTAGAGAATAGGAAGTATCTTATTATGTAAGCTTTTTCGCCTATGTAAAGGGCTGAGATATGGGATTGACCCATATCCTTTGTACTTAAAAAGTTTTTTAGAGTAATATATTTATCGGGTCTTTTGACTTTTTACCCAAAAAGAAATTGCACTAAAAGTTTTGAGGTATTTAGAGGGATCTCATAGTTTGGGTATTCATATTGTTATGTGTCAAAATGCTTCTATTGAAGCATTTGTGGATGTTGACTGGGCAAAATATGTTGTAACATGATAGTCTGTTACAGGTTTCTGTCAAGTTTAAATAGTTCATTAGTTTCATGAAAAAGTAAAAAACAAAATACCCTCTCAAAGTCTTCAGCAGAAGCTGAATATAGAGCTTTGGCTTCTGTTACATCCGAGATTGTTTGGGTCCTTAAAATTCTTAAGGACTTTGTTAATACAAATAAGCCGTAAAAACGTTTATTTATATTTTACGATCTTCTAATGTTTTGTCGATAACAAACGTAAAATCATTTTAACGAAATAAATAAAATACGTAAATGGTTTAAACTAATAGTTTCTAACATATTCACATTTTCACTTAAAATACTAAAACAAGTATAAGTGATTTTATGATTTAATATTACATATGTACAACAACTAGTGTTTACATATTTGGGTAAAATATACACATAACTAGTATGTAGTATATTGGGTAATATAAATGGGCAGAAACTCAAGTATCATAACCCATTGGGCAAATACATTGAAAGGAGTTGGGTACAACCCAAAGCCCATGACCCATGGAGCTTGACCCATAACCTATTGCATGACATCATGCTTATACCGTACATGGATAATATCCATAACCCATGGATCAACCCATACCCAAGTGACTAAGTGCATTGCACTCAAGAGATACATTGTATCTAGCTAAACATCCATGGATCAACCCATGACCCATAACCAAAATACCCATGGGTAAAGGGGAGCGTCCCACGGATCCCTAGCTCTACGCTAGACGGATCTCTTGTGGAAGGGATCCGTGGGATCCGAGGAACAGTAGGATTTTTTCTCTATAAATAGTGAGCCATTTCTTCATTGTTTCTCACCCCTTTTCTAACACACTTCTCCCTGAGTTAAAAACTCACTAACCTCAGATCCAAGAGATCTATGTTTGTAGTTTTGTTTTTGTGTGATCTTCTAGGTTCCTCTTAAAGGCAAGATCACCACCTTTGAAGTCCAGCAAGCTCAAGTTCATGAGTTGCCATGCTTCCTCATCATCAAGGCTACTGAAGTCTTCTTGTTGATGATTGTTTTTCTTTTCTAAGAAGTGTTGAAGACATTTGTAAAAGGTGTCTCAAGTGTCAAGACGAAGATATTAGTGAAGGGTATCGTTCATCCATATCATAAGCACTTGTGATAAGTGCTTAGAAGTTAAGACTAGAAGCATTAGTGAATGGTGCTTAGAAGTCAAGACACAAGACATTAATGAAGGGTGTCTTGAAGATCTAGTCAAAGGCATTAGTGAAAGGTGCCTTAGATGTACATTCGATATGGTGTGTTTCGATGTACAAGATAGATTAGAACTAGATCCAAGGATATTGATATACTTGATGATGTTGTAAAAAGGAGTTGGTCTCCTTTGGGATTAGTCGTTGGTGTAGTGCTGGGTAGTAGTTCCTCCATTGCAATGGAACTAGGTGCTTAGCCTAGTACCTAATAAAGGGTAGGTGACGTTGTGTAGGTGTGGTTCACCTTGGTGTGAAAGAACTGGGTACTTAGCCTAGTACCTTATAAAGGGTAGGCGACGTTGTGTAGGTGTGGTTCACCTTGGAGTGAAAGAACCCGGTGGTTAGCCTAGCACCGGAAAAAGGGTAGGCAACGTTGTAAAGGCTTCTCCGCCATAAGGAGTTGGTGTAGTGATTACGAACTCTCGAGTAGGTGACTCGGGGAGTGGAGTAGCGCAAGGAAGGTGTCCTTTTAGCCGAACCACTATAAATACTCGTGTCGTGGTTATGTGCTTCTTACTCTTTATCTTTCATTACACGTTTATATATCTATCTATCAACGTCCAACATACACATCTAAATAGATTGACATAAGTTGATCTAAATAGTTTAAAAGGGAGTTTTAAATTGGTAAAACTATTCAACCTCCCCTTCTAGTTTTCCACAATTGGTACCAGAGCTTCATCACCAAGTTTCTTAGAGTATGTTGTATTTTAAAAACTTGATACGATCCGTGTATGTTTGAAAACTACAAAGATGGGAATTTCTTAAAACAAAAAGTCATGTTTTTAGAAATCATTATATGTTGGATATTGATAGATCATTCTAATATTTTTCTTTGAGAATTCTTCATACTAGGATTTGGGTATCTTAGAAGATCATGAAGTATTTCGCGTCTATGGTTTCTAAAACCATAAAAAGGGAATATAGCAAAGGTATGTTTTCTTAGTTACAGTTATTGGTCCAAGATGTGATAAATTGCTTATGGATAAAATCGTAGTATATGATTTTATCTTATAATAAGCATAATATGAAAAGTGTTTTAGTGATTTTTTTCTTTGAAGTTTTGTTGTTAGATATCTTGTTAATCAAGCTTAAATAAAGATTAAAATGGGTAATATAATTCATTAAAAAGTCTATAAAGGTTAAACCTTTTTGTCGGGTCAAAACATGCATTTTTGTAAATCTGTGTCAGATACACGGATCCCACAGTTGACACTGGACGGATCCCTCAAGCAAGGGATCCGTGGTACAGAAGACAGATTTTATCTGAATTTCAAAAATTCATAACTAATTAACCGTAAGTCGTTAGAAGTCGTGCCACCTATCGTTTTAAAGGTATTTGAGTCTACTTTCATTTAAAAATGATTTCATAAACTGATTCAAAACAAAAATTTACAGAATCATTGATTTATAATAGAAAGTCATTTTTCGGTCATAACTTTTGCACAAACTTTTTATCTGATTGGAGACGGATGTTTTCGTTTTTGAATAACAATGTGTCCTCTTTTGAAATTAAGGTTTTGATCATATTTATAAATATAAAAGAAACTGTAAAAACGTTTATTAATATTTTGCGATATCTTGGTGTTTTGTTGATAACAAACATAATGTTATCTTAAGTATAATTATAAGGATACATGTTATTTTTGTAAAGCATTTACATATAGCCATTTAAATACAAAAATGTAATAACTAAGCCTTTGTTGTAATAGCTTATTAGGATGGATAAAAACCATAACCCATGGACCAAAATCCATGGATCTTAACCCATATCCAAGTAGACTAGATACAATGTATACTTATATACATTGAATCTAAAGAAAACCCATGGACCAACCCATAACCAAAAAACCCATGGGCAAAGAGGAGCGTTCCACGGATCCCTAGGATTACACTAGACGGATCCCAAGTGGAAGGGATCCGTGGGATCCGAGGAACAGTGAAGAATTTTGCCTATAAATTGAGAGCCATTTCTTCATTCTAACTCACCCCTCTTCTTACTAAATCTCTCATACACTCTCATTCTCTTCTAACATATAGATCACTTGATCTAGAGAGTTGTTCTTCTTTCTTTCTATTTGTGATCCTTATATAGGTCCTTCTCTAAGGCAAGATCACGAGCATTCTACAAGTCATCCAAGCAAGGGGTCCTTGATTCATTTGTCACTCCGCAAGATTTCTGTAGCGAAGATCTTGTATTAGATATTTCACATATTTGTTGTGTAATAGTTGTGTTGGTTTGGTCCACCGTGCTACGGACTCGGTATTTAGCTTTGTACCGGAAAAAGTGTAAGCGACGTTGTGAAGGCTTCTCCGCCAAGTGAAGGAGTTTGTTGACATAGTGCTTGAACTCTCGAGTAGGTGACTCGGGGAGTGGAGTAGGGAAAGGAAGGTGTCCTTGTAGCCGAACCACTATACATCGGTTGTGTCTTTTATTTCCCTTCGCTTTACTTTATTTATTTGCTTTATCATTAGATCTATACTTTCTCTACATTCATAAGATCTCACATATTGACGAATCTAAAAGTTTTTGAAACTAAAGTAAAATCGGCAAAACTATTCAACCCCCCCCCCCCCCTTATAGTTTTCCACAATTGGCATCAAGAGCTAAGTTTATAAAAGTTTTAAAATAAAATTGTATTTTAAAAACTTTTCGATCACTATGGGTTCTGAAAATTATAAGGAAGGGCAATCTATGCAACGACCACCACTACTTAAAACTAATGGTTTTATATATTGGAAAAATATATTCGAAACATATGTGAAGTCTAAAGATATTGATCTTTGGTACATTATTGTTGAAGGTGATTTTGAGGCTACCTCAAATGATGGTAAGGGAAATTTAGTTCACATACCTCATGATAAACTAAACGATGAAATGAAGAAAAAGCTTTCTAAAAATAGTGAAGCAAAAATGGTTTTATATAATGCTTTACCGAAAAAGGAATTCGAAAGAATTTCTATGCTTAAAACCTCTAAAGAAATTTGGAATTCTTTAGTTGTAACTCATCAAGGCAACAAACAAGTTAAAAATAATAAAATTGATTTATTTGTTCAACAATATGAACAATTTTCAATATCGGATGAGGAAACTATAGATCATTCATTTGCTAACTTTAATACTATTATTACATCTTTACAAGCACTTGATGAATCTTTTTCTAGCCGTAACCATGTTAGGAGATATCTAAGGGCACTTCCATCGAAGTGGAGATCCAAGGTGACGGCGATCGAAGAGTCAAAAGATTTGACAATCCTCACCCTCGATGAACTCATAGGCAACCTAAAATTCTACGAGCTTGTCCTTGCTAAAGATTCTGAAGCCTCAAAGGTGAAAGAGAAACACAAATCTCTTGCCCTTAAAGCCAAAAAGGCTTCGAGCGATGAGGAGAACTCCTCTTCGAGTAGTGACGACGAAGAGTACGCTATAGCGGTATGGGACTTTAAAAAGTTCTTTAGAAGAAAGGGAAGATACGTCAAACAACCGTATGACGTTAAGAAAGGCTTTCGAAAAAGCAAATAGGACTAGAAGCCAAAGGATGATCGTACTTGCTTTAAATGTGGGGACCCAAACCACTTTATTAGTAAGTGTCCCAAACGGGATGATCAAAAGGCGTTCGTGAGCGGCACATGGGGAATGAGCGACGAGGAGGACGAAGAAATTTGTCTCATGGCAAATGACGAGGTATGTCACGAATACTATAGTAGCTCATCACTTGGTGACGACTCATTGCATAATGAATATGATAAACTATGTAATATTAGCTTAAAACTAGTTAACAAAAAAAAGCTTTTAAAGAGTCAAAATCAACGTTTAGATAAAGAAGTCATAGAATTAAAAGCAAAACTAAAACGTTTAGAAAAGGGTAAAATAGCAAGTGGTGAATGTGAACTTTGCGTTCAACTTCAAACACTAGTGGATCACTTAGATTCTAAAATTGCTAGAATGAGTACGAACACTTTAGATACAATACTCGATGGCGTTAAAACCGGTAACAATTAAAAGGGTCTAGGTAGTCAACAACTTGATCCATCAACTAGTGAAAGTAAAGAAACAAAATTTGTTAAGGAACTAGAAAAACTAGCCACTGTTGTGGCGGATCCCACGGATCCCCTAAAAAGGGAACCGGCTAGTGTACAGAAAAGGATCCGTGGATCTGCTGTAGCAAACAGTAGCAATAACGTAGCTTCTTCATCTAGAACTGAGTTTGTCATAGTTAATAGGAAGAAACCAACTCATGTAACCACTTGACAACCACCTCCAAAATATAACCCTACTTTTGCAAGAAACAAAGCTCCATCTTTTTCAAAACCTAATTCATTTTGGAGACCTAATAACGTTTACCCGAAAAGTAACCATCAAATGGGAAGGAATCCAAACATGCAAAACGGTTTTCCTTTTCAAAATTTTGCTCCATGGAATGCATACTCATCTTATCCATACATGTCTAACATGAATGGAATGTTTAACACTAATGGACCCATGAACAAATGGGGACCAAACTTTTGAGTTTATTATTGTTTTAGGTATGCTTAAAGGTCGACCTAGGCCCCGATGAATGGGTCAAGGATAGCGGGTGCACGAGGCACATGACCGACAATAGGGATCTATTCTCCACATATGAATCCTTCAATGGAGGTAATGTGGTGTTTGGAAATAGCAAAAGTAGAATCATAGGTAAATGTACGATTTCTAACAAATCTCTAACCATTAACGATGTGTGTCACGTAGAAAACCTAAACTTTAACCTCTTAAGTATAGGACAAATATGTGATAAAAAGTGCAATGTACTTTTTACCGAAACCGGTAGTAAGATACTAAGAAGAGGAATTAGGAAACATGGAGTCTATGTCATTAAAATCGGTAATGAACCTAAAGACAAACTATGTCTTACCTCTATGGATGATACTTCGACCTTATGGCATCGAAGATTGGGTCACGCCAACATGCGACTTCTTCAATCGCTATCATCCAAAGATCTAGTAATAGATCTACCTAAGTTAAAATATGAACATCATTTTTGTGATGCTTGTAATGTAGGAAAATAAGCTCATTCTACTCATAAAGCTAAAAACATGGTGTCTACAACTAGGTGTCTAGAATTACTACATATGGATTTATTTTGTCCATCCGCTATCCAAAGTTATGGAGGCAACTACTACACTTTGGTCATAGTGGATGACTATTCTAGGTATACATGGTCAAAATTCTTAAAGAACAAAATGGAAACCTTTAATTATTTTGAAATATTAAGCAAAAAGATCCAAAGACAACTAGGAAGTCCCATAGTGTCTATTAGGACGGATCATGGTAGGGAATTCGATAACGAAGTGCAATTCGGAGATTTTTGTGACGCTAATGGTATTACTCACAACTTTTCGGCTCTACGCACTCCACAATCGAATGGGGTAGTAGAAAGAAATAATAGAACCCTACAAGAAATGAGTCGAACCATGCTTAATGAACAATCCATACCTCAAAAGTTTTGTTGTAATGCCGTTGATACCTCAACGTACATACTCAATCGAGTCTTAATTAGACCAATCCTAGTAAAAACTCCATATGAGTTACTTCGAGGCAAAAAGCCTACGTTAAATCACTTTAGAGTCTTTGGTAGTAAATGTTTTATTCTTAACACTAAAGATTACCTTACAAAATTTGATCCTAAATCAACCAAAGGTATCTTTTTAGGTTACTCGCTATATAGCAAAGCTTACGTCATATTAAACAAAGAAACAATGAAGGTGGAAGAGTCATTAAATATAAAACTTGGTGAAAGTCCACCCAAACCCTCTCCACCTCTTGTCGATGACGAGATTATAGAAAGTGATGCTATAGTAATAAGGAAAAAGATAGTGAAGAAGAAGAACCTCTAAATGATAAAATAATAAACATTAAAGAGTCCAAAGATCACCCCGTAGATAAAGTCATAGGAAAACTAAATGAACGAACATTAAGGTCTCAAGTTCAAAACCAAAGTAGCTTATTTTGTTTCGTTTCAACCTTAGAACCTAAGAATACACAAGAAGCCATAAAAGATGAGAGTTGGGTAATGGCTATACAAGATGACCTAAATCAATTTGTTTCTAATGATGTTTGGACACTTGTCCCTCCACCTAGTAATCAAACCATAATAGGAACCAAATGGGTTTATAAAAACAAATTAGATGCAAACGGAGTAGTGTCTAGGAACAAGGCTAGACTCGTTGCTCAAGGGTATAATCAGCAAGAGGGAATAGGCTTTGATGAGACCTACGCCCCCGTGGCTAGATTAGAGTATATAAGAATACTTCTTGCGTATGCTTGTGCTAATGATCTAAAGCTTTATCAAATGGATATCAAAAGCGCTTTTCTAAATGGTTTCATTAATGAAGAAGTATATGTAGCCCAACCTCCTGGCTTAAGTGGCAGGGTCAAAAAGGTATTGACAAGTCCAAAGGTTGAAAGAGTTTAATAAGACTTTGAAACTGAAAAAATAAGCTTTTAAAGGTTTGGATATAAGACTTTGAAACTGAAAATCTCCACAGTGCACAATAAACTTGGAATTCATATAAAAACTTGAATTGATGTTCACAAACACATTACAATGACAATTTAACATAAATGTGATACCAAGAGACTGAAATTACAACATTTGACCTTAAACTAAAACTCTTATTTAAAAAACGACATTAAAGAAAATGATAAAACTAACTACTCCCCTCTAGCTTCTTCTCTCTTCCTTTTTATAGCTCCACAAGTCTTCTCTTTCATCTCTGAGATAATCCCACACATAATCAGGGCCATTGGATTGATTGAATTCATCTTGGCCATTCATTTGGTTTTTGGAGGGAAAAGTTTTATACCAGCTGGAGCTTGAGTGTAAAGAAGGGGAAGTAATCAATGCTTATTTGGATTGTTATGAAGGTGGAGTGATAAGGTGAGCTGGGGGATGGGTAAAGCCTGGGGGAGTTGCAGGGATATGATGATGGTGGATGGTATCTCGTGAGGGAGGGAAAAGAGAGTCAAGGGTTGTTTGACTGGGATTATTAAAAGGGGAGGGTCAAATGGTGAAAGGGTCCAAAAGGGTTTAAGTGGCAGGGTCAAAAAGGTATTGACAAGTCCAAAGGTTGAAAGAGTTTAATAATTATAGGGACCATATGTGTAAATTCTGAAATTGCAAGGACCTTGGCTGCCAATTCATCAAAGAGGTTTCAAGGGATCAAAAGTGACAATCTCACAAAGTACAAGGACCAAACTTGCCATTCTCCAATTTCCAGGGGCTATTTCTGCCAAATTTCAAACTTGAAGGACCAATTTTGTAATTTTTTCAAACTTTTGATATTTTTCACCAAAGGACTAATTTTGACAACTTATGATTTTAAAAGGACCTTTGGTGATTTTTCTTTTGAAATTAGGACTCAGGGACTATTTTTGACAACTTTAGAAACTTGGGGGACTGAAACTGCCAATTATGCAAACTTTGCTCATTTTTTCATCTGATTTTAAACATTTTGCATCTGAAACATATAAAATGTAATTTTGGAATATTTTCAGTATTTTGATGCATTTCTGAGCATTTTTAGACGTTTTGCAGTTCAGATTGACCCAAAAATGATGAGTATTTAGACACTCATCAATCCCCCACACTAAACTATTGCTAGTCCCTAGCAATCTTTTGAGAAAAACTTAATGGTTTTGAATCTCTTTACCAAAAGCCATTACTTCTGAAGTAGCCAAATGTTTTAGTTCAAGTAAGAACCATGGTACACCGATAACCATGTGATTTTGAGCAAACCACCAGCTTTCAACGGATTTGATTTTGTCTTTACCAGAAGCCGTTTGCTCTGGACTAGCCAACTCTTACATAAATTATCAATATTATATTTGGTGAGCTGATTACCAATTATGGTTTTTCCACTGCCTTTACCACAAGCCATAAACTTGCGGGCTAGCCAACTCTTCACTTTTAAGGATATGGTGAGCTGAATACCATACAATTTTGGGCAAATTGCAAGCCGTCAACGGATTTGAGATATCTTTACCAAGAGCCGTTTGCTCCTGGATTAGCCAATCCTTTTGTTTATTAGACATGGCGGACTGATAACCAATTGAGTAAGTGAAAAACACTTACTCTAAAAAAAAATTTTGGCCAAAAACGGGGGAATTAGGCGGTATAATTATATGATAAAATTCGTGAGAATTCCCCCCCACACTTAGAAATGAATATTGCCCTCAATATTCAAAGTACCGGCGGTTATGCCGAAACTGAGAACGTAAAAGGGAAATACTACGGCCATTATTTAGAAAGATGATTTTTTTTTTTTTTTTTCATGAAACTTATATATATATATATATATATATATATATAACATGTGGGGCAACTCCCCCACACTAGGGTGGTACACACGGGTGAAAACCCATGTTTAGCTACTGTTTTTGATTACCGAGTCGCTAGCTTGACTCGACCCCGAATTCATTGGTTCATGGGGAAGCAAAGTGGAAGAAACAATCTCCATCGGACTTTCATTCAAGATGTTTGGACAAACATTGAAGTACGTGAAAGTTCCACACCGATGAGATATACATAGAACCAGCTAAAAAATGATAAATGAAAATGCCGGGGTCAAAGATAGTGTCTTCATTCCCGAAGGAGTGAAGATGAAGGGAAATCACAAGATATTTGAGGAAAGGAAGAAAGATTTTGATAACAATCAAGATCCATTCTTCATCCTCAAATGTAGACATATCGGGAGGAAGGGTGAGGGTAGTATCATTAATAAGCAAACTCGTATGATAGAGTACACCTTCCTTCGAACTAATATCATCCTCAAGATCAAAATAGAAATGATCATGTTCCGGAGGAGATATGTCATGAGAGAGTTCACCGGAGAACTCTCCATGAAGAGAATCATTCACATGAGGTGAATTTGTGAACTCTTGTTCCATTGTGGGCTCATCACTATCCTCAATCTGAGTATCAAAGAGTGGATTCTCAGAAATTGAAGTGAATTCAGAGTCGAATTCAAATGGAGGATTGGTGAAAGTAGCTTTGAATGTTTCGGGAACAAAGTGATCAACATTCTCTATTGGACTGTTGGGATAAGAAGTGAGTGAACGATCATTATCAATGAGACTTTCAGTCTCTCCCAGATCGGCTTCGAAATCAAAGAGTGGATTGATGTGAGTGAGTTCACCGGAGAACTCCTCAAGAAGGGGATCAGACTGTGGGAGTGATGCCTCAACGTACTCGATGTTTCCATAAGAAGTACAATCGTCGCTAAAATCGGAGAAAGTTTCAAAATGATCTTTTGAACACTCAAGAGGGGAAGAAGAATCACACATGTGATCAGAAGTACCCTGTGACTCTCTCGGGATTGGGACAAGGTTCTCAACACTAGACTTTATGAATTCGTCCGATTCCTTTTCAGGAACAGTGTCAAGATGCTCGTCCCCCATGTTCAGAGAGTGAGTGGGAGCTTCGGGTGTGATAGCAGTTGTATGAGATGTAATCTCAACTGCTGGGATATCAACTGACTGAGGAAGTTGAGAAATATTATCTTTAAAAGGATAAAAACTCTCCTCATCATCATCATAAAGAGCTGCCTTAAGAAATTGGGAACGTCTTAGAGCTGCATGCTCTAGGACTAATAATTTTTCCCTAGATTGGCGGGCCTCTCGCTCTTCGGCAAGCAATTCTCCCATGGTCTTTTCACCACTCACTTGATTCTTAAAGTTACTAATCATATCATCAAGTGTTTTCATTGCGGTTTCAAAATCCTGGGAGATTTCATGAGACAACGGCTCAGGTGGAGTTTGAACCGTATGGTGCTGTGGAGGTTGGAAATTGTCAAACATGTGAGAGTCATGATTGTTACAAAGAACTGAGTTCCCTATTTGACAATCAGAGCTGAAATGGGGACCTCCACAGTACTCACAACAGTAAAACTGTTGAGTCTGGATTGGTAAATCATATGGATTCTGGTCATAACCAAAGTTCTGAGCATCACTGGAAAACTGTTCATAGACAAACGTGTTTCCGGATTGACAATCAAATCCTTGGTGAGGACCTCCACAAAATTCACAACAATATTGTTGATTGTATGAAGATAAGTCGGGCTGTGGTGGGTAATTGGAAAAGTTTGAGGGGTCGTTAAATGAGTTCGGATTAGGATCATAATCAAATGAATTCCTCGAACCACAAAACAAACAACTCCCGTTATGAATATCATTACCACATTGTATGCAAGTACACCAACGACAGGGTGAACCATAAAGAGGCTCACCACAACCGACACAAGGAATAAACGATTTCATTTGAAAGTTATGAAAAGGAATCGGTTTATTCAAAGAATCAACAAAACCAACATGGTTATCCGAATGACTATTAAGTCTCGAAGAACTTTTTGAAAAATCAGGAGGTGGGACAAGTGGTGTGCTCTGAGAGCTAGCAATTTCCACCACTTCCGTTATGATCTCTGGTTCTGGTTCTTGAGAAACGTGAAGATTAAGCAATTCATTCTTGCTAGTCACCGGTCTAAATTCTGCTTGTTTGCTTTTAACCGTAAATCGTGAAAGTTTAGAATCAATTCTAGACGGCTTAAGAGCAATCGAGGGGTTAGGTCTTTGGATAACCGTAGGTTGGACGTATTTGGCACTCCCATTATCAAAAGGAAGTACCTGGTCCTTTGTCACCCCGGTTTCTCGTTCCATTTCCCTACGCAGAATGAATGGATCATCACGAACAACACGAATTCTAGACATTTGTGACACAGTCTGAAGTTTTTCAACTTCGTCCCAGAATTCGTCCTCGAGAGATTCCATGAGAATAGAAGAAGTTAGAATCAAATGGATAGAGGGTAAAGAGATAAAGAATCAAAAAGGGTAAGAGGGTAAAGACGAATATTTTTGGTATTTTTGAAAAACATGATGCAAACAAAGAATGAAAATCTTTTTGGATTTTTGATTTTTAAAAGAAAATATAAACACATACAGATGGTATGAATAATGAGTGAATGTCCAAATCACTAATCTGCTAAACGTAAGACAATTAGCATCGTTCCCCGGCAGCGGCGCCAAAAATTTGATGCGTGCCAAACAGTCAAGCTAAATCACTCAAGCCGGCCACTTGTGAATGGCCGACCGTAATAAGCTTAAAACTGCTTAAGCACGAATGCAATGAAGATCTGAGGAGTATAGGGTCTCCCCGGGTCGTTATGTCCCAGCGAGCTATGCAATGGATTATCAAACGAATAGTGATCGAGAGATTTGAACGGAAAAGGAGATTGTGAATTATTATAACTAAGGAAAAAGCCAACAAATTACAGAGGCTTAAATGCAAATTAAAGGAAATTAAAAAGATAAAAAATATTAAATAAACGCTATCACTATTTTTACAATGATGTTTTTGTGATTTTATAAAACAAAATATCTTAAATAAACTATTTTAATTAAAACGTAAACTTAAATTACTTAAAAACGTGACTTAAAATGAAAACGTACGTTATGTACAAAAATTACGCTGGAGCGCAAGATAAAACGTAAAATTTGTGAATTAAAAGCCCTACGAATGTAAAAACAATTTTCTCACGTACTACATGACAAAAGAAAATTTTAGGAAAAAGCCGGGTATTTTTTCGACTTTTATTTTATTTATTACGAATTAAAAACGATTTTAATCTAATTAATTAATTAAAAATACTAAACTATTTAAGAAAAATCTGAAAAATTCACATAAAGTACTTTGAACAGTGATGATCCTAAAAAAAATAAAAAACTTGGTGGTTGCTTTGCGAAATAAGCTCAAAATAAGCTAAAGAGAGCTTATGCCTAAAACTGCCAATGTTCCCTTAAGTATTAGATTTTGCAAACATTGACAAGAAAGACCCAAGGGCGCAGGCATTACAGGTACACAACATATCACTCTCATCCAAGGGAGAGGTCTCAGGTTCGACCCCTGCCTCTCCTTTTTTACAAACTTAATTTTTTTTTCAATCTTTTAAATCTTTTTCTTTTGGAGCTTGCAAATGAGATCAAAGTAAGAACATTTTTTGTGAGAACCTTTTTTTTTGAAAGCTTATTAATAAGCTGTTATGACAGCTAATTGGGAACTAAATTGGATGGCAACAAAACCAAATGCATACTAAGCCACTGTTAGCACCAAATAAGCAAAAGACAGTTGGATTATGGAACAATAGGGTAGACAAGCAAATGAAAATGGAAATAAGCTAGCTCTAAGTGAATTAAGCTAAAAGAAGCAGGGATAAGCAATTGGCATAAGAAATACACTAAGGGGAATCCTAAACTTCTAAGCTGAGGAATAAGCTAATCTAAAAGTCCTAATAAGCACTAAAATAGCTAATAGCTACAGGTCCTAATCTATACTATCTGAAAAGCAACCTAGGTTCCTAATTAAGCTAAACAGGAGCTGAAATAAGCTAGAAAATGGTGAGTGCAGGCTGCAATGTGCAGCAGTGGTGCAGGGCAGAAACAGGCCTAAGGGGGCTACTTGGGAGCTTATTTTGGATAAGCTACAGGGTGAACAAGCCCCTGAGCTTCTAGGATTCTAAAGCTCTCCTGGCTAGCTATCATTTGCCCCCATGAGATCACCTTAATGAGCATTTTACAGCTTATAGATAAGCTTTGGAAAATGGTGCAGGGGCTGCTGGTAATGCTGTGACAGTACCTATAAAGCTATAACAAGCTAAAAAAAAACTTATAAATAAGTCAAACTAAAGGAGATAAATTTAATGAACCTAAAGCACTAATGGGGTAACAAGAAAAATGAGCAAGAGAAAACACCACTAAGCCAAGAATACTAATTGTTGTAGCTGTTGTTTTGGTGAACAGGACAGAAGGGACCAAAAACTATTTTTTTCTTGTTGTCAAAACTTGTAAAACTTGATAATACAGATTCCAACTTATGCAAACCACTCTAAAACCTCAAATGTACTTTGACTATGAAAGTCAAAAGGTAAAAAACTGTCTTTAGAGCACTTCAACAAGCTTATTCCAAACATCCTTTAATGGTTTAAAAATGAAACTGAAAACTTAAAACTAGGTGGAAACTGATTAAATTAAAAGGGAATTGAACAAACTATCTTAAGACTTGACTAATTAACTTATTGAAATCAGAATTGAAGCTAAAACTGAATTGACTTGTAATATTTGACCTTCGTTGACTTTTGTTGACCATATACCATATTTGATTGGAACTGGTTTCCAAGCTTTCCGAAAGCTTCAATAAGCTTAAGTAAGCTTAATGGAACTTAAAAATAAGCTTTTAAAGGTTTGGATATAAGACTTTGAAACTGAAAATCTCCACAGTGCACAATAAACTTGGAATTCATATAAAAACATGAATTGATGTTCACAAACACATTACAATGACAATTTAACATAAATGTGATACCAAGAGACTGAAATTACAACATTTGACCTTAAACTAAAACCCTTATTTAAAAAACGACATTAAAGAAAATGATAAAACTAACTACTCCCCTCTAGCTTCTTCTCTCTTCCTTTTTATAGCTCCACAAGTCTTCTCTTTCATCTCTGAGATAATCCCACACATAATCAGGGCCATTGGATTGATTGAATTCATCTTGGCCATTCATTTGGTTTTTGGCGGGAAAAAGTTTTATACCAGCTGGAGCTTGAGTGTAAAGAAGGGGAAGTAATCAATGCTTATTTGGATTGTTATGAAGGTGGAGTGATAAGGTGAGCTGGGGGATGGGTAAAGCCTGGGGGAGTTGCAGGGATATGATGATAGTGGATGGTATCTCGTGAGGGAAGGAAAAGAGAGTCAAGGGTTGTTTGACTGGGATTATTAAAAGGGGAGGGTCAAATGGTGAAAGGGTCCAAAAGGGTTTAAGTGGCAGGGTCAAAAAGGTATTGACAAGTCCAAAGGTTGAAAGAGTTTAATAATTATAGGGACCATATGTGTAAATTCTGAAATTGCAAGGACCTTGACTGCCAATTCATCAAAGAGGTTTCAAGGGACCAAAAGTGACAATCTCACAAAGTACAAGGACCAAACTTGCCATTCTCCAATTTCCAGGGGCTATTTCTGCCAAATTTCAAACTTGAAGGACCAATTTTGTAATTTTTTCAAACTTTTGATATTTTTCACCAAAGGACTAATTTTGACAACTTATGATTTTAAAAGGACCTTTGGTGATTTTTCTTTTGAAATTAGGACTCAGGGACTATTTTTGACAATTTTAGAAACTTGGGGGACTGAAACTGCCAATTATGCAAACTTTGCTTATTTTTTCATCTGATTTTAAACATTTTGCATCTGAAACATATAAAATGTAATTTTGGAATATTTTCAGTATTTTTATGCATTTCTGAGCATTTTTAGACGTTTTGCAGTTCAGATTGACCCAAAAATGATGAGTATTTACACACTCATCAGTCTACAAATAAAACAAGTAAAAGATGGTATCTTCTTCAATCAATCTAAATACATCAAGGAGATGTTAAAGAAATTTGGTCTAGAAGAGTCAAAACCAATTAGGACTCCAATGTCATCCGACACCAAACTCACAAAAGATGAAGACGGAGAATCCGTAGATAATACTAAATATCGTGGCATGATAGGTAGTCTTCTCTACCTCACGGCAAGTAGGCCGGATATCATGTTTCGTATTTGCTTATGTGCTAAGTTTCAAGAAGACCCTAAAACATCACACCTAGAAGCCGTAAAAAGAATATTTAGATATATTAAGGGTACGACACAATTAGGATTATGGTATCCTAAGGGCACGGGAGTAGAAACAATTGTATATGCAGATTCTGACCATGCAGGTGATTACGTTGATAGAAAAAGTACAAGTGGGGTATGTACTTTCATGGGATGTTGCTTAACATCTTGGTTTTCTAAGAAACAAACGGCACTTGCAATATCAACAACCGAAGCCGAGTACGTCTCCGCCGGCAAAGCATGCCAACAAGCACTATGGATGAAACAAGCGTTAGTCGACTACGACATTCATCTAAGCGACATAGCCATCCCATGTAACAACAAAGGTGCCATCGACTTGAGCAAGAATCCGGTATCGCATTCTCGCACAAAGCATATAGAGATTCGTCATCACTTCCTAAGAGACAATGTTCAAAAGGGAACATCTCTATTGAGAAGGTAGCATCCGAAGACAACATAGCCGACGTCCTCACCAAACCGTTGAAGCGGGAACAATTCAACCTACTTTGTCTTGGCCTTGGTCTAATGGAACAAACGTCGTAACTTATTTGACTCTACAAGGTATGTAAACACTAGCCTTCTTCTTTCTGAGTCTGGGATTTCTATTTCATACACAACTCACAAACAATACGGGAATTTTCAAAACCCAAGATAAGTTTTCCACTTATAGCTTTCTTAGTTAATACACATTTTCAAAGAAAATCTCTTTTCAAAATGTTCTTTAAAAATATGATACCTTCCCGTATTAATGTCACAAAAGCAATTTCTCACGACTAGGACAAATCGCTTTTTCATTATTAATACAAAGTAAAAACCCGTTTTCATTGTATCTCATGTCTTTTGAATGCTAAAGGAACAATGAATTAGGAGCATTGATAACACAAAATTACGTACTCATGTACTAACTATGTGTTTTCGGGTTATCTCAATAGGATGCTTTTCTACTTCTAGTTTATTTTTCTTTTTCTTTTTAGGAGTCGAGATAACCGTAACTCTAAATAGTTTGCATATAGGCACACAATAGACAAAATGTTTTCACTCTTGTGCTGCCTGGATCACCAAACCCACGGATCCCAGCCTTCATACTGGACGGATCCCTCAAGGGAAGGATCCGTGGGATCCGTGAAACAGAAGCTGTTTTCACCTTCTATTTTGTCTATTTTTTGATGAAAAATCTTCATTTATTTCATTTTTGGATTATGATCTTTAATGCTTGTGTTCTCATGATCACATGTCTTGAATTCATATCTAATCATTATATTTTAATCCATATTTTGGTCAAGCATTCATTACAATGCTTTGTTTTTCTATATATAGAACTCCCAAAATGCTTGCATAATCCATCTCATCCTCACATACACAATACACCATGTCTTCCAAAAGCCCTTTAGATGAATCACTTAGTACAAACAATCATCTTCATGATACCCAAACCTTTGTGCTACCACCATCCAAAATACCACAATCAAACTCTAGGATATCCGCACGGATTAGTATCCGATCTTGTTGTTTAGCAAAACCAACCTCAAATGGGTCATCCTCAACAAATAATTCACCACAAGATGCTTCCATTATAGCACCTCCCTTATCACCAACAAGTACACCAACTCTTTTGGAACTCTTTAAGACTCCAACAAGATCTCAACAACCTAAACAAAAAGAAATAGTCTTTTCAACACCACCCACATCTCCAAATACTATCTTTCAAGATCTTGAAACATCACCACCATTAGCTCCCATCACATTACAAGAACATCTAGGTTCTTTTTTACCACCATTTACAAATATTTCGGATGTTGATCCGTATTTTCCTATTTTTCCACCACAACTTCCGCATAACTCAAATCAAAACAACCCGGAAAACTTCCGCACTCATTACCCACATCATTTACATTGTGAACATTGCCAATCCACTAGGGAAATCGCAATAGAAGTTAGGGAAGAAATGCGTTTCATACTCAACCTCATCCTCAATCGCATCAATACCATCACTCATCAAAACCTCCATCCATATCCTTATGCAAGCATGGAAGGAATCACTACTACTATTTTTTATTTCTTGTACCTTTTCTTTTTGAAGTCATTTTCAAGAACAAGTCTTGTTCTTATTTTTACATGCTTTTTTTTTTTTTTTTTGGGTAAAGGGGAGTAATCCTGCACCCTGGTAAATATATTAACCAAATAAACGTTTAAGTACAATGGATATGAGTGAAATCCCATATCTCAGCCCGTTACATAGGCATAAAGCTTACATAACAAGATACTTCCAATTCTCTAAACAAGAAAACAAACCACTACTTAAATGATAACATATGACACAACAAAATAAAATTACTTCCTAGGACCTTGAAACGTTGTGCCATACATGGCATTAAAGGAATCCAAATTCCCCAGAAGATCACGAATCTGTTTCGCATAGTCATCGAAGTCATAGTCATCATACTCATCTTCAAACTCTTGGCCACCACCAAAAATATTAGCAGACTCATCAAATGGGTTAGCAACAACCTCATCTTCAGAATCAGACACCACAATCTCTCCTACTTTAGAAAAAGGGTTAACTCTCTTAGTAGAAGATGTAGACGGAATAGGGAGACCGTCATCATCCACAAGGGTAGCTTTCCCATCAATTATTAGCTTTTCAAGCTTACCAATCTTCTCAGCAATGGGAGTAGAACCAACATCCATTGTTCCCATTGAATCACTCACAAGCTTTGCAGCAGAAGGAGTCCCAGTCTCCAGAGGCTTAGACGCCTGACCAATACAAGATTCCGCCCCCCGAGATCCATCAATACCTGCTTCCTTAGTAGTACCAGAAGACTTCCCAGTCTTGTCCTTGTTAGTAGAAGAATCATCCACAATACAATCATCTTCCACCTCAAGAGTCCCAAAAGAGTTAGACGTAGTAATCGGTGTATCATTAGCATTACCACTAGCAGCTGCCGGTGTCTTCGTCTTTGCAACATATACCTGCTTCCTAGGTGCAAATCTAGGACCCTTACCCATATTAATACCACAAGTCATCTTCGTACCTTTAGGTTTGGCTTTCCGATTCTGCACCACCTTAAAACCATCATCAGGTTCAACCGCATTTGAGGTGGAGGGAACATCATTATTCTCCTTAATACGCTTAGGACAACAAGCAGTATCATGCCCAAACACTTTACATTCCGAACAGTGTGGCGGCTTCCATTCATATTCCACCTTTATACTTGCCGTAGTAAAACCACTATCATCCTTATTTGGGATCGCCATAGTCACCACATGTTTAAGCTCAAAATCAGATGATAATTCCACAAGAGCACGTGCAAAACTAATACGACCCCATGAATCAACACACATGGAACTAGTAAAAGCATCTAACATAATCGGCTTACCCACCTGAGTAGCAATTAAGCTCAACCCATCTTCCGAATATGCAAGTAATGGCACATTATGCAATTTAATCCAAACGGGGACTCTAGTTACCTCACTTTTAGACAATAGCACATCAGGAGTCCATCTAGTGAGAATGAGAGGAGAATTGCGAATAATCCAAGGGCCCCGTTGAAGAACATTGTCAACACCCTCTTTAGAATCGAATTTAAAGAGGAAAACACCATCATCATTCTTCATTAGTTTCATAAAACCAAATTTACCCCACGTGTTGGAGACATAATTCTTAACCAGATGAAAAGCCACATTCTTGCCTACAAAGAAACCAACAAGTGTATTTTCATACCGGTTAAAAACACCCTCCATAGCAGCTTTCGGAAGCACCGTATCATGATTATCAATGCGCGTCTCATTCACCAAGGGACGGAAGTTAACTTTCCTTGAGACACGTTCCGCGTTTAAAACATTAGCAAATGACCTTATGTCGTTAGTTTCAACGTTAGGACCTGAAGTAGAAGCATTCACCATGTTAGGACCAGAATTCAACACATCAGCAGCATAAGGCGAAGAAACTTTAGTGCTCGAATCCAAACCACCCACAGACGTAGTTCTATAACTTGTATTTTCCAGAATAGTATTACCCCAAATAGAATCCGAATGAACATCATGCATGCTAGGGTTAAGACCAACCCTAGCAGTTTTACGCAACTCAGGATCAGCAGATTCACCCTCTAAACCACGTTCACCTTGGAGACGTTGTAACCTAGCTTCCAGCTCCTGTATCTCAACCCTTCGATACGAGTTGTCCGTGTTTACACCAACTTGATCGGCCAAGTTGGTGGATTTTTTTGAAGCCTTAACCGAAGAACCAACATTATCAAGAAACCCCTTTTCCATCTCTCTACACCCCACAAACAATTCCAACAAAATCGATAACCACAGTAGCTACCAATCGACTACCAATCAAACCCTAACTAAAAGTTAGGGTTTAAACACACCACGTTCAATAACTAACCTGCTCCCATGGTTGCGCAATCCAAATCAGGTTATGAAGAAAACGATTTACCTAAACCCTAGAAAAATATTAATCGCCAAACGTAGACCCAAGAGGAAACGCTGCTCCAAACAATTTACGAATCAAATAACAAAGATGTTAGTTAATACCGAAATCAGTTAGGAGCAAAGGATCACAAGGTAGGATCGATTTGGGAAAAAAAAACGATTAGGGGTTATTAGTTTTATGTAAATCGCCAGAGAGAAGTCGACTAGGGGTTATTTTTACATGCTTGTAGTTGGCATAAACACCACTACACTTTGTTGTTTTATTACAAGCCCTTGTTTACATACCTTGGCTCCCAATCTTGATTCTCGGCATTCACAAGATTATTTAAGCATGTTACTAACATTTCTTTTTGTAGGATTCTTATTTTTCTTCACTTGACGCCCCAAACAAGGGGGAGCTACCGTCAAGGGGGAGTTAGCATTACGTGGACTAATTTTTCCACACTTGTATGTTTATTTCTTCCAAGGGTCAACTTTTTGTTTCGACAAAAAGGGGGAGAAGAAGTAAAACTTAGGGGCTTTCAAAACTTACATCTATTCTTAAGTTTTACTCATCATAACATTATGTTTTGTCATCAACAAAAAAGGGGAGATTGTTAATACAAATAAACCGTAAAAACGTTTATTAATATTTTGCGATCTCTTTGTGTTTTGTTGATAACAAACATAATGTTATCTTAAGTATAATTATAAGGATACATGTTATTTTTGTAAAGCATTTACATATAGCCATTTAAATACAAAAATGTAATAATTAAGCCTTTGTTGTAATAGCTTATTAGAATGGGTAAAAACCATAACACATGGACCATAACCCATGGATCTTAACCCATACCCAAGTAGACTAGATACAATGTATACTTAGATACATTGAATCTAAAGAAAACCCATGGACCAACCCATAACCCATGACCCATAACCAAAAACCCCATGGGCAAAGAGGAGCGTTCCACGGATCCCTAGGATTACACTAGACGGATCCCAAGTGGAAGGGATCTGTGGGATCCGGGGAATAGTGAAGAATTTTGCCTATAAATTGAGAGTCGTTTCTTCATTCTAACTGACCCCTCTTCTTACTAAATCTCTCATACACTCTCATTCTCTTCTAACATATAGATCACCTGATCTAGAGAGTTGTTCTTCTTTCTTTCTATTTGTGATCCTTATATAGGTCCTTCTCTAAGGCGAGATCACGAGCATTCTACAAGTCATCCAAGCAAGGGGTCCTTGATTGATTTGTCACTCCACAAGATTTCTGTAGCGAAGATCTTTGTTAATACAAATATCGTCATTAAACGTTATTTATATTTTTGATCTTTACCTAAGTTTTGTTAACGACAAAAGTAAATTTAATTTATAAAAGCTTAAAGCTTGTCAAGTTTATTAGATATTAAAACAAGCTTTCTCAAACAATATATTCATCATTCAAGCATTTACATTTGTGATTAGTGACATCTTGATATGACTCTAATCATTATGTATGATAGTAGTTTTAGAATGTGTTAGGTTCTTAAAACCAAACACTACTTAAGCATTTGCATATTTCTAAAAATAGTAATACAACATTTGACATCATGTATTACATCATGGAAATCATTGGAAGATTTCATTAGATATTTTGTGAAGATTTGTACTCTTCATATCTTGCACAATCTCACTTAGATAGAGTTGACTTTGGCAAGATTTGATATATTGGCTGTCAGACCCGGCGGTACCAAATTGGTACACGGGCGGAACCCTTTAAAGGGGTCCGCCGTCCGTGGACGCTCCTGTCCATTTTGGCTATAAATAGCAATGCCAAGCCAAGTAGTTTTTTATCCCTTTCTAACATACTCTCATACATATCTTCTCTCTAACCTTTCTAACTCAGTTTCATATCATATTAGTGATCTCTTTTGTAGCAAAGAAGATCAAGTCATATTCAAGCTTCAACGAGAAGTTGGAAGTCTTGTTTGTTTAAGTGTTGTATGATCTAGTGTTGATCCATACTTCATTGTTGTATCAAACCATCATAATCTTGTGAGTGTGAGTGGTTAGTATTTTAGTCCTCAAAATACATTGTGTGTGGGAGTAGTTGTATCCTTGGAAAGAACTCGACATCTAGCTTAGTGTCGGAAATAGTGTAAGCGAAGTGTAAAGGTTTTCTCCGCCGGTAAAAGGAGCTTGTTGACTAGTGAAGTTAAACTCTCGAGTGTGAGACTCAGGGAGTGGAGTAGGGCAAGGAAAAAGAGTCCTTGTAGGCCGAACCACTATAAACAACTTGTTGTGGTTTGATCATCTCTTTCCTTATTTACTTATTACACATTGCTTGCATATTTCATTAACATACTCAAGATCAATATCAATTGATCTTTCAATAAGTTTCAAAACAAAGTTTTTAATTGGTAAACTATTCAACCCCCCTTCTAGTTTTCTACAATTGGTACCAGAGCCTCGTTGCTCAAGAATTTCTAAAATAACTTGTATTTTATAAACTTGAAACGATCCATGGATTCTGAAAACTTTAAAGAAGGGCAATCTATGCAAAGACCACCACTCTTTGAAACCAATGGATTTATCTATTGGAAAAACCGTTATGAAACATATGTAAAATCAAAAGATATAGATCTTTGGTTTATTATTGTTAAAGGAGATTTTAGTTCTACAACAAAGGATATTTCCGTTGATGAACAAAAGAAATTAGTTGCTAAAAATAATGAAGCTAAAATGATGCTTTATAATGCTTTACCTAGAAAAGAATATGAAAGAATTTTTATGTGTGAAACCGCCAAAGATATTTGGGAATCTTTAATTGTTACACATCAAGGTAATTCACAAGTCAAGGATAACAAAACTGATCTTCTTGTTCAATAATATGAACAATTTGTTATCCCTGAAGATGAAACCATTGATTGTGGATTTGCTCGTTTTAACACTATCATTACATCACTTAAAGCACTTGATGAATCTTTTCGTAGTAAGAACTTTGTCAGGAAATTTCTTAGAGCACTCCATCCCAAATGGAGAGCTAAAGTGACCGCTATTGAAGAATCAAAAGATCTCTCAATAATGTCACTAGACGAGCTAATTGGCAACCTCAAAGTTCACGAAATGGTAATGGAGAAAGATTCGGAGATCATCAAAGGAAGAAAGGAGAAGATCAAATCCGTTGCTCTAAAAGCAAAGGCGGAATCAAGCGATGATGATGAATCTTGTTCCGGTAGTGAAGATGAGGAGTATCCCATGGCCGTTAGAGATTTCAAGAAGTTCTTTAGAAGAAGAGGAAAGTTTGTAAGACAACCTCGAGAAGAAAAGAAGCCATTCCGAAAAGATCGGGATGATAAAAAGAGTAAAGGTGAAAGAAAGTGTTTTAGATGTGGTGATGCAAGTAATCTCATAGGAGAATGTCCCAAGCCACCTAAAAGCAAAACTCAACGAGCTTTTGTAAGTGGTGCTTGGAGTGATAGTGAAGACGATGAAGAATCAAGCAAGGAAGAGATCGCTCTAATGGCACATGAGTCAAATGAGGTACTTTCCGACTCTTCTTATTCTTCTATAGATGATGACACCTTGCAAAAACAATATAATCAATTGTGTGAGCTAAGTCTAAAAATCATAACTAAAAATAAATTTCTAAAAATCAAAAAGGAATTTTTGGAAAATGAAGTATATGAGTTGAAAGAAAAAGCAAAACGACTTGAAAAAGGAAAAGCAAATGACGATGACTGTAAATCATGTCAAGAGCTTAATCTTGAAATAGAAAAACTAAAGCTCACACAAGAAGTTCTAATAGAAAATAATTCTAAGTTTAAAAGGTTTAACAAAAACATCGCTATTGCCGATGAAATAGTTAAAATCCATAAAACACCAGGAGACATGAATGGGCTAGGTTTTAATGAAGTATTAATTCCAAAAAGTCAAAACAAAACGGCCGAAAAGGACGAACATTCTGTCAAAATTGCTGCAGTACAGCACGGACCAGACGGAACCAAAATAAGGGTTCTGTCCATTGTGCAAAATGGTACCGCGGGTACTTCAGCAGAACAGAATGTTCGCAATACGGACCATACTGAATTTGTTAAAGGAACAAAGAAAACCAATGATAATGTTAAACTAAAACCAGCCATTATATCAGGAGTAGGACTTGTTAAAAATGAATTTAGATAAAAAACTACTCAACAACGATATAAAACTTCTTTTGCCAAACGCCCCTTTCCTAAGAGCAACCACAACATTCAACCTAACTACCAACACAACGGTTGGAATCAAAGTTTTCCTAGACCATATCAAACTCCAGATTACATGCCATGGAACTCTTACCCATCATTTCCATACATGAATCAAATAAATGGTGTGTTTAACCCAAACGGACCCATGAGATATTGGGGACCAAATGTTTGAGTTATTTGCTTCTTAGGTATGCTTGAAAGTTGGATTGGAACCTGATGAATGGATAAAAGATAGTGGATGCTCACGACACATGACGGGCAACAAAAGTCTCTTCTCATCATACCAAGAGTATGACGGAGGTAATGTCACTTTCGGTAGCAATCTCAAAAGCAAAATCATTGGCAAAGGTACGATTGCTCATAACTCCCTAACTATTGAAAATGTTGCTCATGTGGATAGGTTAGGATTTAATCTACTTAGTATTAGCCAACTATGTGATAAAAAGTATAAAGTACTATTTGATGAAAATGGTAGTAAAATACTAAAAGATGGTATCACCATAGCTAAAGGAGTTAGGAAAAATAACATATACGTCATGAAAATAGATAAAACATATAATGACAAACTTTGCTTAACAACACTAGACGATAGCTCATCTCTTTGGCATAGACGCTTAGGTCACGCTAATATGAGACTTATACAAAACCTATCTTCAAAAGAGTTGGTTAGGAATTTACCAAAACTAAAATATGACCAACACTTTTGCGACGCTTGGAAAATTGGTAAACAAACACATAGTAGTCACAAATCTAAAAATATCGTGTCCACATCTAAGTGTCTAGAATTATTACATATGGACTTGTTTGGACCATCCGCTATAAGAAGCTATGGAGGCAACTTATACACTTTGGTCATAGTAGATGATTACTCAAGGTTTACTTGGACGTTATTTTTGAAAACCAAAAATGAAGCTTTTGATAAATTTGAAATACTTAGCAAGAAAATTCAAAATCTTCTAGGTGTCAAAATTGTGTCGATCCGAACGGATCATGGTCGTGAATTTGACAACGAAACTCAATTTGGAAACTTTTGTGATACAAATGGTATAACACATAACTTTTCCGCTCCACGAACACCTCAATCAAATGGAGTAGTAGAACGTAAAAATAGAACAATTCAAGAAATGAGTAGAACAATGCTTAATGAACAAAACATTCCTCAAAAGTTTTGGTGTAACGCCGTTGACACTTCTACATATATTTTAAATAGAGTCTTAATACGTCCTTTCCTAAACAAAACACCATATGAACTTTATAAAGGTAAAAAGCCAACATTAGGATATTTTAGAGTCTTTGGTTGTAAATGCTTTATTCTTAATACTAAGGATTATCTCACCAAGTTTGACCCAAAGTCTTATGAAGGTGTATTTCTTGGTTACTCTCAAACTAGTAAAGCTTACATTGTCCTAAATAAAGAAACAATGATAGTCGAGGAATCGTTGAACATAACATTTGACGAAAGTCCACCTCCCTCTAAGACATCACCTTTGGTAGATGATGACTTAGTTGAAAGTCAAATAATAGAAAGTCAAATTAATAATAACAAGGAAGATGAACCATCAAATAAGAAAATTGTCAACATCAAAGAATCTAAAAAAGTCATCCATTAGAAAAGGTCATAGGACAACTTAATCAAAGAACCTTAAGGTCACAAGCCCAAAATCAAAGTAATCATTTTTGTTTTGTATCCACCATTGAACCAAAAACCATAAATGAAGCAATAAAAGATGAATCATGGGTAATTGCCATGCAAGAAGAATTAAACCAATTCGTTAGAAATGATGTTTGGAAACTAGTTCCAAAACCCAAAGATCAAACTATAATTGGAACAAAATGGGTCTTTCGAAACAAAATGGACGAAAATGGTGTAGTATCTAGAAACAAAGCTAGGCTTGTTGCACAAGGTTATAATCAACAAGAAGGAATTGACTATGATGAAACTTATGCACCGGTAGCTAGACTTGAATCTATTAGAATATTACTTGCTTATGCATGTGCTTATGACTTTAAATTATTTCAAATGGATGTTAAAAGTGCTTTCCTTAATGGGTTTATTAACGAAGAAGTGTATGTTGCTCAACCTCCCGGTTTTACCGACTTTGAGAAACCACATCATGTCTTCAAACTCAAGAAAGCATTATACGGCCTTAAACAAGCACCTAAAGCTTGGTACGACCGTCTTAAGACTTTTCTTATTGATAACAAATATACTATGGGATTAGTAGATAATACTCTTTTTACTAAGAAAAAGGAATCACAAATTATTATTGTTCAAATATACGTTGATGACATTATATTCGGATCAACTTGTCAAGAACTATGTGATGATTTCTCTAAAATCATGCATGACGAGTTTGAAATGAGTATGATGGGTGAGTTAAACTTCTTTCTAGGACTTCAAATTAAACAGCTAGAAGATGGTATTTTCTTTAACCAAACTAAATATATAAAAGACATGCTTAAGAAATTTGGTCTTGAAGATTCCAAACCAACTAAAACACCCATGTCCTCGGACACTAAACTCACCAAGGACGAAGAAGGTGAATCCGTAGATAACACTAAATATAGAGGAATGATTGGTAGCCTACTCTATCTTACGGCTAGTAGACCCGACATTATGTTTAGTGTTTGTCTATGTGCTCGCTTTCAAGAAAACCCAAAGGCATCACACTTAGAAGCCTTAAAAAGGATTTTTAGATATATTAAGGGAACAACGTGTTTAGGATTATGGTATCCCAAAGGAACGGGTATAGAAACCATAGTGTATGCCGACTCGGATCATGCCGGTGATTATGTCGATAGAAAAAGTACAAGTGGTATTTGCACTTTTGTTGGACATTGTCTCACCCCATGGTTTGCAAAGAAGCAAACGGCTTTAGCCATCTCTACTACTGAAGCCGAGTACATCTCAGCTGGAAAAGCATGTCAACAAGCTCTTTGGATGAAGCAAGCTCTCGTAGACTACGTAATTCATCTCAACGACATTGTGATACTTTGCGACAACAAAGGAGCCATCGATCTCAGTAAGAATCCCGTTCAACATGCTCGTACAAAACACATTGAAATCCGTCATCACTTTCTTCGCGACAATGTTCAAAAAGGTAACATTTCAATCGAGAAAGTATCCTCCGAAGACAACATTGCCGACATCTTAACTAAACCTCTTAAACGAGAACCTTTTAATCTTCTTAGACTTGGTTTAGGGTTAATGGAACCAAACATGTAAGATAAACATAGCCTAAAACATTAGAATAGTCAAACAAAAAAAATTTTGCCTTGTATCTGCTACTGTAGCCACGGCACCAAACGTCAACACGGACGGAACCAAATATTTGGTGTCGTCTGGTCCGTGGTGTCTACAGAAGCAAAAATGCTATATACAAATCATCCTCTTCCTCAAAACCCACTTTACCAAAACGTGTAAAACTTAAACCAAGCTCATTATTGTCATCTTCCCACTCACTAATCACTGAAGATAACATCATTATAAGTATCCTAACTACATTTCATCTCTTAATTCTGAGTCTAGGATTCTTATTTATGCACAAAACTATCACAAATCATTACATGGGGTTTTATGTATGCTTTTATACCAAATATGAATTCAATTGGCAAATTGCATAACTAGTCATTGAAATTAGGTACTACATTATCATATTGCATAAACAAATCATGTTTCCCACTAATTGATAGATAATGAATATAAGGCCTTATTCAAACAACCAAACACCCCATGTCAAAAGTTTTTGAAAAGCTTCTCACTTGTAGGAAAACAATTTTTTTTTCTCATTGCTAATACAAATAGAAACATTAAATTTTCATCACTTGCATGCTCTTGAATACTAAAGGTATTGCATAACTAATATGCATTCCCGGGTATATTCAAATGAAGCCACATTGAATTAGGAGCATTTGGGTTATCACATGGTATTTACCAAACACCCCACTAAAACCATTTTTGTGCATAAAATGAGTCGATATAACCGCAACTCCAAATTGTTTTCATGTAGGCACACACTAGAACCAAAAACATTAAAATTTATTCTAATTTTTTTTTAATTATTGTCCTTAGGAATAACCATGGTAGCCGCAAGATTCTATGATCACAAAGACACCCTTAACTACATTCCCAAACACCACAAAACCAAAGGACTTACCAAGGAACAAGTAGAAATATTTAGGGGTCTAGAATCAAGGTATTTCCATGAGGGTAGAACCATTCACCCATATTTCCTTGAACATACCAATCTTCGTGAAGAACTAGCCGCCATTCAATTCGATTGTCTTCTTGACATTGATGAACCAATTTGTCCTAGGTTTGTGTTAGAATTCTATGCTAGTGTGACCGGCTTTAGTGATGAAGACGATGATGAATTTTGTCTTAGCTTTAGAATCAACCAAAATGACTACACCATCACCTTAAGCGAATTTGCTAAAGTACTAGGAATTCCCAACCGAGGAACTTATGTCTACACGGATAAGTGGTCACTCACCGCCCTTGATGCAATCAACGACCGTACTTCTCCCTATCTAACCCGTTTGGCCGATAAGGATGTCATCCGTGAACACCTTTTTAACCCAAAAACTGATACAACCCGAGTAACCCGAAAGGGAAAAGAGGTAGACCGAGATCCATATGGAATGGAGCTAAATGAACTTAAGCCCGAATTTAAGAAATGGGAGGAGTTACTTAGAGCAAACGTCATTAGAACCATAGGAAATAGGGATCACATAAACGCTTGTCTTTGCCACATGCTCTACAACTTGTCCACCCGACAACCATTCAACTTGGCCTACTACATAGCTAGGAGAATGATTGATATTCCAACTCAAGGATCGGTTGCTCTTCCATACGGGATGCTTCTCACCCGTCTCTATAGAAACTTCGCTCCAATTCCACCAACCCCAAAAGGGATGCACCTTCACTATGAACTCATCCCTCACATCTTTGTACCTTTGAGTGATGCTCGAGTTGCTAAGACTAAAGGCAAGAGAGCTAAACCTCCAACTCCTTCATCATCATCATCATCAAATAGCTCCGAGGATGGTCTTTCAAGCTCTCATCTTCCACCTCATGAGTATTACGCATCTCTTCCCGAGATTGAGAATGAATCAGCAGAATTCAAGCAAACTAAGGGAATGTTCAAGTGTCTTGGTAGGATGATGAACAAGATTTACAAGAAGTTGGACAAATAAGGGTACTTTAAGGAGTGTTTGGAACAATGCATTATCATCAATGTTTGATACTATTTAGTTGTTTTTATTATGTAGGATGATAATATAACTTGAAACAATGGTGTATGCTAACAATCTCATGCAGGGGGATAGCACAAGTATGCTATCAAATTTTACCCATTTTCACTATATTGTGAAAATCAATAAGCCTTGCTCAAAATCTATGCTCCACTATGTTTATACATGTGTTATTTACTTTTCCTAACTAGAAATGTTTAGTATAACAGCTTTTGAGAAAAATTTCAGGTTTCGAAAATGTCCCCGACACCTAAAAACTTACTTTGTCTATATTTCTGCACTCCACGGATCAGACGGCACCATAATTTTGGTACCGTCCTTTATGTAGTTTGGTACCGCCATACCTGTACAGGCGGACCAGACAGCACCCTTTTTAGGGTACCGTCCGTGTATATTTTTGGTGTCGTGGATCCTCCAGATAATTTTCTGAATTTCGACTCTTTCGTGATTCCAAATTATCTTCCATCACTTATAAATCAATCTTACCTAGTTTATAATGTTATTAGATTTAGTATAATTCACTAAGGTATATAAGAAATCCATTTCCCACCAAAATTCAAAAATTTGAAAAATCCACCCAAGGAGCCCTTTGGCATAAAGGAAGGAACCAAATTTTTGGTACCTTCAAATCCGTGGGTAATCTGAATGTTAGGAAATTCCACTCACTAGAACACATTTATTGCAAATCTTTTCTTCTTCACTCCATCACTCTTGTATGGATTGACTTGGGTGATATGACTAGCATTCAACCCACTTCCAAATCATTAGGAACCTCCTCTCTTCAATGGTTTAACATCAAATCAAACACATTTCTCCACAATTTTTCACTTCTATAAATTGAGAGGTTTTACCATGATCATCCTCACACCTTCTTCATTCTTACTATTATCTAGCAAAGTAAAAACCAAGTCAAAAATGACAAAATCCTCTCCAAAACCTTGCAAGAAGACCGCTAGAATTAGCGTTAGGCCTTGTTGCTTCGTGAACATGAGCTCCTCATCCGAGTCTTCTCCACTAACAATCTCATCTCCCATCCGAGATGATACAAGCCTTACATTGGCTACACCAAATCAATCACACATTGTGATCACCATTCTACCACCATTGCCATCATTTGGCACAATTGAGCGGATTGCTCATGAGTCACCTCGGTCATCCCTTGACCCAAATGCCCCATTAGGGCCTAAACCTCTTCTCTTCCACCCCATTCACAAGGACATTCATAGTCCTTTATATGGGGATCATCCACTTCCCCCATCAATGTCCCCTCATCTTGAGGACATTGAGGAATGTATGTGGGATGCCAATCCCACTAGAGAGGAGATTCAAGCGGAACTCCACAACCTCCACCAATTCAAAGGCATGGTGGATTCTCACTTAAGTGAGACAATGCAAATGCAAAATGCTTTGCTTGCATCCATCATGACCACTCCAAACATCCCCAACACCACCAACACATCCACCATTCCACCACCACAACCTTCCCAAACATTCTATCCTCCAAGGCATGGTTGCTCAACTTGTGAGCAAACGGGCCAAACCGTGGAACGGACCCGGGTTATGGTCCATGACTTCCAAGAAGAAATGAGGTTCATCCTCAACCACATCCTTGAGCGTCTCAACGCTCTTTCCCATCCACCATCACTTTAGGATGGTTTTAGAATAGTCTTTCTTATGTTTACTTTCTTAGGATAATTTTTATTTCTTGTACTAAAAACACATCATTGTGTTCTCTTTTCATGATCTTTACTCATGAAAAAATTTTAACTAATGAATGTTGTTTATTATATTGGTGTCATTACATAGTGTTTGGAAATGCTTGTGAATGATCATTATTACTAACAATTTTTTTAGCTTTATTTTCACAATCCATGTATCTTCCCATTAAAGCACCCAATTTAGGGGGAGCTTTGAACAAGGGGGAGATAGTAGCTCGGGCTCATTACATTCCGCATAGCCTCTTCTTTTTGTTGAGACAAAAAGGGGGAGAAAATATAGAACTTTGAAATTATTTATATTTGACTTTTTTGAAAAAGTCAAACTGCATACATTTGACTTTCTAAAAGTCAAACAGGAACCCTCATTGATAATACTTGACTTTCATAAAAAGTCAAATTTCATACACTTGCATTATCATTTCCTTTTCAAGTTCTAAAACTAATATTTTTATAACTCTTGTACAAACTTTGTTTCTTTTATAAAAATAAAATTTATATTTTGTCCTCAACAAAAAAGGGGAGATTGTTAATACAAATATCGTCATTAAACGTTATTTATATTTTTGATCTTTACCTAAGTTTTGTTAACGACAAAAGTAAATTTAATTTATAAAAGCTTAAAGCTTGTCAAGTTTATTAGATATTAAAACAAGCTTTCTCAAACAATATATTCATCATTCAAGCATTTACATTTGTGATTAGTGACATCTTGATATGACTCTAATCATTATGTATGATACTAGTTTTAGAATGTGTTAGGTTCTTAAAACCAAACACTACTTAAGCATTTGCATATTTCTAAAAATAGTAATACAACATTTGACATCATGTATTACATCATGGAAATCATTGGAAGATTTCATTAGATATTTTGTGAAGATTTGTACTCTTTATATCTTGCACAATCTCACTTAGATAGAGTTGACTTTGGCAAGATTTGATATATTGGCTGTCAGACCCGGCGGTACCAAATTGGTACACGGGCGGAACCCTTTAAAGGGGTCCGCCGTCCGTGGACGCTCCTGTCCATTTTGGCTATAAATAGCAATGCCAAGCCAAGTAGTTTTTTATCCCTTTCTAACATACTCTCATACATATCTTCTCTCTAACCTTTCTAACTCAGTTTCATATCATATTAGTGATCTCTTTTGTAGCAAAGAAGATCAAGTCATATTCAAGCTTCAACGAGAAGTTGGAAGTCTTGTTTGTTTAAGTGTTGTATGATCTAGTGTTGATCCATACTTCATTGTTGTATCAAACCATCATAATCTTGTGAGTGTGAGTGGTTAGTATTTTAGTCCTCAAAATACATTGTGTGTGGGAGTAGTTGTACCCTTGGAAAGAACTCGACATCTAGCTTAGTGTCGGAAATAGTGTAAGCGAAGTGTAAAGGTTTTCTCCGCCGGTGAAAGGAGCTTGTTGACTAGTGAAGTTAAACTCTCGAGTGTGAGACTCGGGGAGTGGAGTAGGGCAAGGAAAAAGAGTCCTTGTAGGCCGAACCACTATAAACAACTTGTTGTGGTTTGATCATCTCTTTCCTTATTTACTTATTACACATTGCTTGCATATTTCATTAACATACTCAAGATCAATATCAATTGATCTTTCAATAAGTTTCAAAACCAAGTTTTTAATTGGTAAACTATTCAACCCCCCCTTCTAGTATTCTACAATCTTGTATTAGATATTTCACATATTTGTTGGGTAATAGTTGTGTTGGTTTGGTCCACCGTGCTACGGACTCGGTGTTTAGCTTTGTACCGGAAAAAGTGTAAGCGACGTTGTGAAGGCTTCTCCGCCAAGTGAAAGAGTTTGTGGACATAGTTCTTGAACTCTCGAGTAGGTGACTCGGGGAGTGGAGTAGGGCAAGGAAGGTGTCCTTGTAGCCGAGCCACTATACATCGGTTGTGTCTTTTCTTTCCCTTCGCTTTACTTTATTTATTTGATTTATCATTAGATCTATACTTTTTCTACATCCATAAGATCTCACATATTGACGAATCTAAAAGTTTTTGAAACTAAAGTAAAATCGGCAAAGCTATTCAACCCCCCTTCTAGTTTTCCACAGAAACTAATCAAGCTTGGTATACATGTTTATATTTAACACAAAGCGATGAAAAGAACTTTCGTATGCTATGGTATATGATAAATTGTCTTCCTTGTATTACTTGATTATTTGCTTATCTCAAATAGCTTTTGTGCTTGTTTGATTGAATAACATATGTGGTTTTCTTACCTTGCTATTCATTCTCTTGTTTGTTGATTTAGTAATATTCTACTAATCAATGTGCTATTTGAAGGAGTGTTTGGGATAACACCTAGTTGTGTCGAAAATGTTAGGTTAAATCATATAAGTCGAAAAATGTTTAAAACATGTAATACACTAAATGGCTTTTTGATTGAGTTTGTCATATGTGCAACATAAATGTTTTATGTGCTTATATGTTTTCTTGTTTTCTTGGTTTCTTGTATCGTTTCCTAAGAACAACAAGAATGTACATTGGATCATAACCTACACTTGTGTTGATGATGTACTCTCCCGTTTTCCTTTTCATGATCGCTTTCCAAGCTTCATAGTAGGATTGACAACTTGATTATTTCATCCGATATACTCAAGTAAATTATTTTGCAACGCAAATATAATTGTTCATATCCGAAATTCCAAACTCGAGCTTTCCAACAACATATGTTGAACTAGCTCATCCAACCATTTTTTTTTGTTCACCATATGGACATTATTATTATTTTTGACACCTTTGTCACCTTAGTTGTTTCAAGTATATTATTAATAAAAACGAAGCAAAGTATCATCATTGTTACTCTTCGATGACCATTGTAGGAATATAAATTTTCCTAACTTGAGAATGAATACTGGAGAACTTATTGCACTAGAAACTCAATTTGACCTAACAGTTGAATTGTTTCCTTGATAGAAGTTGGGTATGTGGAATCGCCCGTAAAAATGGTCGTGTTTAGCCGTAATTGAGCACCGCTAGTAATAGTCTCATATTCATTCTCTCACCTGAGAAATTTATACTCCTATGTTTTCGTAAAGTAAGTTTACAATGGAAATACTTTGCATTGTCTTAGGATTACTAATCAAACAAATTGCAAAATTGATTTTTCTTTTAGTTAATCACAACCACTTGCCTCATCAAGCGATTATCTTGCTTTGATCGAGAAGAGCTACATGACTTCATGGACGAAGGTCATTGTATGCTAATCACCATCCGTAATGACTATACATAATTAATTGCTTCCGTTGATCAAAACAACAACTCCACCTTCCGGATGAAGTCTAGGATTGTCTTGAGCTAGCACCTCACTACTTTATTGTCTTGAACACTATCATATATATTTTTTTTACATACCTTGCACGTCATTGTTAATACAAATGATTTACTAATCTAGATCTTAATTATGTTTTGAGCCTCTTGAATAGTGTTTGTTAAGTTTGATAAACCTTTGTGTTATTTCTGAGCTAGATCTCATATTAATTACTTATGTGCTATTCTTACAAGCTCTCATTGCTATGTTTTACGTGTATACATATATGCTTGCTGTAAGAAATCATTAGTTTCAAAATTCAATACATAGAGCAAACTTGTGCAACCCTTGCACACCTTTTGTAAAGGTACTTTTTTGCAGGGAGACGGATCCCTAAGTTTGTGCTAAACGGATCCCTACTCTTAGGGAACCATGGGATCCGGGCAAACAGAAATGCAGTTGCAATCATTATATTTCAAAACATGTCTTTAGATCACTTCACATCACACTAAGCAAAGCATAGTGTCTTAGGACAAATTGAGTCCTTATCAAGCTGAGTAAAAGTTTCATAGTCACGCATAATTCACTTAGATCACACTCAAGGTGATTGTAGATCTATCATTTCATCAAAACTCATTACTCTTCCGTTCTAATACTCACACATGATCCCTAACATGTTAAAACATTTAGCTTTAGAAACCTTTCAATTTTTAGCAAATTGAGTGTAGTCATCCTTACCTCAAAATAGGTCGAAATGGGTCAAATTCTAGCTTTTCCATCTTAAGCTTTTAGGATATCCTCCAAAACACTATCTTAAGCTACTATCTGGTCTCTAGGACCATTTAGCTCCATTTGACACTTCCAAGTTTTTAGTGTCATCTTTGTTTATTCATTAGTACTCATAAAAGTTCCAATTTCTTCCATAAGAGGCAATCATTAGCTACATCACTCATTGCCCATAAACATTTAAGTACCTTTTCATTTAAGATACTTAGGAGGACTGAAACACTCAAGATGTTATAGGCATTAGATCTTAGAGACATCAATCTTACCTTTTCCTAGCTACTGAAAGTCGGATCCCTAGGATTAGCATAGACGGATCCCTCATTGGAGGGAACCGTGGGATCCGTATGACAGATTATGTCAAATCTTGCTAAAACAATCATTTCAACTCATCTTTCTAACTCAAACACTCCATCTCATCTTAAATGAGTTCCTAGATAAGTACAAACTCTGAAGTTGACTCTTGTGCATGTTAATCATCACATTCCAATGATTCTTAGTGGCTTAAGGCTTAAATGCACTTGCCAAATCTCTTGCTTTATAAACCACATTGTTAGGACTTCCATAGCCATCACCTTCATCAGCACTTTAGAAACCCTTACAAACCTCTTGAAATCATCTCATCATGAGGAAAACTCCAAGTAGTAACTTATCCACCAAAGAACCACCCAAGAAAAAGGCTCGTGTTATACATGAAATCTCTTCAACTGAGTCATCTCCGGTAAAGCCAACAAATGCTAGGATCTTTCCTCAACCAATCAAACCAATTCCTAAAAGAATAGTACCCACAAAACTACCTATGCCAAACACCACCATACCTCCTAGGCCAAACGATATCATCTCCAGTAAACCATCACCATTAGTTCCTAGAGCTATTTCTTTTACATCTCCACTATCATCACCGCACCTCTACAATTTAGAGGATTTGCCTCCTAGGCCGTCTCATCCGCCTCCGCCAACAACATTCTCCTCATTAGGAGGAATAATGGTACAAAATCAAGGTGTTGAGTTAACACTAGCTGCGGCTTCCTTTTCGCCGTTTCCATCATATAATCCCATTTAGATTATGAGAAATCATCAAAGTCAACCACCCGACCATATAAAAGTTGACACTTCTCTAACACCACCATCATTCTTGGTCGAGCCATTCCCAAATGCGCCTCCACCAATTCCTCCGTCGTTTGAAGCTCCACAAGCCGCTTCACTTGATCCTTCGCATCAAGCCATTTCATTTCTTCCACCACCACTACCTAGCCATGACAAAGATTGCTATCATTGTCAACATGTTGAAAGTTTGATACATGAAGTACGAGAAGACCAACGTTTCATGTTCTATCATCTCCTCGAACGTTTCGACGAGATTAAACCTAAACAATGTGGTGATTTTAGAAGATCGAGTTCAAAACAAATCCAAATTAGAGCAGCTTTGCAAGCTCCTCTACTATCTTGTACTTTGCAACCAGAAGAGCATGAAGTACATAGTTTGAAAGTTGTACAACTGTTACTATCGTTAGAAACAGTACCGATCCATCACCACCACCTTCTTTACTTTACCGAACTACGCTTCCTAGTTCACTTCGCCGAACACCTCGAAGTTTGCTGCCTCCTTAACCACCTCCGCGTAAACCCTTACCGAGCTGGTTCTTACTACCACCACAATCTCTTCACAGTTGAAAATATACCAGCCCACCAACTGAAACTACTAAAGAGTATTAGATTTACCCTAATATACTACCTTTGCCGCTTTTCCTTCGGCGTCGATCACAATTGAGTTGTGGAACTAAAACATGGTAATAAGGAGGATTACTCCTCTTACAACAACCGCCTCCGCCTACTCTGCCGGATCCTCCGTTTAGGAGATTTAACATCTCCACGCCACT